>VWYH01005887.1:1480946-1505537 GCA_013399365.1 Pampusana beccarii
GCCCGGGAGCGCCCTCCAGCCGCCGCCGCCCTCCCCTCGCCCCCCGACGGCGCCGCCGCCGCGGGAGGAGGGGGCGCTCGGCCCCCCGGGAAGGACAAACGCCCCATGTGGTCCTTTAGATGGAACCCCGGGGGGGTGGTAGAAAAAAAATGAAATAAAATATAAACTTCAAAGGAGGTTGTTCGTCACTCCCGCGCTGCCGGGGCGGGGGGAGGGGAGGGTAACTCCGCAGAGGGGTTTATGGCCGCACCGCCGCCGGCCCCGAGGGACTGCCCGAGCCTTGAAAGTCAAGGCGACCCCTGGAGTGAGCTCCCCGGTTTACCTCCTAGGAAAAAAAACACTGTCACCCCAGCCCAAACAAAAATACAAACAAACAACAACAAAAAAAAAACAGCGGGGAGTCAACTTTCACGCCTTCAAAAGAAAAAAAAAAGGAAAGAAAAAAAAAAGCTGAGTTGAAGAAATCGCCTACAAATAGTTTAAAATCTCAACCGCCTGTTTAATGCCCCTTTTGCCTTCCCGTCCTACCCACCTTACAGTCCTAGGCGTGAGGTGGCAGCGGTACGTTCACATGACGGGGAGCGTTGCTGCTTTTCTTAGCACTGGGCTCCCCAACAATGCGAATGGCTTTCCATTGAGGATGCTGCACCGTGCCCTTCCTTTAAACGGATCGTAAAATGAGTTTCCTTCCCTCAGACAGGGAGTCCTGGTAAAGACAGCTTTTACTGCCTGCCTGTATTGCACATCATAAACTGGAAGGAGCACAATAGAATTGCCCCGGAAATTCTCCTTTCAATTATAGTTTGGTGCCCCGTGTACAAAGACTTTCTCACCAGTTAAAATTGTTCTTGGTGATATTTCGCACGGACCCTAAACATCACGTTTTGTAAACGGGGGACACCCTCTCCTCCCGCACTCACCTCCAACATACACGCACTCTTTGGGACTCTTTATGCGCGGTTTGCAGCCCCATGAACATAGGTTACTGATAAAAGCAAGTAAATTCTCTAAAGCCAGATCCCTGAGATATTCAAGCTTCAGAGCACGCAAATGTAGCGCTTATATGTAGATATTTGCCAAATGTTAAGTGCGTGAAAACGCAGTTATTATTCGCAGGCGTAAGGGGGAAGCTGGCGAAAACCCCCCTGCGGTTATTTCTTCCAATTCACCTATATTAGACAATATCCCTGCGGTCGCAATCGCGATGTGGGAACACGCCGGCAGAAGAGGCTGCTGGAAAGGAATAAAGGCCCAAGAAGTTAAACGAATGCGAAGCAAACAAGACGACGACTAAGAAGATCAAAGAGGCTGAAATAGATGACATTAGACCAATAAATTGCTCCTCTGGTGACAACATACCAAGATGCAAGAAGAAAGAAACAGCAAATATAACCAATGTCTAGACTTAAACAGGGACAGTGTAGGACCGAATAGATTAACTGTGTGGTTGCATTTCGAACTCTCTGATTCTGTACAATTCGCACGTTTATGTATTTTTATGTTCGTGTGTGTTTCTAATGCCGCCACCTTTATATATATATATATATATATATATTTTGCTCTCAGCTTTTCCCCTGCCAACCCTTAAGCTCTCTCAAACAGTCTTCACTGAATAAATCTTAAAAGGACCCCCAGACATAGGTCCCCACCACCTTATTTACTTCCCCCACCCTCTGCATGTTAGGCATAAAGCTGCCTCTGAAAACAGCCTCTGAAACCTCTCGTTTTGTTGCACACAAAACCAGGCTGCATCCTCGCGTCTGAAAACGCACTTTTTATTTGAATATATATGGGTTTTTTTCCGGTCAAGGAGACGGCGAAGCAATGCAGATTGCAAGGTTTTGGTCATCACAATATTTTCACACGCTTTAAAAATAATCCTCCAGGTGGGATTCATTGTATTTTTATTTTCTTGTGAGCTCTGGATTACCTCTCCTTGCCTTCTGAGCCTTCCGGGAAGTAAAAGGTAGTGATAAAACGGTTCTTATAAGTTATAAGCGACCTGGGAGCACTACATGATTATGGGTTGTGTATTAACCGATATCTTGATGTGGTTCATACTAGGAAGGATTTTGTTATTTTGGAATCCGTTCTCGCCGTAATTTATCCACGATTATAATGGAGCATACTGTGCCAAGTTATTACTTAGTATGACGATGCATAAACACTTTTTAATTTCAATATAATTTTACTGCCCAAGGAAAAAAAAATAATTAATCATGATAAGTTTAGCAATGCCGTTGTAGACAAATATTTTATAGGAATGTTCTTGTTAGAAAGCAGGGAGTGGCTGTTATTCTTTATCCCTAGAAAGAATTAAATCTTTGAAACAGTGCGGGGGAAAAATAGCTCAGTGCTCACATTCCTTCCCGATGCTGAATTTCGATATAAAGAGATCTGCTTTGATTTAGGGAAGTGCAAATAAAACGCAGATAAAGTAGTTCTGTTACGGAGTACGGTGCAGCTATCTGTTTACTTGTATGGCTTTAACTTGAAAAATACAACGTTCATACTTCAACCCACATTTTATACTTTCTTTCCTCCTGCCATTATTTTCCTTCCAATTACTTTTCCCTCCTCTCTTTTGTCAGCTGCCATCTGAAAATACTCTACAATTCCCCTCTAAGCCTCATTCTCAATACGCAAAAGCCAACAAAAGCAAAACGAAAAAAAATACGAAAACGACTCGAGGAACTCGAAGTAGAAGCCAAGGAGAAGTTAGGAACGACTTTGAGAGACACGTCAAGTTTGCAGAGTATCAGCCTGCTCGCATCTGCATCGTATAATTACAACGGGTCCCACAGAGTTGAAATTGCTGGGGATACAAGCAGGGCTTTTTATTTGTATTAAAGACAGCTGTTAAGGAATTTCACTCGCCGGTAAATAATTTTCAAACGGGAGGTTTGCGGCGCTGCCGTTTCCCCGCACGGCTGTGTCTCCAACGACGCGGGGCAGAAAAGGGCATTGGAAAATCTGTCCCTTCGCACCCTGCTCCGAAGGCGAAGCTTTTCGGGGGCTCTCCTCCCGGGCTGATCCAGGGAGAGCTGCTTCTATCCTGCCTGAACCCTTCAATTCCCTCTCTGCCCAAATATTTCATTTCCCACCACGGAGGTCAGGACACCTTATTTGCAGGCTCAGAGCTTCGGCAGAGAAGGGCGAATATTTGGGGCAAGGGAAAGAGAAGCTGCCAGTTCAGTGACAGGGCTCCCTCCGTCTCTATTAGCTAATAGGAAATGCCTCCGTGTTTTGAGAATAATAAATGCAGGCTATGTCCTCGGTGCAGAGCAAGCTCCACTTCTGCTATGAGAGCATGGAGCGTGGCCAGGCAGTAAATGCCACCCAAAACGTGCCCGGTGGCAGCGGGCCATCCCTCACCGTGCTCTTGCGATAAAGTGGCAACAACAAAAAAAAAATCCTCAAACCTATCGGCCTTTGCTAAAACCAAACCAGCGGTTCCAACGCCAGTTATGCTCCCATAAAAGTCGACATTTTAGGAGCTGTCGGGGAGGCGGCCGAGCGCTTGATGGCGGGCGGGCGGGCTCTCTTTCGCGGGGTCACAGCGCCACCTGCCGCCTTCCGGCTGACACCGCCGCCGCCACCGCCGCGCCGGCCCCGCGGAGCCAGCGCCTCTGCCCGCCAGCGCACCGGGAAGATAAATGTCCACCTCCCAGCCTGGATTTAAGCAGGGGAAGGCCAATAAAAGGTTGTTATTTCCGCTCGCCCGCTTTATCTAAAACAGCCAGACAAAACAAATGAAAAGGCTTTTGTAGAAAATCTTAATTGTGGTTGGACAGTTGTAAACTCATTAAGAGCCGAATTCCAGACAGTTTGCAGACCCGTCATTTATTACACACTCTTAATGCTGATTCTTTGAAGTTGCCTCTGTCTGCAACAACAGAGGGCGTCCCAGCATCCCCAAATACTGGCTCAGGGATCAATTAGGGGCTTTTTGTGTGTGCACGCCACAACGAGCTCCCTTTCACTAATTAGAGCTCATCAAATCTTAGCCCGGATTTTTTTTTTTTTTTTTTTTATTTTTAGGTGAAGCCGAAAGCCTTTTTTTTTTTCCCCTCCTTTAGTTCTGAACATCTGTAAACTTCTTGCCGGCTCCCTAAGTTTTGTCTTTAGCCCTGCAGCGTTTTACACCCCATAAATGGTTACAGCAGTCATTTTCTTTTATTGCACTGTATGGCGCTGAATTTTCCTGACAACAACTTCTGCCAAGACCATAAGTGTGTTTCGTCTTATTTTGCTTTAAATACATACATAGATGTAAGTGTACCTCCGTAAAACAAGGCGGCTTTTATTACTATTCGACATATTTGCAAACAAGGGCCAGTGTGGCGCAGAAGTGTGCTGCAGCTCGTATTATGGAGGATGTCTACTCTGAGCAGTAAGATGTCCGCCCAAAACAAGGGTAAATTTCAGCAAGCTCACAGAATTCGCTATTTTCTTTTGTAGCTGAGCTTGGTTTGGCTTGGGGCGGCGGGGGAGGGGTGAGTGCAATGGGACTGTGTCTAGAAATCTTCCACTCCAACG
Source organism: Pampusana beccarii (assembly GCA_013399365.1). Lineage (NCBI taxonomy): Eukaryota > Metazoa > Chordata > Aves > Columbiformes > Columbidae > Pampusana > Pampusana beccarii. The sequence continues at coordinate 1,485,486 of VWYH01005887.1, forward strand.
AAACCTTCTTTCTGTTTTTCAAAATAAATCCTATTTTGTCTTCTCTGCTCTAGCCTGCTGCCAGCCCAACTCTTTCCTTCGGCTAAATGAGCAAGTAGAATTGACACCATAAATTCTACCGTAATTGTCAGCAAAATTTTATCTGTATCTATATCTATCTGTACGTACATATATATTCCGAGGCTCTAGTAAAATGCAAGGCGTTGTTTTTATTTGCCACGAGACATTTAAAAGGGAAAAAAAAAATTCCAACCGTGAAGGCAAGGGAAGGAAAGAAATGGGTGACGTTTGAAATAACATGTTTGACATGGACAATTTTCATGTCCAAATGCATGGACATTTAAAATGAACACGCTAGTAAGGCGAGACTTCTCACAGAGCTCGTTGAAGCACATTTAGTGTTGGACATTTTCTGGTAGAAGCTAATTAACCATCCCAGCTTAAATGTCGCCGTCTGAGCTGACTTACATTATTGTTCGCACTGAAGAACGTCGGACATTTTGGTTTGGTCCTAAATCCCCCCGCCCTGCCAGGCGAATTTATTAAACTGGCGTTAACTGGGGAGCGTGCCCCCGCCGCCAGCCGAAGGGGCTCCCTCCCTCTTCGCCCTGCTAAGCATTGGTTTACCAAATTGTAGCCGAGAGGAGGAATTTTGTGTCCTCTTAGCGAAGCAGTGGCGTTTAGGATCTGAATCTACCCGTTTAGGGAGAAAATAAGCCCAAATTTTAATCACCTGGGGTCTGAGTTCATAGAACCGTGGGTTTACCCTGTCTCAGAAATAACACTGCTACTCGCCTCCGCAACTGCCCTAGCCCTGCCACGTCTGCTGGTGAGAATCGGTGTGCTGTGTAAGAACCCCTCCTTAATGATCTTAAAACATCACAAAGTATAAAAGAATCAATATATTTTATTTGGCAAAAAGTTAAATATCATTTAAACACAACGATTTGGTCAGTAGGCCATGAGGTAACTATTTCAAAATAGACAATGTACGTCCTGCATCAACATAAATTCTCGGATTTATTTATTTTAAATCGCTACAAATTTACAATAACCAAATGCAGGTTTTCACAATGTATAATTTATTATCAATAAAATTAACCTTCATTACAATAAGCATCAAATTATTCGATTAAACTTAAAACATAAACCATAGGTAGTTACCCTTTTCACATATACGTATAGCTCCAAAATCTGATAACTGCTCACTGGTGCAAAAACAATATTTAAGCTAGTCTGTTTATTTACTTTTTTAATATATAGATTATATATACAACCGACAAAGACAGTACTATATATATATCAACTGTGCATACTAAAATGACTTACTTCAATATTTTGAGAACCGTGATTCCCAGATATCCTGGACAAACTTTTTTTTTCTACATTTTTTTTCTTTTTTTTTTTTTCCTTTTTTTCCTTGCGTTGGGATATATATATATAATATTTTACAATCAAAGGTTAACTGTCTAATTATACAGAAAAGACTTAATACACTACAGAGCTATACTCTATGCAATTTTTATAATAAACAACCTGAGTTCAAATTGAATTCTAGCTTACACCATTACATCCGGTACAGCACCCAAGCACATAAATTGAGTCACAAACATAATTACCACAATAAAACACAGTGTTCAAGTATTAAAGCAGAGATCTCTCTGCTGCGCAAAGAGCGAATAAAATTAACTATGTAGACTAAACTATACAGTCCGTAAATAGTTGTGCATTATGAAAAGGTAGTTTTTTTCTTTTTTTTTTTCTTTCCATAAGTGAAGAAACAGGTAGATTTATACAAGCCAGCTAAATAGCCTTTTCGTGCTAATGCCCCCTTTTTCTTTCCTATTAGAAAATTAAAAGTTTTACTGTACCTCTCCTGGCAAACTGGCCTCTCTGGCAATCAAGGTACAATCATAATCAGAATTTGCCATGGGGAGAAAAGTGAGGCCTGGACCCAGACGCATTACATGGCAGGGCTCAAGGGGAGGATTTTTTTTGTTTTGTTTTTAACTTTTTCTGGGTTTTTTCCTTTTTTTTCTTTTTTTTTTTTTTTTTTTTTTTTTTTTTTTTTTTTTTTTTTTTTTTTTTTTTTTATTTTTTTTTTTTTTTTTTTTTTTACTTTAAGCATTTTCAATTTAACCCACGTGTCGCCATCATTCATCCTTTGCTCGATCTTTGTTGATTTTCTTCATTTTCATCCTCCTATTCTGAAACCAGATTTTCACTTGTCTCTCAGTTAAATTGAGGAGTCTGGCCACCTCGTATCTGCGGTCCCTAGTGAGATACATGTTGAACAGAAACTCCTTCTCCAGTTCAAGGGTCTGATGCTTGGTGTAAGGGCATCGCTTTTTCCTGGTGGACCTTGCGTGGAGCCAGTTTGCAGCTGGATTATCTACAACGAAAACAACAGGAGAAGTTCAGGCTCGGGGGGAGAGGGAGTGGGCTACAGAGGGAGATCCACGCAGGACCAGCCGCGTAGGTGTCCCGATTTGGGGGTTTAGGACGTGGCTCTCATTTTCCAAGGCACAGAGGACGGTGAGGCACAATGGACTCCAAAATACAGACACATGGCGAGGTCACACGCAAACACGCGCTGCAAAGCCCCGCCACCCCCGCCTCGCCTCGCCTTTTTTTTATTGTTTGTAGGATGCAATTTTATAATACTCTCTCCTCCTCTCTCTATGCTAGCTCCCTCCCTCCTTCTTGGCCTCCCCATTCACACACCCCCCTCAAACTGCCAGCCCGGGGAGTGACCAGCCAGACCAACATGTCATTGAAATTGTTTCACTTTTTAATTTCGACCTTCTCCCGTGTCATCACTGGCAAGACCCAGGGAGCTGGCAAGTCGGTCTACAGCTGGCATAATTAAAACCTCGCCGGTTTAGGACCCTTATTCTCACGGCATTAGTCGCGGTAGCAATCCCGAGGCGCTCTGCCACCAGTTTCGCAGCCCTGGGAGCATCCAGCCCGGGGTTTTCCACGAAGGGGGTGGGAGGGAGACATCAAGTCAACGGCGAGGTTTCTGCCCTCAGCCCCGCAATAGCCGCCCCGGCCTGCGAGCCGTCACACAAAATAAGGATCAGATTCACATCCAATGCTTTCTAAGCACCCTCTCCTCCGCATTTGCCCACGCCTGGGAGCGCGGCGAGGTGGAAGGATGCGAGCACGTCCTGCAGAGTTTGCTGGGGTGGCTAGTGCGGGAGTGGGTGGATTTTGCCTTTCTTTTTTTTACGTTGCAGTTGTAAGGTAGGATTTTGTTTTCCTGCCAGCCTGGAAAGCCCGAGCCATCCTAGATCCCATCCGGGCTGCGAAGGGCAGCGCTGGCTCTTGCAGATCTCAGACCCCGGTAGAGCTGCAGCGGCGGCGGCAGCAGCCGGTACTCGGCCGTGTAATTAGCCCCAGCGCCTCGACACCTCCCCGCGGCCGGCGCAGCTCCCTGAAGTCCATTACCCTCGCAGTCCCACTTACTTGGATCGATCTGCGGTTTCTCTCCGTTTGCCTCACTTTCTCCATTGCTTTCAGAGAATGCGCCTTCGTGGCTTTGCTTATCCCTATCAACTGGAGGAGAACCACAAGCATAATCAGAGAGAGACAAAGTGTGAGTGTCAAACGTGGTACAGTCAGCCCTCCTGGCCGCCAGCGGTTCAGGTTTAATGCCGTAATGCCTGCTGGTAGGTAACCCGGGGAAAGACAAGGAGCCCGGCACAGGCTCAAGCCACGAACGCATGTACCTGCCGTCGGGCGGTGCCACGGGCGCCTGGTGGTGCGCGTAGGGGTGGTAGACGGCGGGGACGCCGCTGGCGCCGGCGGGGTGCGCGGGGCTCCAGGGGGGGCCGAAGACGGGCGCCTTGGGCTGGAAGCTGCAGGGGGCCAGCTCGGGGTGCTCGGCCAGCGCCGCCGGCCGCGGCGGCGGCGGCCCCAGCGGGGCGGGGGCGTAGCGGGGCGCCGCCAGCTCGTCCCCCTCCGGCACCAGGAAGGAGTCCACGTAGTAATTGCTCAGGGTCCCGGGAGCCGACATGGCGGGCGCGGGCGGCGGACCCGCCGCGGTTCGGGGCTGCGGGTTTCGCGTAACAACTTGGTGCTGGCGGAGAAGTAGAGTCAGTAATAAGTTGAGGGCAGCCCGGGCGCCCATTGGCTGCCCCGGTCACGTGGCAGGGGAGCAGAACAATAAAGTATAAATCAGTCCGCGGGCTATTAATGGGTCAGTGTTTTCCAGCCATAATTTTTATAGCGAGGCCATATGTTTTTATGCAAAGGGATATTGGAGTTATACGGCGGGGTTTGTTTTAATTGCGGCCAACTGAGATTAAAAGATCAGATTCCGTATTACAGCCCCCCTTCCCTCTTTCTCTCTCCTCTTTTTTTTTTTTTTCGTTTAAGCGGACTATTTTATATCATAATTAATCATCCCATCAGTGGGTCGTGTTCCCCTCGAAAAAAAACAAAACAACCCACCCCCTTGTGATCGGAGACCTTCACATAAAATTATACAATAATTGAAGCAATAAAAAAAGCAAAATAGCAGTTGCGGTATACTGTATTTAAATATATATTTATTATATTTCATAAGGAGTTATTGTTTCGGGAGCCACAGGGTTGTTATTAAGTCAGTAACTATGAGCGCGCTCATTTGCATCGCTGTGTTTCATGGCAGTAAAAATTTACGAGTGCTTGGAAAGGTTAAATTATACTATTGTGTTTAGTTTGGGAACTCACTATAAACAATACCGTTCCGTTCGGCGCAGAGAGCTGGCAGCGGAAAGTCAAATTCAACGGATTCACTTTCCGAAACTCCGCCGCCTAGTCGACCCTCCCCACTCGGCCGGATAAGAACCGGGGCAGGCGCTGGCTCGGTATTTAGGCTGGCCGGCACCAAACTGCACTTCACGACCCCACCCCGCTGGACAGAGAGCGGCAGTGACCGAAACACCCTCCTCGTCTTCCCTGCAGCACCGCCGGGCCCGCTTGCCCGCCCCTGCCCTTGGACGGGGCCGCAGCGGCCGGGGACCCCCTCGCCACGCCGGAGAGAGGAGCCCGGGCTGGGCGGCGAGGCGGCGGCCGGAGCGGAGCCGCCGTCCTAGCTGGGAGGGAAAGCGGGCAGAACCGGGAGGCGGTATTTGTCTCTACGATTAAATTTTTAACTATGCAGAGAAGCAGCGGGGGGAAAAGGGGAGAAAAAGCCCCGTGTCCCCGCTGCCGAAAGGCACCCTGCTTCTCAGGGCGGCTATCAAAGGGGCACTTGCAGTCGGCCGTCCCGCATTCTGGTGAATCAAATTTATGTGCAAATATAGTTATTTGTTGGTGGCACCTCCTTTGGTCGCAGGACACACGCTAGCGGCGTCGGAAACCGAGCGGAGGGTTACAGTGCTCCGCAAAAGGGAGGGTGCGCGGGGGGAGAGTGAGAGGCGGCCAGATCCAAGTCCAGTGTTAGGAAATGAAGTCGTGCCTGAGCGCTTTGCAAATACGCTTCTGACTGCCTGATTTTTCTCCGGCGGACACTCACGCTGTTTATCCCCACGGTTGGCGAAGGAGCATTGTCAATGGGATGCAGGGGGCACAAAAAAATCTCCGCGAGAGTCTCCATTTACTCGAAATATCTTTTATTGAAAATAGAGCCCAGCAAATGGTAGGGACTGCCGAATAATAATTAAAATCATGTGTAAATAGTATTCATGCGAAAGTGTGGTTCTAATTAGTTTTACATCGCTATGTGGGCTGTCTCTCTCGCTCTCTCCCCCTCTTTCCTTCTCTCTTTCTTTTTTTTTTTTCATGTCTTCCCAACAGTTTAATCCGAAATCTTACAGAGAGCCTATTTTAACAACGCTCTCTCCTCCATTCGGGATTACGAAGGCCCATAATGAAACTATTATCCCCCATTAGAGTTAAAAAATTACGGAACAGTTGCAAGATCTCCACAAACAAGAAGCCCGTTATTTCCTAACAATTTAAAAAATGCAAATAAAACTATCTTCTCCTATTTTTTTGTGGCCATTGTATAGACACGCCGTAATAGAAAAAAATAATTGTATTTCTTTCCTGGAAAGACGGAACTCGACGTCATTTGTATTTATTATTAAGAGTCAGCTGTGGTGAAATGTGATTGTAGAACTTCCTTTTTCCATTCAGAAAAAATAATCTTAGCTGCAGGAGTCCTGGATGTTTATATTCGAATTTGGGTTCTCAACTTGCAGCGCTTCATTTTTTTGGTTACTCACCAAAAATAATAGCAAATGAATAACAATAACAATAACGTTTAAAAGAACGTGACTGCATTTTTATTTCCCTGTAAAATTCTGCGTTTGTTCACTGCCGGCATCCAAGCAGCAGAGAGGGTGTACAGAAAGCAAGATATAAAATATAGCAAGTAATTACAGACATTTTTCACGCGGTCACGTTGCTGATAACAACACTGGAGCATTCGCCTCTCTTTTTGCCCTTTTAGACCCACTTTTCCCATAAGTACATTTTACATACAAGCCACGAAGGCTAGTGGAAGCAGCGTGGGCTTCGTACAATTTGCGTTGCAAATTACTTAAGGTTTTTGCGGCTTACACCCTCGGAGGCAAAAGACCCCAAACAGGGCAGAAATGGACGTTCACATCAAATTGCAATATGCAATCGGAATTCCCAGGAACGAAGTACCACTGGAGCGATCGTGCCTGAATATAAATACTCCCTGCCCTCCATCCCGGCATAATCAAATTATCAGAGCTCCCATTCAGCTACCTTTTACCCCCGGCTGCAACAGGCAAGACGCCGAGGGTTTTTAAGAGAGGGCCATATGCAAGGGCTGCTCCATTAGCCACGCACCGCGGAGGCGCGGAGTGTACGCGGGCGCGGGGCAGGAATCCGCGGGCGTTGGCGATCTCTCCTAAACGGGAAGTTCAGGATCGCCTTTTCCCAGGGTTTCCTGCCACTGCAAACCTCTCTCACGGAATCGCCGGTGCTGCGAGCGCACGGAGGTGTTTTGGCACAGCGGAGAGAAAAAATGAATCAGAATTTGGGGGAAGCAGTCCAAAATCAGATGATGCGATTCACATGGGAAATAAAGGACAGAGGCAAACCTGTGTACAAGCGCCGTACAGGCACGCACAGACATATGCACTGCAAATACACTCCCCGTATGTACAGAGACCCAGCAGATACCCCGTCAGGCGCACAGTGTGTGTAAAGACAGCCGCAAGCACTTAAATTTGACTGCAGTGTGAAGCTCTGCTCCTGCCCCAGCCGCGGTCGTCTCCTTGTCTAAGGAACCGGCTAGGGTGGGTCTAGCTACAATCCGCTAGCCGCACTCCTCTGACGTCCTGCAGCCCAGCCTGGGCTTTCGAAAAAGTTTATACTTTAAAAATTATTATTATTTTTTAAGGCAAAAGTAATAATGATCACTAAAAAGTGAGGTTTGTGCCCTTTCCCTTGCCTGCCTTTCCTTCGCTGAGGGTGACCCGCTCCGCTGCCGTGCCGGCGCTGGCTGCCGGGCGGAGGGCCCGGCGGGAGGCGGCCCCCAGCCGCAGTCGCTCTGCGGACACAAAAGGCGGTGGCGGCGGCGGCAGCGGGCCCGGAGAGGTCGCTGTTGCCCGTTCCGCCGCCACGGAGAGCGGCCGCGCCCGCACCGCAATCGTGATCATAACCGAGGCCTTGCGGGCCCCAGGGCAGCCGGTGTCTCCGGGCAGCCCCTGGGGAACGGCCCCGACGGATCCCTGTGACAGGCCTCACCGGGCACCAGTCACCCCCGACGGGGGCGAGAGCCACCAGCAGGGCCCGGCACCCCCGTGGCGAGTGGGGTTCGCCGGTCCTGCGCTGCGGAGCCTTGTCTGTGATGGTGCGCGGAGTAGCGCCGGCAGACTTGATCTCTCCCCACCCCCTCCCTCGGGCAGGCTTTTGGGTGTCTGTTTTTTAATAAATGCAGACAGAAAAATAAAACCAGCACACACACACCCCCCTCGAGCTCGACCCACACCGAGCAGAATGCCAAAACGCACCTGACCTTGAATGCAGCCTGCGAGATATATTAAAAATCCCGCAAGCAGGCAGGGACTCGCTTAGAAGCTAGCTAACCTTGAAGAACTTGTCAAGCTTCCCCCCTCGGCTGCCGTGTTTATCTGAGGAATCAAAGGAGGCTCCGTTGCAGATGGGGAACAATGGCATTGGGACTTGACGCCTACAGATCACTTCAGCGCTAAGATTTCTTCGGGCAGAAAGGACCCTCGCACCAAGCATACCTGGTGATGATATCAACTGAAGTAATTAAGGCAGTTTCGTGCTGTAGAGAGAAAGGTGGAGCCCCAACAACATGAAACTACCTAAACCACAGAGCAGTTCTCAGGCGCTAATTATTACTTTCCCCATTGCCGTGGTCCTTAACGCAAGGATCCCGCTACGAAAATAAAACCAGAAACGTGACTAAAACATCCCTCTCGCCCGCCCGCCCCGCCGGCGCCCCTCCGCGCCCCCCGGTCAGCCTCGGGTGGATTAATGAAAACAAGAGAGAAATATAATAACAACCTCCCCCACGGGCAGCTTCTCCCTCTCCATGCAGATGCAACCAAGAAGAAAAAGGCCGTGCACGACAGCGCTCTATTATGAAAAGCTAACGGCTCCCAAGAACCCCGGGTTCAAAGCCTGTCCCCCCTCCTCCCGGTATACACATACCGTGCGAAGAAGCATTAGCTGTCGCTCTTCTCTCAGCCCTCCTTCTGCCTCCCCTTTGTGCAAGACTCAATTAGCTAAACATGCAGCAAGGGAGGGAGGATGCAAAAAAGCACTGAAATAAGCTCTTCCACATGCAGCCAGGTACGGAATAGCCTTATCTGGAGGGGCCCGCTGGCAGGGGTCCCCCCTCCCCATGTGCTCACCTTTACGATTTCTTCTTAGCCCTGAGATAAAGCTAGAATTTTGTCACCGTCCTCTGGACTTAAAGATCTCCGCACACTTCTAGGTGTTCGATTAAAAAAGAAATCGTTTCCCTACCCTCAAGAAATAGTAATTTGCTTCCTCAGTCTATGCAGCTCCTCAGTCAACTGAAACCACTCGTTCAAGACAGCAACAATCCAGATATACTAGCAAGTCATAAAACTGAACAAAAGCCGACAAACCTTAGAGCACCATCGCTATATGGCCCAGACAAATTACGACCGTCTAGGTAATATTTAAATAGATTCCTAAAGTAATTGCAGGGGGTTTAGGCAACTATTCCTGTTGTAAAAGTTCTCGAAGACATAAAGTAGAACCTGAGGATAAACAGTCACAAAAAGAGGTAAAATTAAAAGGATTCATTCCACGGTTTTTTTTATTCTTCTATGAGAACATAAACATCGTCTTTTTCACGCACAGCAGCATTACAATATTAATTTATTCCGATTTAAGGTAAGAACTAGATATAGCTAGAACTAACATTTATAATAACGATAGAATGCATTTGCTTAAAACAGTATCGGCATTTTAATAATAATAGACATTTATACATATCTGTATTTATAGCTTTTCCGCTTCTTTATTTTTTCCTTTCTTTCTCTTTTTAATTTTTTTCACTTATATGTTTGACCCTTTAATGCATGTAACTTCACAGTATAAAGGAAGACGAACATATTCTCCCTCGCAATCTCAGACTCTGGCCCAGAAAGTACTTCTGATGTTCAGGATATATATTTTTCAGTGAAATTAGTGAGGAAAAAGTGACTACTTTCTTCTCGAGGGGGAATTTCTGTGTGCTTGTCATGCGTTACCAGCGGTAACGTTATTTATAGACAAAAAAATCGCTAATTCCACATACTTAAGCAAAACTACATTAAGTAAATATCTACAACCAGAAAGAGCGAGAGAAATTCAGAGGTAAGTGTCATAATTTAGTCCATGAGCAACACGGGCTCTTTTATACCTTTAAAGAGAAGAGATTTCATTTTCCTGGCCAATTTTAAAGCTGTAATATTGACTTTCAAGGTAAAGCAAAAAAAAGAATCGCTCTTAACACCCGTTCCCATTAAGCCCTTTTAAAGGATGCCTGCATTTCATTATTCTAAGTCCTGCTTTTCGAAGGAAAAATGGGGGAGGGGGAAAAAAAGGAAAACAGAGGAGGGGAAACTCCCAATATATAGAAATATGGCAAGGCTTAAATTCTTCATTCTGCAGCTAGTTATAGTCCAAGTTACACCGCTTATAATTGAAAGAATGCGCCTTTAACCGAGCTTGTTTACTTTTCAGAAAGAGATATGAGGGGAAAGATATTTGCAGCTCCTGAAATGGTATTTCTGTGTTTCAAAGCTTAAAAGAACAAATCGGCTCCCGGGAAAGCTGAAGGAAGCGGGGAGGTTCACGCACGGCGTTTTGTGCATTAGCGTGGCTTTAGTCCGCCCCCCCACCCCAAAATAGCTCTTAAGAGGTTAAGGGCATATTGAGAATGTCTAGAAATCGTTAATCCATACAGGTGCGGATGACTACTGCCTAGGAAAATGATACTGGCTCTTTAAACCATAAAGATGTGTTTATAGGTTCATCAAGAGAAATTAAAGTTGGCTGTGAGCTCCCGAATCCTATTCTCTCTGTTCATTTTCTTCAGTTTCATTCTGCGGTTCTGAAACCAGATTTTAACTTGTCTGTCTGTGAGGTGGACTGTGCGGCTGATCTCTAGGCGACGCTCACGAGTCAGGTACATATTGAACAGAAACTCCTTTTCCAGCTCGAGAGTTTGATGCTTGGTATAGGGGCACCGTTTCTTTCTGCCACTTTTTGCCGTGAGCCAGTTTGCTGCATTTTCTCCTTTTGAATTGCCTAGTTTTGAGAAAGTAGAAAAGGGACATTACCAGTGGGTAGGAGGCAAAGAACTGGGGGGAGGAGGATGGAAGGAGCCTGTATCTGTGTGTGTGTGTGGCAGAGCCTGTATCTTGTGTGTGTGTGTGGCGGCGTGCTCCTCCAGCTGAGGGGAGCTGGAATCTGAGGTGTCCTTGTGGGAACCGAGAGCTTTCATGCTGTTTCCCAAAGGCCCTAGAGCAGGCCGAGAAAATCTGCCTCTGCTCAGAAAGCTCCGGGCAGCCTCCGGCGGAGCAGTGTGCCCCGCTGGCTAGTTCATCTCCGACCCCCACAAACAGGCTTTTACCCGTTCCCCCTTCGGCCGCTCTGAGCTCACTGTCACTGGGGGGTGGCTCGGTGAAAGATATGGGGTCTTATTTACACCCACCAAGCACCTGCTTCCAAAAAAAACAAAGCTTGCGGGTCTGAACTTTGTAAATGTGCTTTGGAGGTGGAAAACAAGGTGAGCTGGGGAGTCGGAGCCTCCCCGCCTCCAGCCCTTGCCTTCCCGGGAAGCTTCGCCCCGGCCCTCTCTTTTCTAACCATTTCGGGGCACAAAAAAAAAAAAAAAAAAAAAAGTGTGTTTGTTTGATCAGTGGAACCGACTGGGAGAAAGGTAACACCGATTCCTCGATGGCTCGCAGTGGTTCGTGGTTTGGAGTTGGCTCTCTAGTAGTTTTTCGCTTTCTTGTTTAGATCTTACTATTTTCCAACGAGGAACTTGAAGCAATAACAAGGCTTCTGAAATGCAGCTGGAGAGAAGCGCCTTAAAAGTCTGCCGCCCCGGGAAGGGGAGTTATTTTTTTGCTATGGGGACCCGAAAGGGAAATAAATAAGCAAATGAATAAATAACAACCCTGTTATCTAGTGTAGACGCTGAAGGATATTCGCGGGGCATTCATCAGTCTAATTTGATAGCAGTTCATAGATGGCACATTTCAGCGAGGCTGTTATTCGAAAAGCATTCTGGATCGTAAAATATAACTTACCGCGTTAATAGGTTTATTTATTGGCAGTGCCTATTGCTTATTTTGGATGCTTTACAAACATCTCTGTTATCTGGTAGGCACCTTCACATCACAGGGGAAAGATTTATCTTGTTTTTCTATATGTTTAAGCAGCATGCAGGCTAAAGTTGCCCAGAGCGGAGGCTCTAAGGGTTTTAAACTATAGGAAGGACATTAATTTTTACGGCAACCCCATGCCCGAATATTACAAAGTTCAGAAGGTCAGTTTGAGCAGCGCTTCTTGGCAGCCCCGCGGGGCAGCTGGGATCCTCCTTTCGCATCGCGATGCCACTATGATCCTCGCCTGCTTTTTTTTTTTTTTTTAATCATCACCACCACCGACACCACCATCATTCGCTTACCTACGGGCTCTTTCTCGGGAGAGGCTTTGCTGCTCTCTGACGGAGCTGGAGAGAGCTCCTCTGCGGTGGAAGATGAAGTTTGAGTCTCGTCCTCCCTCTGGGAGATGCACGCCAAGGGGCTGGGGGAGCGCTCCTCGTCCTCCTTCCTCCCCGCGTCCGGGACGGGAGGCAAAGATGGAGGCGTCTGGAAGCGGCCGGGGGGCTGCGGAGGGAAGGAGGCAGCCCCGGCCGGCCCCACGCCGTAGTTCTTGGAGGTGCCATAAGCCTGGGAGAGGCGGAAGTAGCCCGGAACGGGGACCCCGCCGCCGCCGCCGCTGGCCGGGCTGACCTCGGCGTTCAACCGGGGGAAGGGAACGAGGTCGGTGGCGGCCGAGCCCTTGGGGCATTTCTCTGAGTCATAGAGGCAGTAGGAGCTCTCCTCCTTAATGCTTGGAGCGAAGGAGCACGAGGTGGCCTGCTGGCTCTCCGGCTCTTCCATGCGACAGGACCGGGGGGTGTCTAGCCACACTTCCATTCCTGACACGTAGGGGTGCGAGCTGGGGACCATGCTTTGAGAAGTACCTTCATTGCGTTTGCTCAAAACGGGGAAAAGTCCGCAGCTTTGCAGCCCGTAGGACAGATCGGACGCTTGTGGCAGGTAGATACCACTGTTGGGATAGTAGCCGCCTCCGCCTCCGCCTCCTGCTCCCGCCGCTTCCCCTCTGCCCGAACTGATCAAGGAGTCTACCAAAAAAGAGTTTGCAGCCGGACTCTCGGAGCATGACATTGTTGTGGAATAATTTGGCGAAGGGAGCAGATAGCCCTTTCTGGCTGACATTTCTTGTGCAAAACATGCTGAATATGATTAGAGATACCCCCGCACCACGGCAGACGCTTGCAGCCAATGGAAGCCCGGGCCTTCCCAGCAACCCCTCCCCGTCTGGTTTCGTATGCACCGAGCTGCTCTCAGGTCGACCTCTGAATTTGGGAGATAGATGTATATTAATGTGTAATATGGATTTCCATACACACGGGCGCGCACGCTTCGCCCACATGGGCGAGTGCCTGCGCCTGGGAGGGAGCCGCGCTCCCGGGAAAGGGAAGGAGCGGGCTTTGCTGGTACTGGCTCCAAGTTTTTCTCCCCTCTTATCACACTTACCGCTATAAAATAGCCCGGCGGTCCTGATGTTTATTATACCTAGGCTGAAGCGGTGTCCAGATGAAGCTTTTACTGTCACTCCTGTCTCCCCGCAGCTGGGCTTTCCGGCAGCAATGCCTGCTCACCTCCCCGCACAGCCTATGTGTCTCATGAAATTAATAAAGCCACGGCTCGCCCGGTGTTTTATGCTCAGGCTCTGCTCATTCTATTTGATTGTCTCGTTTTTTAAGAAATAAAAGACGTGTTATTGTTTATCACGGATCATTGGAAACCGTTAAGGGGCCTGGTGCCTCTCGCGTTAAACTACCGAGGAAAAGGGTTGCTTCCAGCCTAACATCACCGCCACGACGCCAAGCTGGGCTTAAATTTCCTGGAGATAAAATGCTCACTGCTGTGCTGAAGAATCTCTTAGGGAGCAATGCTACTCTAGGAGGACTGACTGTGTACTCGCAGCTCCTAATGCTTTAGTTAACGCTGGATTCTTCCCGAGGTCTGATTACCATTTAAAATTTAAGCCAGACATATGCCATAGAAAGAATCCAGACCCGAGCAGTTCAAATGGATCCTCGCAGGATGCTGCGCACCCTGTTTATTGATGTGTTTATATCTGGGCGATCATTTTTATATCTCCCCTCCCTCCCGCTCCATTTGGGTCATTCACTTTTCGTCTCTTCAAAAGCACCGTCTCTTTCACAAGCGATGTACTAAATAATGGAAAGAAGAGTAAGTACATGAATCCTGAGATGCTAGACAGCCTTGTCCAGTCAATATGTAATTGTGGCGGAGGTAGCAGACAGATAGCAGACAGACAGGGACGCAAAGAGACAGATAGATTTTCTAATGAATCGCTTAATGGTGTCTTGCTTTCACTTCCAATATCTCTCGCTTAAGCCATTTTGAAGTCGCCTCACTGCCTGGCCGGCGGAACTAAGGGCTCTTTAGTCCAAGGGGAGTCTGCGGCTGCCCGGTGCTTGCTGCCCACCCCTGAGGAACAGGGCTCGCTCCTCTCTCCCGCACGCTGTCCGGGGAAGCAGGGGCCTATCGGCCTCCGCTTCCAGCAGGGCGGGCGGGGGAAAGCGGCTGCCGGCCGGGCGTCAGCGCCGTCCCCGGCCAGAGCCGCTGCCTGACACCCGGCTGCCGTGCCCGGGAGGGCGCCTGCGGCGGAGCCGCTGCCTGCCGGGCGGGGTGACGGCGGGGCGGGCGCGTCGCCCCGCATCCCCCGGTCCTTACCCTTGGCTTTCAAACCGCCCCGGGAGGAGCTGCGGGGCAGGGGATGGGGCGGACCTTTCCCTCCTGCCCCACGGATCTGTCAAGCCCCACGTGGTCTCGTCCCACAGAGCTTGCCTGCCACGAGGAAATGCTTTTTCCACAGCGTGACATTCCCCCGGAGAAGTCCCTCCTTGCGGCAGGAGGCGAATGTCGCTCCCGCAGGGGAGCTGAGCTGAGCCGGCGGGGCCCTCTCCGGTCTCCTTCCGCGCCCGCGGGAAGCGTCAGGGCAGGCAGAGGCTGCTACAACTTTGCAATACCTATGAAAGCTTCAGGGAAAGACGCCTGATCTTTCCAGTGGCATGGGGAGAGCATCACAATGAGGCTTCCTTCTGACCGGCCCGTGGGATGCGGTGACAGGGATAGATCCCACAGCCTATAGGAACCCTTAGACTTCCCCCCCCTACATTTCCTCCTGTTATATTGTTTGTATTTCCCCAACCCGACTAACCTCGCGATGTGTTAATGTGCGATGGACAAACCCTTATCAGATTCCTATGAGGGCCATATCACTGCTAGCAAAATTAATACCATATAAGGCACCGGTTTATTGGCTGGTGTACAGGAAGGCTATTATCAATAGGCTTAGCGTTATAAATACAGATCTAAATAAAATGAAAAGTGAGCCCCAACGTCGCCTTCCAAATACATTTCTCTACACAAGTCAGGTATAAAAATTACTCCGGGGAAGTCCACTCTTGCGGTATGTTTATTTTGCATTTGCCAAATTAAACAGAAATGGATTGCAAACCTAAAAACCATACGTAACAACACTTGAAATCCTCCCAAAGCTGTTTTTTAAATAAGCAGCACCCTTTAAAAATTGGATTAAAGGGGTGTAAAGGCCTATAAAAGTGCGTTGCAGTCCTCGTCAGATGGAACAAAACGACTCGAAATTCATCGGAAGAAACACAGGTTGACTTCTTCTCCCTCTCTGCGAGCTAGTGCAGGGAAATCAGACAAAAGACACGGAAACCAGGGACAATTTGGAAGGTTGTAAGTTTTCTTTAGCTTCCCCTCCCAGGTTTTGCGGCAGAGGGCTGGGGTTTGCCCCCTCCCGTGTCTGGTTCTGCTGGAGCTGCCATCGGCAAGGCCGGGTGTTGCTGTTTTGATGGCAGCGAACAGAGCCGGTTTGATGGTCAAGGCACCGATTCCGTCTAGATCATGAACTCAGCTCGGCGTTGCATTATCTCCGCTTTCTTTAATCGCTAACAAGGCCAAGGCAAATAGTAACCAGCATCATCAAACCCAGTGAAGTAAAACTAATAATGTTCACTTGATTCGTAACTATAAAAGATAATGGTCAATTCTGACTAAACTGAGCTAATTTGGCATGCGCTGGGTGTAGCTACTGCGTTTCCAGCGCTTAACAATGTGTCCCTTGGAGCTTAACCCCTATTTAAGAGAAATTTTAAAGAATATTGTGGACGCCAGGGGACGAGAAATACTTTCTTTTTAATCCTGCTTCTGTAAGTAAAGCTATCCGAGGCTCTATAAACCCGAACACATAAAATTCTGATAAATATCAAAACAGGCGAGAAGGTGCTTTCGCGGAGAATCTAAATTCACGGCGCACATAGACAACACTATCAAAATAAAACTTTATTGATCTAGAAAAAATATAATAGATGCATTAATAGAGTCGTTAAGCCGTTTTATTGGTTGGACTAAAATTAAAAACAAAAAGGGAATAAATAAAACCCACAGCTCAGCCTAAGCAAACTCTGACTGGAAATCCCAAAATGTATCGAGTTAAACCGTGATTTATCTTTTTATTATTGGCCCGTATAACCCAAAAGATCAGCACTGTTAATCCACAGACGCACTTTGCGAGCTAATTAAAATATGCTTTTATTCGTAGACACGGGCAAACTGCAATTTGTGAAAACGTAAATGGCCTTGCCGTCTGTTGCAGGAGTGCCTGCGCCGCCTATCTGAGGATATAGCCGTGGATTACATTTTATACAGCTCAAAAAATTAATGCAATCAGGGTATAGTTATTTAATATTGGAACTGTCAGTTGTCAGGAGCTTGCGTGTGTGCCAGATTCCTCTTTTTTTTTCTTTCTTTCTTTTTTTTTTTTTCTTTTTCTTTCTTTCTTTTTTTTTTTTTCTTTTTCTTTCTTTCTTTTTTTTTTTTTCTTTTTCCTTCCCTTTTTTCCTGGATTTGCTCCAAAGAAGGCGGATTTCAAACAGGAGGTTTAGGAACAGCGTCTGTGCCAAGTTAGGTGACAAATGACGGCCCCACTAATTTNGATTATCCTGTTAAAAACTAGGCTGAGATTTAATTTTATTCCAGGCATCCGGAGGCTTGTTCTCTTAACGATGTTTTATAGTATATGTGTATCGTTTTACTCATCTGGATTAGGAACATATTTTGCAAGTTATTCCGACGACCTCCGAATTCTAGTGTGCGGCAGGACAAAATACACCCAGACCAATTCATTAGGGCTTTATCTCCTCGCCATTCCTCCGGCACTGGCGAGAACAACGGGGCTTTCTATTGTCCGGAAAGCCCCAAACACCGTGCAGAAGCAACAACGATATCGGGTTATATATGTGTCGGGAAAATCTTCTATACCCAAGTCCGTCTTTTAAGTGTACCCCTTATATTGCTAGAGATGTGTCGCACACCCGTATTAAGCATTTGAAACTGTATCCCTTCTCTCTTTTTTGTGTAGCTGTCTTTCCTTTAAATAAGGTCCGGATGCATATACAAATATCTTTTTTGGTTGCGGTCTAGCTTGGCTCTCAGACACACACGTTGGCCTGAAGTTTCGATTTCAGAGCATTTAATGAAAAGATTGTGACAAAAAAGGAAAAAGAAAAAAAAAAAGACAACAAAACACAAACCCAAAAAGCTTATGAAAAAGCCTCCCAGGGGTTTGGATGTGGTATGTGAGCTGAAGTTGAGTACACGATTAATTAAACACAGTGTAGACACTGAGTTGGATTCGCCTCTTCCCTCCAAAACAGGCAAACCCAAGTCATGTGAAATAATAAACAGTTATTGTAAGAAACAAGCTTGTTTTTTTTAAATATTATCCTATGACCGCGGCCGTCAGTAAACAATTCGTAACCAGAGGGCGCTTTAGCTGCTGCTGGGGTCCCTTTGATTTATTCAGCCGAGTATTGAATGGGGCAGGGAAACAACAAGGGGAAAAATAAATATTTGATCAAATATGCTGAGTTTAACTTGACTGGTGTAAAATGAAATGTTGCAGAGGGACCCTCAAGTCGCCCTGCTCCTTCCCGAGACGTGGCTTCTCACGTCCTGGCGTTGCCGTGGGGAGGTCAAAAGAGACGAACGTCCCCGAGCTTTTAATGGAGCATCTCTGATGGAATCGATAGGTTCCGATAATCATCTGAAAACTGCTCTCTGACGGCTGAGCATGTGTTTTTAACTACACTTGCAACAGTTCCCTGAAAGCATAATTTTAATAGGCGCTTTCTCAAAAAATACTGCAGGCAATTTGCATTATTTTACATACACGAGCAAGGACTTATTTTTTTCCTTTCTGGACAGATATGTAAAAATTGTATATGCTCTCCTATGAAACACGTGGATTAAAATATGAAACCAAAGCAGTATCTCCTTCATATAATACCACCTTCCCTCCCGCCCTTCTCAAATGGAGACATAACAAAAACATGTGAAACTTTTATGGGAGAAAAAAGTAACCTGGAGTTAGGGATACTCGTAGCGAGGGTAGAGTTTCAAAGCTACAACCCAGAGCAGACCTGAACACATGAGAATATGTGACTGTTGTTTGTTTACAGCACATAACGCTAGTTTCGATAGATTAGATAGACAGATAGAGAGATAGATAGCAAGAAAGTCAAATCTGGCCTTGCATGAACATTGGCTTAATATGCAACCACGAGTATTTTTTAGCATAAGTGTGTCAAAACCTGTTTACCACAATCTGTATCCAGCTGCGAGGAAGCAGACTACACTTCAAAGTTACCAAACGACCCTAACTAAGCTACAGTTCAAGTCCAATAAGATCGTCAGAATTGTCTGTCATTTGCAGTCTGTGTTGCCATAGATCTATTTGATTGAAGACACCTACTGTTCCACACATAAATGTCAAGTTTCATAATATTTCCAGTGCTACAATATTTTTATAACTGGAAGAAAGCTACAAGTTACTCTGAAAAAATATTTCCAGATAACGTGGATTTTCCACGCGGCTGGCCAAAGCTTTACGAAGAAAAAATAAAAGGTCAACTGCAACTTAGAAAGTCCCTTATATATTATTTCACATCGTAATCACCAACTTTTTGCATCGCTTCCCCTCCCTACGGTTCTGTTCCGCGATTCTCAGGGGTCGGGGCAGGGGCCGCCCCAGCTCACTAGGTACCACTCCGATCCCCGCACACTCCTCGCCCTTCTGCACGTAGGGTAGACGTATAAAACACTTACCTTCACGCATTTCCTAATTTTTACGAAACTTTAACTCCATCGAGAAGCCCCAGCAGCTCCCCCCCCCCGCCATCTCGGGAGGTTTTTTGTAACGCAGAGCCCGGTAAGTGCAATAATTACCCGTGCGGCTCCAGGGATGCAAAATGAACAAAGGCCAAGATTTTTTTTCTTTTTTCTTTTTTTTTTTTTTAATGCNTTTTTCTTTTTTTCTTTTTTTTTTTTTTTTCCCAGGGTTGCTCCCCTTGCCCCGGGCGGCTTTGACATTGATCTAAAGATCGCCATCTTGTGGCAAAGAAGCCCTTAAACCGCCGCCGCCGTCCGTCCGTCTGTTCGCCCGCCGCCCTGCTGCGGGGCCCCGCGAAAGAACGGCGGGCGGGCGAGCGGACGGACAGGCGGCGGTGGAGGGCAGTAGCCGCTCACCTCCCGGTGCAGAAGCCTCCACTGCCTTTATAGGGTTGCATTTCGTACAGTCGAGCGGACAAGTCACGGACACTTTTTATGGCCACACATTGTCTCAGCAACACAGACGATGCGATTTTATTGGGCTAGGAAATCAAACCCCCACCGGAGAAACTCCATGGTTTAACTGTCTCTGGGACTGGCTATGAATGCCAGTTAATTTTTAACCAGGAAAGGAAGCTTGCTGGCTTAATTTTCATTGCCATTCAGTTCTCCATCCGTCCCTCTGTCCCTCTTCCACCGCCTGTCCATCTGTCCATCTCCTTTTAAAAGGTATTCCTTCTCGCATGCTAGACAAACAAACAAAGTCCCTTCCCCCCCCCCCCCCCCATTAAAACATTTCTTTTGGGTAGTTGCAGTCTGACTGGGTGGCAGTTGTCAACAAGGCCCAAAGTCAGTAAGTCCTTCACCTCAAGGTTATGGGTGATGTCCAAGCAATACAGAAGTTCAAAGCCAGTAAACAATGAGAAAACAGAATGTGCTTTCTTTCCCTGATAAGGATTAGGTTCCACACGAAAGATTCAAACATTCTTCCCAAAATACATTCCTATCTCAGCCGTTGTTTGGGGTTTTCTTTTTCCCCCCTCCTAACTTTCTCCCTCCAGTACTCCTC
>VWYH01005887.1:1505676-1526018 GCA_013399365.1 Pampusana beccarii
TCAAGGACAATTTCTAACAGTCCATTTCCACCACACCACCATGAGGATTTTTTTTTAACTTTTTTTTTTTTTCCAATACAACAATTTTCTTAGGGCTCTCACCCATCCTTCGGCTGGCTTGGACGTTCCCTTTGGTGCCGGGCTTGTAAAATCTGCCCCAAACGCTACCGACACCACTAACATTTCCTGAGCAGTTCTCCTGTACACATGTGGCACGGAGCAAATAGCAATGTCACATCAAATCCTCCAGCATAGGACCTGGCCCTGCCTGCGTTGGGAAAAGAAGAAAAAGGCCTAGCACGTAGTGAACTATGAACACACTCCGTTTTCCTATGACCCGCTGAAACGATGCTTAAACAAGCCTAGGTTCACTTGTTAACTCCAGAGTAGAAGATTTAACGGGGAAGTTCACAAAAGAAGTGTAATTCACCCCAAATGACTGAACAAGGTCATGAGGAATTTCGGGTCCCAGAGATACATCGGATAAAAGAACATGCAGTAATGTAACACCAGAGTAAAAATATAAAGTTTCCATTTTTTTATTTTCCTTGTGCGCTGTTCCACTGTATACATGCAACCAAATACTTTTGCATATTAAAACAAAACTGTATATACATATAGATGATACATATTGAAAACAGTGATGCCATATAAAGATATTGCATTTTGTGAACGTCTCAAAGAAATTACATCCACTTGTTAAATTTATTAATCAAAAAACATTCTTATCACCACTTTGTTGCACACCTAAAGAAATCCCACACCCTTTAGCCCCAAAGGAAAAAAGAGGGGAAAAAAAGGAAAAAAGGCATTAGAACAAAATCGGTCACGGGCATTTTGAAAAAACTATTTACAAGTCTCGTAAAACACCGTTCTTTTATGAAATATACATTCAGATATTCTCAACAGCAAATCAACTTCACGAGAGAACGCCGTATCCTTTGTAAACTGATATAGAATTTTAAATATTTTCATTTTTTTTCCTCTTTTATTTTTTAAATTGTTGGTTTTCTTTTTTTCACACTTTGGTTCCTGCAGGGAAATATATATATTTATAGATATTTAAAATAACTCCGAACAACTCTCCATTCTTTGCATATGTCGCCTGGGCGACAGAGTAGAGTTCGTGACGTTTAAAGTAGACAACAACAAAATTACCATATTTACATTGTTTGACTTCTGTTTAAACTCCTCTCTGGTCACCTTTAAACGAACATGCGATCGAGTTATTTTAATGATCCAATGTTAGTGCATTGCACAACTCCAAGTTTCAATTAAGTGTTGTGTGGTATTTGCTAAACTGTCGTTCTCCACAGGTATTTCCTGAAGAAAGTTTGTGAGCCAGAAGCCAGAAGGTTAGTTTCCTTTATGGAGTTGTTTCTTTTAAAACGCTGAAATTCACACTCTTTTGCCTGTCTATTTTTAGTATTTAAATATGATTTGTCTCTGAAAATATGGCAACGCATACTCTGTTGTCATAAATAAAATGAGAGCTAATTAAAATTTACTATTTTTTCAGTGATTGTTTCTTTACGATATATGGCGAATTTATACCTGATTTTTAAAAGTATATAAGTAAGTCTTTCATTTACTTCTTTTTCTTCCCTCTACCCCCTCCCTCCCCACACCCCCGAAGGAAACGCTAGCATACCCATCACTACATCCGTATTACAACTGCTCGCGTTTGGCTTCGTGAAGGTGCAGCCATGTCATCCTCCCT
Source organism: Pampusana beccarii (assembly GCA_013399365.1). NCBI lineage: Eukaryota > Metazoa > Chordata > Aves > Columbiformes > Columbidae > Pampusana > Pampusana beccarii. Next base: position 1,507,397 of record VWYH01005887.1, read on the forward strand.
CCCTTTAATTCTGTGTGTCGCCCCTCACCACATTCTCTTTTCAAACCCATGGGCAATGGAGCACTGCCTCTAAAACAGACATTTTCTGCTGAGGAAGGACAAAAGATTGTCTCTCAGAGTTTTATGTTTTGCAGTGGTCCTGGTTGGGTGAGCTGGACCTGGCTATGTCCAGCCAGCTGTTCCGCAGCAGCACAGGGGCGAGGGTGGGCCGGGGGTGGGCGAGGCCGGGGATGGAGTGATGCCGTCCCCGCCTGTGCCTGCCGAAAGCGGGAGCAGGGTGAGCCGCAGTGCCTGGCAAGGTAAGAGGTATGGATTTTGCACTCAGAGGTGACGTGCACTCTTAGAAATGGATGCCACGTGTGTCAAAATCAAACTGATTCCAGTTGGTATGTAAATATATATATATATAAAATCATAATTGAAGGTCCAGAGTAGATTTACATGTACGTAAAACCTTGGATTCTTCTAGTCCCCTCAGATACACACCTCCTTCCTCCACGTAACCCCGTGGCTTGACCTTGTCAAGGGCGAAATCTGAATTTAATCTCATCTTGAAAAACGCTATGAGTTTTAAAGTAGTGGATTAGCTGAGTAATATTGTAATCGGTCCCTGTTAATTTTTTTTTCTTTCATTCTTCTGTTCTGAAACCATATTTTCACTTGGCGGTCGGTCAGATTGAGCATTCGGGAGAGCTGGAGGCGTTTTTCTTTGTTTATGTAGACACTAAAGAAGAATTCCCTTTCTAACTCTCTAATCTGATATTTGGTGTATGGGCATCTCTTTTTACGAGTACGTTGTCCACCTGTGGAGTGAAAAAAGGCAGAAGCGTTTGAGATCCAGCGGTGGCCGGCAGCGGGGGCTGAGGAAGGGTGGGGGGAGACACTCGGGCAAAACACATTAATATGGAAAAGACGCGTTTTGCCCGCTCCGGGGCCGGCGTTGGCAGGTCGGAGGCTGAGCGTCAGCCCTTTGCCTTGGTGGGTGCGGGCAGCCTGGGACCGGGACCCGGCGGGACCCGGCGCGGCCCCGGGCAGCGGGCAGGGCGAAACCCCCGCCGAGACGCCGGGATCCGGCCTCGCTGCCTCGGCGGGGAGGGCGGCGGGAGGAAGGGGTGGTAGCAGGGGGTTCCTGCGGATTTCACAAGCTGGAGGAAAGCCTTTGTAGGCTGCTCCGCCAGGCGCCACGCACAGGGAGCTGCCCTGAGAGCAGCCATCACCTGGCTGCCTGCAGTAGGCAGCGCGGCACCGGGCAGGGGAACCCAGCGCCCAGCCCTCCCCGAGCCCGCATCCGCTCGGATCTGGCCCGCGTTCCCTGGACTAACCCCGACCCTTCGTCCCCAGCAGAGGAAAAGCCCCTGAGCACAGGGCTAAGGCGCCTCATTCTCATTCCACCCCCCCGCCGGCTATTTTCAAGCACGCTCTCCACCGCATCGAGGTATTCTCCTCTCGATTAGCCATTACAGTTTTAAAGTTCATTAAGCAGAATACAAAAGGTTTCAAGGTTCAGGAGCTCTTTACACTAAACGTAGCTGCTATCCTTTTTAAAACTTCCTTTTCTGGTACAGTTCATTGTCGAGGTATTTTTTCCCCGAGACGTATACTAGCTTTGCCTTTTAAAAAGCCCACATAAAAAAATCAGACTTTGACAGATTGAATAACAATTGTAAGTAACAAACTGTTGGACAGAAGGCAACACGTAATTGCCACAGTGCCTTAGTAAAATGGCTTCCTTTAGACAAAAAGGCCAGCTTTAGGTTAATTTGTTTCTTTCAATATATTGCTACAGTTCAGGCGGCTACTTTATCTGCTAAGCGCTATTCTAGTGCAATCGTTAAAACGGTGAAGGCTTTGAATTCATCTCCTAACTAGACTTCTGGTGGAACACATGGCTTTTATAAAATCACTGGATTACATCGATATCAAAGGAGTCTGGATCTCCTTTTTTTTGCCGAATTTACAGGCACTGAAGGGACGTTATTATATTTTCGAGAGTTGACCACAGAGCTCTTTTTTATTATTATGTAAAAAAATAAAAAAAAAAAAAGGAGGAAAGAGAAAGAATTTTTTTTTAAGGCATCCATTGCCCGGTGGGTATTTCACGGCCAATTTCAGCACTAAACACGTGATCTCGCCTTTTATAACAAAGTTTTGTTGGGGGAAATCTAAAGGCCCTTCATAAACCTTATATGCTTATAAAACAGCATATAAAAATTTAACAGCGGCGGTGCGCTAGATTTCAAGCTGCCTTTCCTAAAAGCGCTCGGGCGCTGCCTTTATACGTACTGGAGCTGCCGGATTTCTCCTCATTGTTGCCGGAAGATGACTCGGGGCTGCTGCTGCTCTCCGGCCGCCTCCGCCTCTCCTTCTCCGCCGCCGCTGCCGCCGCCCTGCCGCAGCCGCCCTCCGAACTTGAAGTTGCCGCCGCCGCCGCCCCGGCGGCCGCGGGCGCCTTCTCGCCATTCTTGTCTACCGGGTAGTCCGCCGAGGCCAGGTTTTCCGCCGTGCCATAAGCCGTCTCGAAAAACTGGTCGAAAGCCTGGGGTAGGACCCCGTTCCTGCCCACCGTGCTATAGAAATTGGAGGAGACGTTGGTGCTGGGGTGGTAGACGTTCGCTGTGTTTTTGCCGAACATCTCGCCCATGCTAGCAGTGTTGGTGGCAGGCAAGCAGTCTCTGTGCATGATCTCCTCTGCGGAGTAGCAGTGGGGCAGATTGTTCCTGGGGTGCCATTTACTGGAGGGATCAATGGCATATTCCCTGAAGGTAACTTCTCTCACAGGTTGGACCTGGGGTAGGTTGGAGGAGTAGGAGTATGTCATAGGGCGAGAAGACGGGGTCTGGGGCAAAAAAGAAGGGAGGCTGGAAAAATCAGGACCCGAGACGTAGTAAGTACAACTTGGCAAATACATGTTAGAGGAACAAGGAACACGCTCATCAAAATCCATCATTAGGGCTACCTCGGCTTCTCCGCATTAGCTGAGCTTAACATGATTCTCTAACGCAGCTGCCTCTTTGAAGCAGATCCGTGAAGTAAGAGATGGGGAGACGTAAGCTGACGTGGAAAGCTCTCCCCGGCGGCGGCAGGGAGGTGCGGTCACGTGGCCCGACGTTGACATTGACGAGCGGCGGGTCCGGGCCCCGCTCCCTTTGTGGCCATCGCGGGGGGAAGCAACAGCTCCTCGCCAGCAGCGCCTAAGGGCGAGCCAGCTCAGGTTGGCCGTGGGGGGAGCCTTAAAGGACATAAAGCCGCCTTGCCACTGCCCCAGACTTAGCCGCGCGGCCCATGGCACCCACTGGCTCTGGAGTAGAGAGGCTTAGCAATCTCCCCAGGGTTAGGTGAGACCTTTCTGTTTGTTTGTGTGCTTGCTGGGGCGTTCGGCGGCTCGCTGGCAGGCTCCGAGAAGGAGGGCACAGGAGAGATGCAGGCACGGTTTCTTTTAGAAAGCTGCTTCCGAGCAGGAAATGCTCCTGAAGAAATCGGCCGTGTTGTGTTTGTGTGGTTTTTTTATTTTTTTCTTTTTTGTTGTTTTGTTCTGTTTTTTAGTTTGTTTCGGTCCGGTTTAGGTTTTTCCCCTCCTTCTCGAAAAAAAAGGCAAAAAAAAAAAAAAAGGGCAAAAGAGCCCTCACCCCGCAGAGTTTTGCTGGAAACGGTACTAGGAAGAATGTGCCAGGGTCAAGTCTGTACTGATTTTCATGGTGAATAGATTACATGCTTGCATTCATGTTCACTTCCGAAGCGCTTAGTGTCTTCCTTCCCTTACTTAAATATTAACCTCAAATACCCTGCGCAGCTTCAGCCAAGCTTCACTGGAAGTAGCTCACAATGTCGAGTTCCCGGGACGCAGGTTCCCTTTCCTCACCCCCCTCCAAAACGTCTCTTGCCTTATTCGCAACGCCACAAACCCCTTTAAATTGCAGCTCGCGGGGCTAAGGACTGGTTGCTGATCTCTCCACCTCAAGGCTGCCGCTAAATACTTGGAAAACCAGTGGTTGTTGGGCTATCCCGGCTTGACAAATACTCCGAGTTTAATTGCCAGAAGCCTAGTTAAAATTATTTGACATACTATTAATCCCTAGGAACAAACTTGCCGTACCGAGATACTTTCCTTTTTGCTTCGTACTGTCGCTGAAGGCTGAGACCCAGGGAGACCTATTTTAAAAACGTGGTTAAAATTTTACTATTGTTGCATGAAAGGGATGATATAGAAAACGGATTGTACAGGGCAGAGTACTGAAAAGTACTTCTCTGCCAATAAAAATGCACACCCCACCGAATGAGCAGAGCCAAAGAAAATAGAGAAATACGCCAAAGAATACAGCACCTTTTGAGACATGGACATCCCTAGGCTCTCGGAAAAATAATAAAAAAAAAAGATATTCTGATGCTCGATTTCAGAAAAGAAATATTTGGGTTCCGGCTGGATTTCATCAAAATAGAAAAACAGAACGGCAAAAGGCTATTGTGAAGTCCGTGCTCTTGGGAGATTAAACGTAGTTCAAGATCCCTGCCCCCGTGGACTTCGGAGTCTAATGTAAGGGAAACGCAAATGTTAGGGAAAGAATATTTGGGTTTTCCCCCCTCTTCCTCTGCAGTGCTGTAGAAGTATTTATATATCCGGAGAAAGTTCTCCAGTAAATTCTGGAGATCTTCGGTATTTAAATGTCAACATCGATTTGTTTATTTATTGCTTAGCTTATCGTAACTGACTCAATAACAAATCTAATCATGTTGTGCACAGAGAAAATATTCTCATTATGTATTTTCCCTACATTATAGTTAACTATTGCGTTCGAATTCAAGCTGTAAATTCAATATTATCAAGTAATTACTTTGTAGTGGAGTAAACTAATTTATTAGCATTAATGTTTATATGCCTTTTTCTTATTTTACAAGGGTTACCATTCACAAATCAAATGGTCTGGACGTATCCCTGTAATGAACTCTTATTTTGGTTTGCTGCAAGAACTTCTTATGCTTACTGCGAGCTGAACTTGAAATTAATGAATTAATCTTGCAGCTTGACATATTTGCTAGAAAGTGGATGGAAAGAGATTGCATGTCGTCAAAACCACTAGCAGAAGACTGCAGAGTCGTTTAGGGATTGTAAAAGGGTTTGGGGGTTTTCCCTCTCTCTCTTTTTTTTTTTTTTTTTTTTTTGGTTAACTTGGCGTGGGGGGTGCAAAAGCTGTGTTTGGCTTTTTCCTTAACTCTAGGCTTTTGCTCGCATTTACTTCCTCTCTCCTGCCTTTTTTTTTTTTTTTTCAGGGGGGGGAGCTAGGGCGGGGATGGAGGGTGGGAAGCCCTCTTTTGGTATGTGAGCACTTTTTATTTTCCCTGTGTCCCCCCACCCTTCAATTCCGTCCATGAAAAACCTCTCCCCACACCCCGCACACACGCAGACACCCCTCCCTTCAAGCAAAAAGGAATGTATAAGGATTTCAGTGACTTTGAGATAACAAAGGCGCCACCATTGCAGAGCCTCGCCCCGCCTCTGTGTGATGGCAAACAAATTCTTGCACTTGTATTAGGGCTTTTAAGGCTATAATTGAACACGGCGCGTCTAGGAGAACCGAAAACAGTTCTAGACTGACCTGCGGTTTTATAGCACTTTGGCAGTCAACTTCAGCTTGTGTCAGAGCAGACACGATAGAGCTGCCCAACGCTTAATCGTGGGACGCCACCACCTCGGACTCACTGCAGCCCCCCTCTTGCCTTTCAATAAATTTCAAACCTTTGGGGCTAGCAATGTGGGACAGAGCTGGCACAGGTTTGTATGGGGCTCTTTCCCGCTCCTCTCTCTGCAGCCGGGGCCGTGGAGCCGTGCGAGGCTCCGCCGTGCCAGAGGTCGGGGCTGCCTTTGGGAAACAAAGAGAAATTAAGGCAAGAAGGGTGAGAAGGCAACTGGAAATAGGCGTGTGTGTGCCTGTGCGTGGGTGTGCGTGTGTCTGGGCATATATGTGCTTGCACAGCGTGCACACGTGCAGCCCCGATGCCTACTTTCGAATCATTCGAGACGTGTCGTCCCCCCCGCCCTCCACAAACCAAGCATCCTATTTCTTCAAGCGGGTTTGCAATGCAAGGGGACCCCGAAATGTCTCCCGGTTCCTTCTGGACAACCAGTGGAAAGGGTAATGGGGAAAGCTGCGACAGACGCAGCTCGTCTGGAAGTGAGTAGACACCCAAGGCACAGGCTGTTCTCTGCTTTATTTGCTGTTAAGTGAAACTGAGATAATGTACGCTTAAAGCCCCGGAATGTGTGGGTAATTGCAGGGAGCCTGCTGTTAAGTTGCTGTGTTCAGCACAATTATCAATGTTGATTATTTGTTCTAATGTTGAATTGCTCTTTTAATACAGTAATTGGGACTTCCGCGTTGAGGAAGGGGGAAAACCGAGCCTTCCCCTCGCTAACCTCACTGAAAACAACATAAACAAAGGCAGGCATTTCGTTTGGAGAAGCAAAATGCATTCGTTACGCCTGCCCATGTATTTCGGCCGGATTAGAGAGGGTAAAACCGCTCTGAATTTTGGAGCTCTGCTGCAGGACGTTTTTGCAAACGACAAACGTGGCCAAGAGGTGGGGAGACTGTGAGCACATTTACTCATAGCTAAGCTAAACAAAGCGAGGGGAAAAAAGCTACATCTCTCCTTTGGAGGAATATAAACAGAGCTAGGACGCCTCGATTGCCTAGTCTTTATATATACAGATGGCGTGCAAAGGGAACTGTTTAACTTACTATCGCTCGTCTGCGAAAGGTCAAGTTCTATAGTATCTAAATTGTCGTCTTTTTTTACCCCGTTTTGCTCGAAAAAAAAATTTGAAGCCGACCATTTACCTTGCCAATAGGATGGGTGCCTGTAATTAACCGGAGAAACGTGTGTTAAAAGGAATATGCGTCAAGAGGAGCTAATTAAAATATTACACGATTGCTGTCTTCAATCGCTGCTGCTTCTCTCGCATAGAAAGGGTGAGGGATGTTACGGCTCGAGCAGGAGAAAATATCTCAGGAATTAGGACAGTGTTTTGTAAACTTGCTGGTTGACTTCAGCCTACAGCGTTTTGTTACAAAACGTAGTGTTAGGGAATTTGCAACGTTGTTGACAACGAAAAGCGCAACCCCTTCCCACCTTTTCCAATGAAAATAAGGCCGGAAGGCGAAAATTCTTCGCAAAATTTGCCAGGAATGCACCCTCAGAAAAAAACATGCTTATTGTTTGGATTTTAAATATTTCGGGCTCAGAAGTTCTCAACTGGCGTTTCTTCTTTGCTGTTTGCCGTTTTGTCCGTTATGGAAAGGAGTTATACATAGCCATCTTCCCCCCCCCCCCTTTTTTTTTTTTTTTTTTTTTAATGAATATGTTCCCTTAGCACTGCAATAGGAGGAAGCGTTACAATAGTCAGCTAAGATTTTTGAAATCATTTAAATAATGGGTGATTTTTTATACCGGCGAAATGGAAGCCCCATGCTGTGATATGGGACAGACTATTTATTGTCCAAAACCTGAAGCAGTACGGCTGTGATTTTGCTAGGAAACTGCAGAATACGTGTAAAGAGAAAGGGCAGATGGAAACCGGATTCAAGCCAAGGTTGTTCTGACTTTGTTGTTGTATTTAATCGCATTACATTATTTCGGGGGCTTGAACATCTCAAAAGGCTGCGCCTATCTGGGCATAGAATATTTTAGATTGATTTTTAATATCATTTGCCGAAATTCTTTCCTTTCCTCCGTCATCCTCAGTGTGTTTTTAAGTCGTTGAGACGGAAAAGCTACAGGGGGTGGTTATTTTTTTGCCTGCTCCCAACTCTTCAGTTTAGTTTCACCATTCGGATTGAACGGCTACGGACCTACAGAGATCTATGCGTCGTTGACGACCAAACATGATATTTTGCCTCCCTTTGCGCTGACGAGATCCCGAGAGCAACATCTGAAGCCAGACCCCGACTCCGATAGCTGCAATGAGCCAAAATTTCGTGGTTGTGCGTGTTGTTGTTGTTTTTGTTTTTTTCCCCAAAGAGGAAGCCTATTCCAGACAGATAATTTATCTTTTTTCTACAGCTATTTTCTTGCCCTTTTGCAGCAAAACGAGTCGTTGTGACAGACTCCCGGCGACTTCACAAGCACGGGGAGTTTCTCATACCGCCGTGTCGCCTCACCCCCGGGCTCTCCAGCTCTGCTCCCCCAGGCTCCGGGACTCTGAAACCCTCTAAAATAGTGGATATATTTACTGCTTGTAGCTCATTACTGAAAGAGAATGGAGGCAGTTTTGGTAATAAGGAGGACATAAGGAGATAATTTATCAGACGGCCAAGTATATCAAAAATTGATTGACTGACGATGCCACCATAAATGTCTCTTTTTCTCGCCTTGAACGCTCTGTGAGACTTTCCCGACACAAGAAACTGCACATCTAGTAATTAATTTTGAACGCTGTCTATCTAGATACAGGTGCAAGAAGTTTCTGACAAAACTAGGTTGCGGGAGAGGGGTGTCTAGACCAAGTCGCGGGCTCTAAAACGAGTGCGAAAGGTAATTTCCCTGTTCATAATCCGCTGGTTCAGAAACCCGGTCGCTTTCCACCGACTCCCACCCAGACCCACAAAGAACCGGGTCGTTATCGTCGTTTGTAGCAAGCAGGTATCAGTCCCCTTTCATGGCGATGTATTTCATGTGGAATTAATCAGAGTAGTTTAGGGAACATCCCCAGCAATTCCTTCAAAGTGCGGTGCTATTAAACGACGCGGTTATCCCTACGGACGGCCACATCTCAGGCGATGTTCCCATGCGAAGTTCACCCGCAGCTTAGAACGGCGCTTTATCACACAAATTAAAAAAAAAAAAGTCCGCCAAAACATTCCCATGTCGACTTACATTTTAAAGTATTGCTACAACTGATGCCTTGAACTTGACCTTAGATTTGTTAATCCAGGAAATACATTCAGTGAGAAGAAAAAATTCCTACCGCGTAGCCTCTGACAAACGAGCATTTTTCTGTCTACCGATTCAGGATGCAAAAATTACACCAGAATGATGAGATAATAAAGTGCCCTCTAGATTAAGAGCAGAAAACCACAGAAAATGAAATGCTTTAACGCCGAGACAAGCTCGTCGTAGAGCTAGACTGTCCCTGTGATGCCAAGATCCACACTTTCCCACAGAAATTCAAGTCAAGGTAATCGACTGGGATTCTCAGCTAAATTGAATTTTATAGGATATAAGGTTCTCTCTAATGCACATTGAATTTTAACAGTGATTTATAAAGGTTGGTGTTGGGGGGCTTTTTAGAGTTTTATTTTATTTTGCCCAGCCCGCCAAGAAACACATCCGATTTTACTGTACCACACTGCTAACTTTATAGGAGATCCTTATTCACCTATCGTGAAACTCACCAAAGTAAAGACATTTCTTCATCAACGATTGTCTTAGGGGCGGGTACAGGAAGTATCACTACACTGGGGCTGTCAAATCAACGACTTCAAAGCACCTACTTCATATTTTGATGGACTATCAGAACTGCATTATAATGAAGATACCTCTACTTGTGTAACCTTTATAGGAAGCTATTTGTCTACGACCAGCTTAAAATACGTGCTGCAGTCGGGGATGCGATCGTATGCCCACGTACAGCTCACCCGTCTCTGTAATGACCACTTCTTGTCTATTCTTTCATATGTCATGCGAAGATCCCCATAAGTACAGCTCGCCCTTTAGGCCTAATATGGCTGCTCCTGCCTATGCAGGGCTGGAAACCCGCTCACCATGCCGCTTATTTCCTTTTCCCGACTTTTCAGCAAACATCGATATTAATATAACTTCTTACAGAAGTCGGGGTTCATCAATATGACATGTCCACACCGCGGATGCCGTGGGAATTTGGGCAAAATCCCCCCAATCAGACCAGCGGTGTCTGCGGGTTCCTCGTCCTTTCTCTTTCAGTTTTATTTTTCCATCAAATGTCAATACAGCACGGTATTTTCATTTTACAAACTCTCTCATACTTAAATAGAAACCAACCACAAGCTGAAGGCGAAACCCAACCAAGATTATTTTGTATTAAAATCCATCATTTTCTATGCCTACCCGAGGGCACTTCGAAGGCTAAAACCAGACTTTAAATACCCTGCTTTTCTATTACTCCTAGCCCAAGACGACTAGAGAGGCCGATTTATACCACCAGGAATAAATGAAAGCACTTTGCTTGCTGCGTTCAAATCAAGGCGGTTATGACGAAGTTCAAATGAATTTAGAGTGGCAGGTTACGACGCCCGGCTGGCGTTTTTCTCTCTAGGCACACACACAGGCGATAGCGAAGAGCAGACAGGTTAAACATCGCTCTCCTGCTTTCTACCACATAGAGCCGCCCACCCTCCTCCCCGGCTCTTGAACGATTAAAATAAATTCCGAGGCAAACACAAGGGAATAAAATAACCGTGAGTAAAACCCAGAAGCCGCTTTTCCACGCAGCCTGACCCAGCTTTGCAAAACAACCCATCGCAGCACAAATACAAGCAACCAGCAGCTCTATCCGCAAGTCTGCCCGCTTCTTGGGCGCTGACCCCAGCGTCTCCTGGCCCACTTTCCTGCCAAGAGCCTTCTTTGCTTTCCACCTATGCTAGAACGCGAAGCAGCATCTCTGGAAAAGGTGGAGTCAGCACCCAAGCTAGGAGAAACGGTCTTACTTTTCTCAGCGGGCTCTTCGGCTCTGTTAGCAGCAGCCTAGACAGCCTTCTCCGCCCAGGTCCCCACAGCAGAAGCGGCACTTTGGCCTCATACACCGTGGGAGAAAGGGAGTGGGGCGGGTGGGTGGGCTCGGGAGAGAGCAGTGGCCTGGGAAACCCTCCATAAAGGCCTTCCAAATGACTTTGCTCCAGTCATGCAGGGGGTTTTGCGGGGGAACCGGTTGGGTGTTTGTTGTTGGTTTGTTTGCTTAATTCATCACCGAGCGGGGAGAGGAGAAACATTCAGCCGCTTGCAAGAAGAGCATGAAATCTTACCCCAGCATCCAGAAGTCTCTCGCCTCTGCAAAAATATATCCCCACGGAGACTGACAGCTAGGATCCCGCGTTGGGCTGTAGACCTCCGGATCAATGAGGAGGGATTGCACGTTTTTTTGTTTCCTCCCTTACAGATAAAATATACACGATCCACAAAATATTCCTTCTCGATCTTTCAGTGACTTGGGCTGATTTGGGTTTTTAATTTTGTTGTTGTTGTTGTTCTAGTTGTTGTTGGTCTGCCTTTAGGCGGAGAGAAATCTAGCCACTAGGGTACATCGTCCTTCCTGCCAGCTTCAGGCAAAATGCAGCAATATCACAGTCTAACGACGATTATTGCTGTTATTATTACTATTGCTATTTATTTTTTCCTCTCTCCCTGTCTTTCTTTGTCCCCTAGGATTTCCAATGGCGATTTGCACACAAAGGTGATTGCAGAAGGCTAAAATGCTGTCTAATTCCATAGATTCCCGTCGCACGAGGGAAAAAAAAAAAAAAAAAAAAAAAANAAAAAAAAAAAAAAAAAAAAGTCCCAGTGTTTTTTGATCACGGGACACCCGGCCGTTCCTCCACAGTACACCCCGGGTCACAGTACAGTAATGACCATGGGTTGTGCGTTGTAGGACTTGACCTTTCCTACGTAGAAGAGGGCGCTTTCCTCTACGCTACGGGGAGGGGAGGGAGGGGGGAGCGGCAGGAGGAAGAGAGATGCTCTCTTTGGGGATGTTTAATCACAGTTCAGATCTAGGAACGGGCAAAGCTTCTGCCTTTCAGCACGCCATGTTGAAGCTATTCAGTGGAGCCAGAATTTTTTTTTTTTTTTTTTTTTTAAGGGGGTGCGGAGGCGGGAGGGAGGAGAGGGGGAAGAAAGACTTAATGAACATTTGCATTTCGTACCCTAGTTCATGAATCAACTGCATTCAAGGGGGAGGGGGCCCGGGGGACAGGGAAGGGCTCACGGCGTGGTTAAAACACCCGCGAACCCTGTGGCCGCGGCAGAGGCGCATCGGCCCGGAACTCATCGCTCCGCGTCCCCGCCGGCCCACGCGGAAAAGCCACCCCCCACCTCTTCTTTTTGGGGTTCTTTACCGGCCGAGAGCGCGCAAGGTCATCTCTTCAAATCGTCATTAAAGTGCGTTAAAACGCATCTAAAAGTTATGAATGGCAACAAACGGCCTTTTAGCGCCTGAATATTTTTTTTGTATTAAACGCTGTCTTGCTTTTATTGCTAACGCTGCCCACGGAGAATGCTGAAACGGACTAGGAATGGGGTTTTATTTAAGCCATGGCCATTTAAAAAAAATAACTTTAATTTATAGGCTAAAGGCCGAGATGTTTACCCGTTCGTTCGGAAGAGTACATAATAAAGTCAGTGCTCTGGGAGCACAGGGACATTTTCTGAACATTTCGATCTTGAGCCCCACACTTTTTTCCGTTTGCTTCAGAGGCTGTCTTAGGCAGCAAGCATTTCTTAGGGTTTGTTTTATTCCCCGCGAGGGTCTTTCTGAGCATAAGACGGTGGGAAAAGATACAGTTTTGCAGTCCTACTCATCATTCTTTTTCGGAAATATGCTCCTGTCAAGGTTTATTTCCCATAGCAAACCACCTTTGCTACTGCCAAGAGCTCGAGGCGGGGGTAAATTAGATACCGGATTATTCTATGGGTGGGAAAAAATACAAAATATTCGCTATACCCATTCGTCCGCATCAAAGACGTAAGGCCACTTTCTGTCCAAGGGAATTTCAAATTTGAGGGACCAAGGACGCCCAAAATTAGGTGATTATAAACCAACATGTCCAGACACTGGGAATTAAAGTATACGTTGCCAAATGCCGCAAGAATTATTTCAAGTGAAACTGAACTAATATTTTTTGTCTTTAATTACGTTTTGCGTCTTACGCTGGGAATGAAATATTGCTCTGACATTAATGTTTCAATAAATACGCTAAATACACATAATAACTTGCTCCTTCTGTTCCCTGCGTCCCTCTGCACAGCCGCTAAAACGCTATACCTAACATTTTAATTTCTAGGGGAGCTGAGAAAATAGAGACCCTACTTTGTTTATGTACTTTAACAAAAAAAAAAAAAGTTTGTTTTATTTTCATATACTTCCTAATTTTTTTTAACGCCTGCAAATAAAACTCCTCACACATATAATTCTGCCCCGCAACCCAGGCACAATGAGTTCCCCACCACCATTTTAAAACATTCTCAGTAACGCGGGGAATATAAATAATAATTCTCTCCGAACCGCGCGAAGGGACGTACGTCGTGAAGTAATGTATCACGTTGCTTAATTATTTTCGTTGGTGATATATTTACTTGTAAAAGATATTAGGGATGTATTTTAGGACGTTGGCGGCAGATTGGTGAGAGGGGAATATGTAATACAACAGCAATTTGTACTTGAAAATGTATGTGCCAACAGCTTTTGGACGGTAAATGAAGGTAATAAATAACACGAATATGCACACCTACGCAGCCGCTCTCCCCCACGCTCCGAAGCCACAACTACCCGGCGGAGGGACGGCGGGACTTGGGGGGCAGGGGACTGCGTGGCTGCAGCCGTGGGTAGACAGAGACGCGGGAGGACCGAGGCGGGTGGGCACGCAGGCCCCGCGAACAAAGATTATTTCGCGACTCGGAAAGCCACAGACACCCCGGTCCTGATGCTGAGTCGACGCACGGCCGCGGCCCGGAGGGCTCTACCGGGCACCGCCGCTCCACGCAGCCCCCTCCCTAGGCGTGCCCCGGTGAGCCAGTCACGAAGCTCCCGGCCTTTACTCACCTGACTCTCCCCCAGGGTACGTTTCGCGAGTGGAGCCTCGAGGCTGTCCCGAGGAGAAGGCAGCGGGTCTGAGCGGAGCCGCCGACGCGGCCGCTGCAGGCCTGGGTGTCCGGGGGAGTCACCCCATCGTGCTGGGGGAGCTCCTGCTCCTCCGATGGCCATCTCCGCTGCAGGGCCGGGAAACACGACCTTGCTCCTCCTGCTGAAGCCTGCGATATCCTCGACGCTGACTTACATGGTAGCAGGGTTCCGATCCAAAATGTCACCTTACTCCTGCCAGTGATCGGCGGTCAAGCGCTCCCCTTTTTACTCTGTGAAATATATATGCGGCAGAGCTATTTGAACAGTAGTGGGAATTTAAATTCGCTAATCCACGGTCAGTCCAGAAATGCTTAACAGATTTGAACGGTAGGTAGTTCAGTGTGAAAACATAATCTTCAAACTCTAGCTCTGATTAAAAGTTACCTTAAAAAAAAATAAAATCTGTTATTTTACTAATGTCGGCCATGTTCTCGTTATGTATTTCTTTCAAGGTACCCCTGAATTCTATCGCTCTTGGGCATGGTGTGAAAATAGAAGATCCTGCCTAAGATACAGAGAACTCGAATCTTTCCTATCACACAAATCTCCGACCTGCAGCACATGTAATTTGCGGCGTGTCTCATGGAATAATTATACAAGTTGCGAAATATAATGGATTAAATACAGTTATTCACTCGGAGCGAGAACAAGTGTAATTCACAAGTGCCTTTCTCCAGGCAATGCAGCTCCTTCCGGAGAAAGCGTGGCAACGAGATGGAGAAAAGGCGGCTCTCCGGTGCCCGCAGTCGAGGCAGACCAGTGGGTATCTGCCCGCGAACGGCAGGTACCGTCAGTTGGAAACCGGCTCCCGTAGCCAGCCCTCAGCCTCCGACCTCCGCACAGGGTGCAACCGGGAGTAACAGCTGCCCGCGTCTCCGGCAGCCCCAGCGCGGGGTTTCCTGCCTGTTCCATCTCCGCTGAAAATCCCAGGCCGCGGGGATGCTGGCTTCTCAGAGGCGAGGGGAGTCCCACCCGGCTCCCCTCGACCGTAGGCAGCCCAAGGCCTTGCCCGCCGGGGATGGTTATTGTCCTCTCGGGTGGTGTTGCGCCCGGGGGTCTTTCCCCTTGGTCCTTCGTATGGTGCCGCAGGCCTCAGGCACGCCGGGTCCTTGTCACAGCGCCTGCCCACCGTCACCTCACAGGGACACCACAGCACAGCAACGACCACACGGCCTGAAAACCGACTGCCACTTATATACCTCTCCATGCCTATTTTCGCGGCGGGACGAGGAAAATCTCGTTCATAAACTCTCCGACCGGCCTCCGAAGGGACGTGGTCGGTATTCCCACGCTCCGCGGCCGAGGGTTACCCACAAGGCCTGCGAAACCACAGCGCTCCGCCGCCTCGAAAGCTGCGAGGGGCTGGAGGATAAAGTGCCCGCACACCGCGGGAAAGCTAAAATCCCGAACGGAGCCCAAAGCCCCCGACACAACAGCCTCCTGGAAAACAGATCTCTCTCCTGCAGGTACTTTTCATGTAAGTTATTGCACGAATGCGTTACAGTCAGATCTGAGGGTCAGAAAGCGCTTTGCGCTGATCCCTGCAGGGGTGGGTCCTTTTGAATTTCAGAAATGTAAGGCTAGAAGCTCACAGTTAGCGCGGTATATGATACCCTCTAAATTTACCGTAAAGGTCCCCCAATAACTCTAATTAGAGCTGCAGACCACCGCAGGAGACAGGCGGCGAAAGCAAACCACCCTTTGTGCCTGACCAAATTCCCCCACCACCCACAACACCGGCCGGCCGACGGCTCCTCGCACCCCACTTCCGTCCCCCAACCGGACACCGGCATCCCGCAGCCGGGCACCGCCTGAACACCGATTTTCACCCCCAGCCCAGACTCGTCTCTCCCGGCTTTCAGCCACCTCCAGAGCGACAGTTGGAGCACAACCTGCTGCGCGTTCTGCCTTGCAAGCTCAGATATACTATATACCTGTATATATAAGCATATGTGGCCCCGTGGAGCGGCACGTTCGCGCGCGGCGGCGAGGGTCCCACGCGTGTGCGCTCCCACCCGCGGGGAGGATGTGCACGCGTGCGGTCAGGTGCGGGCGCGGAGTCGGCCACGAGGTGGCGCTGTCAGCCCGTGGATGCCGCCGGCGCGGGGAGCTGTCAAAAGTCAAGGTCACAAATCGGCTTTTTTTTAAATTTCCCTCAAGGTCAAGGTTTCAGGCCCTCCCCGTTCTGTCATCGCCACGCAGCCCACCCCGCACCTTCTCGCCGAGGCATCGCCAGGCTGGGCAGCGTCCCCCCGTCCCGGGGGCCAGCCGCCGGGCTCCATTTGCCAGTGAGGGCTGCAGCGCTGCACTGGTATCATCCTACTCTTCCTCCCCCTGGCCCCCAGCCCCGCTGCAAAAACACTGTTTAACATTACCAAAACATTTATAGTTTAGGAATGCTGGTTATCAGGCATGCCTGCCCCCAGATGAACACTGTCCAGAAAAAAAAACCCACCATATACACATATATATATAAGCTACACAACGGAAGACAACCGTATTACAAGATAGAGGCATTGTATTTTTCTTATGAGATGCACGTAGGTGTGGAAAAATAAAGAGTATTTCTTTCAGATTTTATTACAGTGACTATTTTATTAACAGTATTAATACTACTATACCTATCTACATGTCTTGGGTTTTCATTTTTCAGTAGAAATATTTAAAAAATGAGGGTGCACAAGTACATTTTCACAGTGCGCTGATTTTTTTTATTATTATTTACAAGATAGCTTCTTATAGTGAATAAAAACAAAATAATGTGCTGGTTGAAATAACTGATTGGATTAAAAGGTGCTGTAAGAAGAATCCCTAAAGGTTCTACTGCGGCCTCATAACAGACAATAAACAAGGAGAAACGACTAATTACTTATAGATCAAAATATAGATTATATAAATCAAAATACTTCTGGGGAAAAATGTATTTCAGTTCAAAGTTCTTGGATATTTTTTCCAGGAAGGTGTGGGGGTTTTATATTTTTTTCCTTTTTCCCCCCCCCCCTTTTTTTTTCTTTTAACTGTAAAGAAATGCCAATGTTCGTTGTTCTGTATCCGCCCAGAGTCAAATACTTTAGAATTTCCAGGGACTCAGAATATTAATTCTTGAAGATTATTTGAGATTTAAGATAGGCAAAGTCCTTTGAAAAGTATCTATTTTACGGTCTGCAGGAGAAAAAAATAAACAACAAAACCCCCTCAGTTCGGATGACAAGAAATCATATTTTGCGAATAAAAACTAAAATCGAAAGACATCTCCAAGCAAATATTTTCCTTTCTATCCCCCCTAGTTTGCAATGTTTTAAATTTACTATCAAGATAGATCCTCCACAGAGCTTCCTTCATTACTGATGTCTCTGAAATCCTTATTCAGTACCTTCGAGGTTTATTATTACTTTCTGACATTAAATGCATTGCTTAAAAACATACAGTAATTGTACTTTTTTTTCACTATGGTTTACCTGAGCAGTCATTCAACATACAGTTTGGATTGCAATGGAAAAAAAACAGCTTATGTGTCCACATCGACCTTCTCACGTTAACCAGCTCTCTCATCGTGGCCACGAAGAGTCTTCTCAAATAGTAAGGTCGTAGAAACACAAGTTTCTCAGAAAATCGTGTGTCTTAATTGAAAGTTTGTCTCTCGGGGCTGGGCATGCGGGCTTTACAGTCTGTCAGTGATACTGAGCGGCTACTCGGGATTTCAGGAGAACTGTCAGTTTTAACCATTTTGCTACAGCAATATTAAAAAAAGAAGGAAAAAAAAAAGAAGAAAAAAAAAGAAAAAAGAAGCTATAATTCCAAAGATACAGATCTCTTGTTCTGAAGGAAGAGGTTCATTGTCTTTTCTCTTTTTAATTATTATTAATAATTATTTTAATCTGAACATGAAAAAAAGTTCTGAAACTTTTGAGTTGCTGCTTCTCCATTTTTAATCCATTAACTGGTAGTCTTCAATTTGTTGATCACTTTTTTCTCTTTGACCCTTCTGTTCTGGAACCAGATTGTGACCTGTCTCTCTGACAGATTTGTGGTTGCCGATATCCTTCTCCGTTTGTCTTTGGTTATGAATTTATTTGTAGCATATTCCCTTTCGAGTTCTTTTAACTGGACTTTTGTGTAAGGCACCCTTTTCTTTCTCCCACGTCTGTACGAGTTCGCATCGGAGGGGTGTGAAACGACGTCTGGAACAGAAAAACCAAGCAGGCAAACATTAG
Source organism: Pampusana beccarii (assembly GCA_013399365.1). Taxonomy (NCBI): domain Eukaryota; kingdom Metazoa; phylum Chordata; class Aves; order Columbiformes; family Columbidae; genus Pampusana; species Pampusana beccarii. The sequence continues at coordinate 1,525,475 of VWYH01005887.1, forward strand.
AAAATCGTTCGAATCGCTTAGGACATCTTCAAGTGTACAGGGGTCAGAGTTACAGTGCACTCCTCCGCCTGCCCCGCTCCGGCTTGGATACTAAAGCCCGGCTGAGCATTTAGGATTCCTCTTTCCTGGCCGAAGCAGACAGCTTTTAGGCAGGGAAAGGCTCGCTTCTGTCAGGCAGACAAATAATAATAACAAACCCCATGGAGCCCGGCGAGGGACCCCCGGAAGAATCGCGTGGGGCTGCAGAGATTTACGCAGACAGTGTGCTGCGGGGTTTATGGAAAATAATACCGCAGACCTTCCCCCGGCCCTTTTCAACTGTTTTCTCCCCCAGTGCCGGGCGGACGAGGCAGGATGCGCCGTGAGCCGGCGGGGGGCAGGGGGCGGCACCGGTGCTGCTCCAGCGGCGCTGGGGCATGTGCGGGCCGGGGCGGGATGAGGCTGAGGAGCATGGCAGGGGCAAGGAAGGGTCAGGCCGGGGGTGATCTCGGAGCTTTGCCGGCGGGATACTCGGGAGGGGCGAGCGGGGGAGGGGGAGGGTGGC
>VWYH01005887.1:1526826-1630878 GCA_013399365.1 Pampusana beccarii
CGGCGCAGTCCTGCCGCCGCCGCGCGGGCCGCGGGCGCTGCGGGGGGGGTAGGGGGAGCCGCCCGTCCTCCCTCTCTCCTTCCCTCCTCCCTCCTTCCTCCCTCNCATGCAGGTGTATTACCCGGGAGAGTGGATTTCCAGAGGTGAGACGGCTGGCTCTGCTCCTTGGGGCAGTATACTTGCCCGTTCCACCCATTGGTGATGGTCCAAGGCTGGTAGCTGTCCATAGGGAGCAGGGGGTCGTGGCGCGGCTCGCCGGGGCCGCCGATGGCGGGCACCACCGGCATATCCAGATAGCCAGGCACCGGCTGGTAGGGGCCGGCAGCGTAGCCCTGGTAGAAGGCGAATTCCTTGGCCCGCGACGTGAACTCCTCGCCGGAGACCGAGGTGTCCATGTACTTGTCGGCGAAGGTGGAGGCGGGCTGGGCGCAGGACTTGATGGCGTTGTGGTGGGTCATGCGGCAAGGGTAGTAGCCGCTGCTGAAGTAGCCGTAGGGCAGAGCGGCGCCGGAGGAGCTCTGCACGGCGGCGGAGCAGGGGCTGCACTGCTTGACAGCGGGCTCGGCCATGCCGGCGGCGGGGGCTTCGCTGGAGGTGTAGGCGGCGGCGCTGGGGGCGGCCAGGGGAGCGGGGTGAGCCATCAGGTTGCGGCAGGGGTTGGCCGCCGCCGCCGCCGCGAAGTTGCTGCCGGCGTGAAACCCGTCCATGTTCTTATTGATCTCATCCAGGCTGTTGTCGTAGAGGAACATGACGGGCTCGATCCAGCGGGGGTGGAGGAGCACGGAGGCTGTCATAGCCCGCTCCGCATTGAGACTAGTGGCTCTTTTTTAAAAGCCCCAAAGACTGAAAAAAGAGATACTCAACCTCCGGGACTTGACCAAGGCTGACGCGCCAGTGTCGCGCCAGGCTGGCCCTCATTGGGCCGCCCGCCCCCACGTGATATGCAAAGCAGCTGATAAACATCTGAAGGAATAAAGTGGAGATAATTAAATAACGCAATAACCGCGCGGGGCCGGGTCCCGGCCCGGGGGCGCGGGCACGGGCGCGGGCACGGCGCAGTCCTGCCGCCGCCGCGCGGGCCGCGGGCGCTGCGGGGGGGGTAGGGGGAGCCGCCCGTCCTCCCTCTCTCCTTCCCTCCTCCCTCCTTCCTCCCTCCGGCCCTCCCTTCCCTCGCCACCGAGGCGTGAGCGTTTTGGTCCCGTTGCTGCCGCGGCGCGTTCTCCGAGGTGCGGGGCTCCCCCCCGGCACCCCACCTGATTTCTCCCTTGCGCCGCTTTCCTCGGGCCCCGAGCGCCACGGAAGTCTTGGAGGCCTCCCCTCATCTCCGGGGAGAGATAAGCCGCACCCCCTTGACCCTCTTCCTCCCCCGGTTTGAACCGCCGCCTCTCCCCAGAGAGCGCTGGCGGGGCCCCGGCCGGGTGGCGCGGGGAGCCCGCCGCAAGCTGCCTGGCCTGATAAAGGTCTCGAAGAGGAGACTCACGGAGTCCTTTCTAGGTGTTTTCCTCCTTCCTTCCCGCCCGTTGAAAGCCCAAGACCCATCTCGCTCCTCTCGCCACAAAGCCTCAGAAGCCAGATAAGAGGAACAGATCAGGAAACCCCGATTTTATTTGTTATTATCTTTTAGGATAGGCTCGGGGAGAGGGACGGTTAATCGGATCTCCATCGCGATTCCGCTATATTATTTGTTGCTATAATAGTAAACCACGGGGCCTACAATTCGTCTTGAATCTTCTTTGGCTGTAAAATATCACGTTGGCTTGTATAGTGTGCATATAGACCCACGGTGGTTTTTTGTGCTGAGAAAAATGGGTTTTGGCTGATACTTTTTAAAGGTTTTACCCCTCTGCAAGCGAAAGCTAGGAAAAAAAACGCATTCCCTTTTCATGATAAATATTACATTTTTTTATTGGGCGAAATAATTTTCATGTTTAATATTCCACGCACCTTTCGGCGGCGCGGATGCGTTTCCCTGCAGCGTTCAGTTATTCGCGCACAACCTTAAGCTCAAAACGCTCCATCTATCAATAAACTTGACCTAAAGCAGCGTTCGTCTCATCGTTAACAGCTCTCAGCCCTCACGCCTGTGGACAAAACAGCCCCAAATACTCCCTGAAAACTAATTTTTTGGTGGGTGTTTTTTTTTGTTTTTTGGGTGTTTTTTTTCAACTGCATCTTGCTTTGTTTTGCGCCTGACAGCTCGGCGTATTTATTATCCTATTGTGCTTCCTATTGACGTTGTAGCATTGTTTTGCCCGCATGGCTACAAGCGCAGAGCAGTCCCGGGACGTACATTGTTACCGAGCAGGCTTTTCCTTGCCTAGCGCAGAGCTGCCAGCCATGAGAAACAGCCCTTTGGCGCCCATGCTTTTTTTTTCAAGGTGCTTTTTTCCGTGCGATGGGTTGGGATACCTGAAGTCGCTGTCATTCCCCTGATAATTTGGCAGCATTTTACCCGCTTTTTTTCCTTCGTTGTAGCCAGTAAAGAGTTCCCATTTTGACTTCGCATACTCTTTTCCGCATTCTTCCTCATGCCCAAAAGCAAATATTTATTCCCCGCATATTTTTCCTTTTCTTTCAGGCTCCAGTTTTGAAACCTGTAGATTCCCCCGGCCAAACATTGCTTGACTGGCATGAATTGGGTCGGTTTGTTTCCTTATAGTTTCTCGTGGCTGCTTCTGAAAATCGCGTTGCAGCGGGGCGGGGTGGGGGGAAGAGGGGGGAAGGGAAGGCAGCTCTATGGGGCAGCTCTGTTTTACATACGGGTTAGACACGGCTAGAGGCCAAGGTCAAGTTGAAAGTTGCAGTCTAGCCAATGTGAGAACTGTCATTCACAGTCCGAAGATCCGTCTGATTTGTTAAAAAGCGGGTAGCCATGAGAACACTAATCTCCCCAGCTCACCTCTCCCCCTCTCCCCAGTCCACTTTCCTCGCCAAACTCTCCCTCAGCCATGGAGCGTTTCTCACTGCTCTGCCTCTACTTTCCAAACTCCTTTCCACAAGGAGGGAGAAGCCATGTGAAACCATAGATTTCAGCCCCAGTGCAAACTATACAAGTGGTGGAAGGTTGGAAGGGGAGCAAAGCGGGGAAGGCGGGGGGGGCGTGTATCCGGTCGGCTGAGTTTTTGCTGGTTGTTTTTTTGTTTTGTTTACCCGCTTGGGGCTGTTCCAGCCCTGTGTGCGAAAGGGAGATCAGATTAAAGAGCTCTCTTTTCTCCCTTCTCTGCATCTCTCCCTCGCTCTAAAGCTCTGTTTAATCATGAGGGAAGAGGGCCGTGCTTTTCACTGCTGATAAGAGCAGTGATACAACCATCCCCTTCCCCTGTTTGCCATGACGTGAGTGGGAATCAGAGAATGGGACCGTTTCCTCGAAATAGGCAAAATGGCATCTGCAGAGTGCGTATGCAGCACCAGAAAAATAGTTATTACCGGACAGGCGACTTTACGCCTTTGTTTTGCTTTCCGAGTTTGATTGAATTTAACGAACTATTGACATCGAGAGAGGAGGAAAACCTCGTCAACTATTTTCTCTTCCCCCCCGCCCCGATACCCAGTTTTCATTCCCCAGCTATAATTCCTTCCTGCCTTAATGGGTATCTCCCATTAAATATTAGAAAGGAACCGTGAGTGCTGAAGGCATCGAGCAGAACAGATGTTCTTCGGAAATCATGGACCCTGTAATGAACACCAGGGATAAAAATATGCCCGAGCCTACCCCTCCGCCTTGAACACATACTGTTCCTTACCAATTGTGGAGGAGCTTTTATTTCTCACAGTGTAAGGCTTGGCATGCGGTAGATAAATTAACCAAAACTAAGAAGGAGTTTACCCAGTGCCACTGATTCGTTTGGACATCTCTACAAAAGCTTAATTTTGGAAAATTAACTTGATAATGGAATGCTTCCATGCACGCAACCGACAGACCAATCGAAGCTTCTTCCAAGTTTTTTGTCTCCTTCATGCGAAATAAACATAGGGTACAGCAAATACAAGCGTATAGTAGAGCCACAACATTTTCCAAGAGATTTGATGCAAACCTCCAAACTGCTTTGCATTTATATAGCATGTAAAATATTTTCGAGAGAAACACATCTATTAAATCGTTTCCCCTAAAACGAGTATTAATTCCTTAGGGAGCAAGAGGATGAACAACCATGTTCAGTAGGAGGATTTAAAAACGTGTTGCAGCCTTTCAGAGCCAGGCAATTTCTATCTGGTTTTCCTGTTCGTAGGCAGTCACCCCTCTCAATGCACGGCCATGCCCATTTCAGGTATTACAAAATCCTTCAGTGGCATTTTCTTCTCTTGGCTGCACTGAGAGTGATCAGATGCATTTAACCCACTTCGCAGGTGTAAGCAAGGGCAGAATTCGGCCCTTACAAGTGCTTCGAACCAAGTAACTACGTGCTCCTGACACCAGGAGACCAAAGGTAGTCTTGCCGCAGTGAGGACTATAGGATTTTGGACTTAAACGAGAAAGTGTAAATTATTTGTAAATGTGCCCACGTGATAGGAATACGGCCACTCATTTTCCTGAAGAGGCCTTAAAATTTATATTTTCTTAGGGAAACCAAAAGTTTTGCAAACATGGAGTTTGTCGGTAGAGTATCTAGAAGGCTTTTTTTCCAAGCCAGACTTTGTCTGATAACACACAGAGGCACCCTCCGAAGCCCTGCAGTGGGAATGCCCGACTGAGAGGAATTCGTATTCCTTATAGGATAATCACAGTCATACGAATACAGAAGAAAAACTGTCGCCCAGGGAAATCCACTCTTACTTTTCCATCCACTGCTTCGATCTAATTAATGAACACGAAAAACCGTGGCTGAGTGTGGTACATATATGTTTTCCACAGAGTTAAATCCTTCTAAACCCGCCAAAAGATCTTAGCTGATAATGGAGGGGCTGGAGAGTGATCTTAGTTATTAATAATAATCTCTGTCCTGCAGAGCCCAGGAGTCTTGGAAGACGTGGGAGTAAAGCGATAGCAGGGGCAAGAGCCTTAATCGAATTTGATTTTCATGAGCAAATGAAATTTACCTGCCAGAAGGTTAATTTGGTGCAGTACTGTCACCGCTGTTTTCTTCCACAATTTCTAAAGCATCAAGGATTGAGATAAACATTTCTGAGTCCGTTTTAAAGACACTTTGTATTTCAGGATATTCATGTGTTTCTAATGGAAGTAAGCAGCTTTACGAGCGGGGTTCGCAGGACATCTTAACTCTCTCCCTCCCACTGCGTGCTGGGGGGGCTGAGATAATTACAGAATAAGAAGAATTTGAAAAAGCAAATGCAGAACGGGAAAAGTCCGAGAAGATTTCTCTCAGGTACAAAAGGCGACCTGAAAATCCTCGGTTACACACTACATACGGACCTATTTCAGTTCACCCAAACTTTCAAACGGCCACCTCCTATAAATAAGGTGTGCTCGAAAATAACGTAATTGCTTTCACCCGAAGTGCATGACATGGACTAAACTTTATGGAGAGAGTTCTTAGAAGATCGCTTCACTCCGTGCTATTTTTTTTGTTTTATTTTCTTTTTCAGATCTAGAAAAGACGCTGGGGTATTTCATGTGATTAAAGTGAAAATGGGAATGATCCTGATCTCTGACTCACGGACAAGGTCTCTTCTGATTTTGTTGGTTGGTTCTTTCTCTCTTTCTCTCTTTCTCTCTTTCTCTCTTTCTCTCTTTCTCTCTTTCTTTTTCCATTTTTTCTCTGTAATATTTTCTCAAGCTTGTTTCCAGGAGGTGTGCGGTAGCTTTCTGTTTGTATTTGGCGGGTGAAGGCAGCAGAAGTCTGGCGTTACTTGTTGGTAGTCAGCAGAAAATATTTTACTTAAACTGTCGTGTAAATGCAGCGGTGAAGAGAAGTCCTTGCAGACTCTCGTCAGCCACAGGCTGCTTGAACACAGTGATAAAGTTCCCCTTACAATTTCGATTAGTTTTGCCACGCAAAGTGAGACGAATTTCTTCGCAATCAGTTCTGCTCGCTTACACAAAGGGAGCCGAGAACGTTTTTGCTTTACTTTGAGTAAATTCTGGTAAGTGAGGAGGCCAGGCACTGTAGTACACTATAGTAGTTTATCAGGTTGGTTACATCTTCCAGTTAAAAATGTTTTAGCATGAACGTTTAGCAGCAACAAATAACAGAATGGTACTCAAGTCCATCGTCCTTGATTTTGTCTGGTTTATCCTCCGATTTTCCGGATTTAGCGTTTTGAGGTTAAATTAATTTCTCGCCTTATCTACCAGTAGGTCCCAAAATTTTTTTGGGGGGCGGGGGGAAATAAAGACAGGGTACAGCGAGCTTCAGTGGCATATCCCCTCGATTTCTGCTGGGAGCTTGTAATAATTGCTACCACATGATCACATGGTGTATTGTTGCAGCCTGATTACAATTAAACTTATCCGTCCACCTTTTTCATTAAGGGAAGAAAAAAAAAAAGTTCTTCCTGAGCTTCAGGCCCACTTTGTGCTGTTTTATTTCTCTTTGAAAAGCTGTAGGAGGAAAGAAGGCGAAGTCGCTCTTTTCTTTACAACGCGAGAGAAAGCGCTTCCACAAAGCCCTTCTCACCATAACATTCCTGCAATAGCGTGACATTTACACAGCCTCCGACCAGGAGGGCTCAGGGACAGGAGTGGACGCGGCTGCTCTCTGCAAGAAGTTGCAGGGTCTTTTTCTTTCTTAAATCCAAAGCTGTGTCTTCACCTTGGGAAACAATAGGGCTCTCAGTGCTAAAGACGCCTGTGTGCAGTATCTAGAGAAAAAAAGGGGAGGAAAAAAAAAATACAGGAAACACTGGACATGTTTGCCTTTACTGGAAGACAGCTGTTTGAGTACATTCTCCAAGAGGGTTTTTGGGTTCCCTTTCAGAAGTGGTTTTGGTGGAGGCAGTTTATCTTTAATGTCTGTGTAACAGCTCATTTTCCTCATTTTTCTAGCCGTTTGCTTACATGAAACTGTACATACACGGGGCTCTAATTGCGGCTGTCTTAAGAAATATATTAAGAGAAATGGGGACTCACCGCACTGGTGAGAGGAGACCGTGTCTCTAGCTAGAAGTTACCTGAGCCACGAGTGGAGATCTTCCCTGCGGGGAGGAAAAAAAAAGAGGGAGGGCGGGAGGCAAAGACTCAAACACGCTGCATCTGGCCGACCCCTGCAACTCTACAAAAGCTGGTGGAGAGCGGGGCAGGAGTGGCCGGTGGAGATGCCCCGTGAATGCCCTCCCGTGCCTCGCTGGCTCCTCCCGCAGGCTGGGTGGCTGTGGGGCTGGCGCGGCGCTCCCGTCCCGCCGGCGCGGTGTCCGCGGGCCCACCCTGCCCGCCCGCCGCCGGGTTGCCGGCCCGCAGGCCTGGGCTGGGCCTTCCACACCCGCCCGGCGCTGAGCTGCATCTCGGCAGCCGCCCCGGGGCACACCTGTGCTGGGCCACCAGGCCGGGCTGCCGGCTGCGACCCGCGGGTCCCGCCGCAGGGACCTTCCCACGGCTCCTTCCAGCCCCCGAGCTCGCATATGGGTGGGTTGGTTTGTTTTTGGTTTTCCCTTCCTTGGCCCATTTCATCTGCCTTGCTGGCGCGCTCTGCTCCGCGGGCGCGGAGAGGGGTTTTTCCAGGAGTGGGTGAGAAAGGAGATGCGTGGCCGCGGGCGCCGTGGGGAAGCGCGCACCCACGCAGGCAGCAGGAGCCCACACCTGAAATGAGTTCCGTGTCCCCTTGCCCTGCCTGTTGTGTGTGTGACCACACACGTGCCTCCCGCTTTGCGACACGTTATGTTCATCCCTCCGCTGAGGGTCGTGCTGGAGCGAGAGGTGTGGCCCCTCCGCCTTGGCCCCAGAATGGGGTTCTCATCAGTCCCTCTCNCTCAGTGCTAAAGACGCCTGTGTGCAGTATCTAGAGAAAAAAAGGGGAGGAAAAAAAAAATACAGGAAACACTGGACATGTTTGCCTTTACTGGAAGACAGCTGTTTGAGTACATTCTCCAAGAGGGTTTTTGGGTTCCCTTTCAGAAGTGGTTTTGGTGGAGGCAGTTTATCTTTAATGTCTGTGTAACAGCTCATTTTCCTCATTTTTCTAGCCGTTTGCTTACATGAAACTGTACATACACGGGGCTCTAATTGCGGCTGTCTTAAGAAATATATTAAGAGAAATGGGGACTCACCGCACTGGTGAGAGGAGACCGTGTCTCTAGCTAGAAGTTACCTGAGCCACGAGTGGAGATCTTCCCTGCGGGGAGGAAAAAAAAAGAGGGAGGGCGGGAGGCAAAGACTCAAACACGCTGCATCTGGCCGACCCCTGCAACTCTACAAAAGCTGGTGGAGAGCGGGGCAGGAGTGGCCGGTGGAGATGCCCCGTGAATGCCCTCCCGTGCCTCGCTGGCTCCTCCCGCAGGCTGGGTGGCTGTGGGGCTGGCGCGGCGCTCCCGTCCCGCCGGCGCGGTGTCCGCGGGCCCACCCTGCCCGCCCGCCGCCGGGTTGCCGGCCCGCAGGCCTGGGCTGGGCCTTCCACACCCGCCCGGCGCTGAGCTGCATCTCGGCAGCCGCCCCGGGGCACACCTGTGCTGGGCCACCAGGCCGGGCTGCCGGCTGCGACCCGCGGGTCCCGCCGCAGGGACCTTCCCACGGCTCCTTCCAGCCCCCGAGCTCGCATATGGGTGGGTTGGTTTGTTTTTGGTTTTCCCTTCCTTGGCCCATTTCATCTGCCTTGCTGGCGCGCTCTGCTCCGCGGGCGCGGAGAGGGGTTTTTCCAGGAGTGGGTGAGAAAGGAGATGCGTGGCCGCGGGCGCCGTGGGGAAGCGCGCACCCACGCAGGCAGCAGGAGCCCACACCTGAAATGAGTTCCGTGTCCCCTTGCCCTGCCTGTTGTGTGTGTGACCACACACGTGCCTCCCGCTTTGCGACACGTTATGTTCATCCCTCCGCTGAGGGTCGTGCTGGAGCGAGAGGTGTGGCCCCTCCGCCTTGGCCCCAGAATGGGGTTCTCATCAGTCCCTCTCCACCCCAAGCGCATCCCACCTCTGGCTCGGCGAGAGCCTTCTTCTCGCGTGGGTTGGAACCCCGCAGGGACAGCCCTGGGGACACGTTTCACGACGAGAAACCCACCACCTGCACGGATGTGTGATCAGTTTCGGGCAGAAAGAGCCAGCTGGCTTCGGCAGAGTCCTCAGTACTGTTTAAACACCCTCCGACCATGTCATGGGTGCTTTCAGCACCAGCCACCTCCCGCCAGAAAGTTACTCGATCCATTATGTGATCCCGTGTTCTCCAATTGGCTTTACATTTCACCAAACACACGCATTTCTGTTAAAAGTTTATTTGGTTTAAAAAAAAAAAAAAAAGTAAACCCGGAGTCTAGAAAATGCTTTCTAGCGCCTGTAGTACATTTCTCAGGTATATATAATACGTGCTGTCTTTAATAACAAGAGGCATTTGCTACTCTTCATGTTAGATGGAACTAATGTCTTTCTATCCATACCGTGAACACACTGTCTAAATAGGAATTATACAGTATTTTCCTTTAAACATAACACCAGCCAAATGCAGACTAGCTGATAACTTTGTTTTTGCTGAATCATGAATATTTCCAAAGCTTATTGTATTTTATGTCTTCTTTAGATAAGCAGTTACATATGTGGCCCTGTTGAAGGCTAAACCCCATTCTTACATACGCGACAGCTGACTGCACTTCCAATAAGTTATTTACTCTGAGATCAGCTTAAAGCGCTGCCTTTGAGACCCGTGGATCATCAGGAAAGGCGGGAACAGAGCCGGTGCCTAATTAACCCGGACACAGAGCGCCTCAGTAGTTCCCATCTGCCCCTGCCTGGACTTGGATCTTGTCCTCTGGGATATGGACTTCGTCTGCCCCTGAGTGCACCGGATTGGACTACTTGCGGATGGCGCTCGTCCAGATCACCGACAGCGCGTGGTGTTGCCACCCTGTGCTGCCACACTCGGGGGCGTGGATGTGGGGGCACAGACTCTCCCATTCTCTCCAGGACCAGAGGGACGGGGGACAAGCAGGGAAGTCCTCAGCCCAGCAAAAACAGTCCTGTGGCAGCCCTGTGAGTCTTCTGAAAGATACCCGGGGAGAAGGAGGCAGGCTGGTGCCAATGGGCTGGAGCGGAGCTGAGGGCACACGCCAAGGTTCCCACGCTCGGAAGACAATTCGCGAAGTCCCGGGAGCCAAAGTATATTTAGTCCCAGTAATGGCACAGAGAAAAGGGAGTGGTTTCATAGCAACCCCTGTGACATCCAAAATAATGAGTGGCTAAACAATAAAGGTTAGTCTCTAGTCAAGCATGCCCCCTGGTCTTCTAGCTGAGATACCTAAAGGAAGAAATTCTCCCATCTCCTTGCACGCAACCCGAGGCTGCTTTCCTGCAGATGCAGCTGCCCTGGTGCCAGCGAGCATCTTCTCTCGGAGCCGCTTCCTTCCCATTGTGGGGAAGATACTCGCTGCCTGCCAGTAATTACCAATTGTCATCCACTTTCACAAGACCATATTTCTTTGCAATTTCTCTTGCCGAGTGTGGGGACTATGTCAAATCATCTGTCATCTCCCGGCGTAGCCCGCTGCCACCCCGCCTCCCTAAAAAGAAACAAAGAAAAGAAAAAGGAAAAAAAAACAGCTGGATGTAACATAAAGCTACATTTCGTAGGTCGTGTTGCAACGGAAACATAAAGGCTGGCGCGCCTTTGCTCAGCAGAAATATCTATATCCACCGGACACCAGTTCTCGCTGTTCTCAGGTCAACAAGTTCTCAGCCCAGGAACTCTACTTGGAGAAGACCAGCACGCCGTGTGGACACGGATCCGGTCTGAACCCTGTCTGCGCATCCCTGAGAAGCCGGCCAGGTTGAGCGGGTGAGGCCAGAGGTGTTGGGACAAGGCTGCTGCCCCAGAGGGGCTGGGGAGACCCCCCCGGGGCAGCGGCGGCACGTCCTGCAGTCTCGGCCCGGGAGCCCACCTGCTGCTGGGGAAACGCTCCGTTCCCGCTCCCATAACCCCTCAGGAAGTTTTACCCACAAGGAATAATTCCACTATGAGGCGATGAAGGCACGAACAGACACGTCATCACCACTTTGGGTGATGTAAATATTTGGCAAATAAAGGAGAGGGAGCTTGTCTGACCTATTAAGTTTAGCGGGAGGCCGGAGAGAGGGGGGTTCCGGGTCTGTGACTACCCTGGGGTTCACTAAATGAGAGGTCAGAAGTTTGTGCTGAGGTTCCTAGGAAGTTCGGACACTACCTAGCTAATCAACTAATCGTCATTTCATAATTAGCTTTCAATCAAGTTCTCATCTTCAGTAGCAAGACCATGGTGAAAGAAAAAGAAATCCACTTTAGCAGGGAAGACGACATCATGTATGCAACTGTTACAGTCAGAGAATTAAGATCAAATTGCACTTATCGGGCGTTTGTGTGTGTGTGATGGATTGTACTACTTTTAAAATAATAACCACAGGATCGAAACCTTAAAATCGGGGAGCACGAATATCCCAGCTGACATAAAAGTTTCCTATATATAAAAAGAGAATCCCATATAACTCCACAGCGGAAATCGGTTAGCAAGTATCTTCTGCCCGTTCGCAAACATCAAATGTTCCTGCCATATGTCCGTTCTTATTTGTATACCAGCTAAGAAACCTGAAACGTATATATGTGATATTAAAACAAAACATGAAAGATTTTCTCAGAAATCTGTGAGAGGGGAATGTAGGTCTGAGGTGAGGGTTAAAGGAAGTAAAAAAACCCCAAGTGATGCTTTTGCCAAAAACTTTAATATTGAACAACACAGCTGAAGCTTTTATCACGGTACGAAATTTACAGCCTAATAATTCAAACCTGTGTGCTCATGGCAAGATGTCTCTTCCTCTTTTTGGGTACCCAAAGGGATGGTTTTGTTTTCCGAGGTGAGGAGCTTCCCTGCAAGCCAGGGAAGTCTCTGTGAAAGGCAGGTGACCGGCCACTTGAGGAAAAGGGAGAAGGGGAAAGAAACCTGGATGATGGGTCTTTAGGATCCGAAGAGATCTCTGCTACCTAGAAATCAAATGTGGCCTCTCTAGAAATCACTGAAGGAACAAAACGACAAGGAAACCCTGACTGGTAAAAAGAAACCCAGAGAAAAACGTGTAGCTTGGAAGAGCAGTAGGTAACAGCTAAGAAGCTGGAAGCAGTTTGAACTCCTTGGAAAATGAAGAAAGGTAGGATGGGAGTGGACTACCCAATTTAGAAAATATCCACTCATCTCCCCCAACTCCACACAAAACAGGAGCAATCCTGGGACTGAGTCCCACTGCAGCTTGGAAACGCCTTTTGTGCCCAAGGAGAAGCCACCTGTTATATGGGGATAGCCTGGGACCCCCCCTGTTGCGGGAGGGTAGATCGCTGAGGTGCCAACACGTTTCAAAACCCAAGGTCAACACCTCCCACTCCCCTGTCCCACCTTCTCCGGATACTCCGTCTGCTCCCCAAAACTCGCGGGGTAAATAATGACGCATTTCTGCCGTGGCACTGGGGAAGCCTGTAGCCGAGCTCTCCCGTGTGGTTTAGCGAGCCCCCCTCCTCTCCTTTTCTGACTGCCCCGCCGAGATCTGTAACTCAGCGAGCAGCAGAAAGCGTTTCGGGCAAGCTCGGATGTTCGCCATCCCGCCGGGAGCGGCGGGTCGTAGCGCCCCGCGTGTCCCAGCTTGCTCGGGTGGCTCTAATGGACGCCGGGACCGGCTCCCGTCCCCTGCCAGCGATAACCATCAGGTATTTGCAAGGGTAAACAGAATGCGGGAGGCTGCGGAGGGAGTGGGATATCCTTGCCTTGATTTCGAGCACCACCCGTGGCAAACGGAGCGAGGCACCGGGCGGAGCAGCACGGCGAGTTGCAGGGTCGCCGTTGTGGGGCTGACGGTGGCCGGGGGCCGGTCTCGCCGTGCCAGGGCCCGGGCGGGGCCGGGTTGGGCCGGGCCGGACGGGCACCAGGAGCCTCCAATGGGGCGGGCGGGGGCCGCGCCGCTGGCTGGGGGGGCCGCCATTCCCGCTCCGCTCTCCTCGGCGGGCGGCTCAGCGCGGACGGCGGCGGCAGCGCTCCGCGGCGGCCCCAGGAGAGGAGAGGAAGGGAGCGGTGCCTCCGAGAAGCCAGGGTAAGAGATTTCCCGCGTGGCGGAGACCGGGCTGCAATTGCGAGGGTTTCCCGCTAGATGTCTGCACAGCTAATGATAATTGAGGCTCTGTCCTTCCCCGGGTGTATCCCCTAAAACCCGACCTTCCAGTCTCTTTGGAATCTTCTACCCCTTTTAGAAACTAAATACCTTTTCCCCCCCACCATCCCAGTTATTAAAAAAAAAAAAAAAATATATATATATATATATTCCCCCCCCCCCCTTTAAAAGGGTTCTGGAGTTTAGGCTAGGATAAAATACGGATTTCTCTACAGAGAAAGCTCTTCGGTGTACAACTCATTCAATTGGAATCCTTTTATGACCTTTGATGTGTTTAAATAACACGGTAAAGCTGAGCACACACCTCGGATTAAACTTTAATCATCCCAAGTCAAGGACGTCCGGGTGGTAAATTACTTTACTTTGACATTTCTACTTTAGAACAATATATGATCCCAGTCGTAGGTCAGAGAGACGTTCCCAGTCTTCTCACCTTTAGAAGCGGAAATATGCTTTTACCTACAGAGATTAGGAACTCGTCGCTCCTGCTACCTCATAAAAAAAAAAATCAAAAAAGAGAAAACCAAACCCAAAAATTAAGACTCCCGGGATTCTAATTCTATCAGATACCTACAGACTTCCCACAGGACTGGGAAAACGTTCCTCGCTGTTAAGCACTGCTCTGCCTCTCTTGGGATATGTTAGTGTATAATGATTCATTCAGGAATCTGGACAAGTTTTCTATGTCTGTGTGCATATATCTATATCGGCATACAAAATTTAAAAAAAAAAATTCCAAGGTTCTCCTTCGAGTTCGGCTGACGATTCTGGACATTTGAATCCTTCTTCATGAGGACTCCTTTCCTGCGAAAATTTATGCTGCAGTTGATTGCTTTAAGAAAAAAAAAATACTCTGCAGACTTTCTCTCTGGTCCCGATGCGAGCACCCACTACGAGCCCAAAGTGAGCTTGGTTCCTCACAAACAAAAAGACCTAACAAATAATATAACTATGTTTAAGGAAAGCTGGAAGTCTTTATCTGCTCAACTGCTAACACCTGGTTTTAAATCAGACAACTTTGGGTTAATACGTACGAGCGAGGGGGATTTGTGGACCTTTTTATTGCCAATCAAAATTAGTGACAACTAATATTTGCGCTGATTTTTGCCAGTGGATCCCTGCTCAGTCTCGGCTTGTGCTTGTCTTGGAAGCTGTGGAGCGCAGGGAGGTAAAGCCAAGCCTTTTGCATAGAGTTTTAGGTCCCAGATTCAGTTGTAGGAAAGGCCTAGGTATAGGTAATCACATTCTCCTTTTTATTAATTTACATGTCTGCTTAGACCCACTGAGGCTTTACACCCCTCCGAAGAAAATTAAAATATGATTGTTAGCGAAATTTTAAGGGAAACGAGTAGGAGGGAGACCGGCTTGGGCAGCTCATTTTGGGAGACTGGTTAGAAATAGACGGGTCCAGGTGAGTAGCACAGTCTCACAAGGGAAGGGATGAGATTTCGGCTTCAGTCGAGGGTGGGTGCAAGTTCAAATCATCGGGAACAAAATACTCGCGACTTTTACAGCACAAATACGGAGAGCGAACGGACAGTCAGCCTTGGAGGCACGGCAGAAGGCGACCGAAAAGAACATCGACAGCTTCCTCTTGAGCTCTGCCCCAAACCCACCGACGGTGGAAGGAGTCGCGCTCCGCACGGTTCCCCGTGGGAGAACAAGCAGAGCGGAGGTCACCGGGGCGGGGAGAGGAGTAAGCGATGGGGAACAGAGAACCGGGGTCGTGCGCGGACCTTGAGACAAGCCTGAGACTTTGCTCGCTTCCAGAAGTTCGGAGACATTGAGTGAGAAATAATCATCTTCGCAAAATTTCTCGGTATTTCATTAATTGTAGGGGAGAAAAGCACTGCTCTCCTCCTCCTCCCGGCCACTGGTCACACACAACGGCCTTACATGGCTGGGCTGTGCCAGGCGGCGTTATTGCCTTGTGTACTGTTGTTATTGAGTGAAGATAAAGCCGAGCGAAGGAGACACGGTCGCCATAATCGCGGCTCCCCGAAAAACAAAGGCTGCTATTTTTTTTTCCTCTAAAATCCCCGAGTCTAATTATTTAACTGTACACTCTCTCCTCCGCTTCTTATTATGAACTTAGTGTATTTAAAGTTGGAAAAACACGTCAGTTGTTTTATACCCGGACAGAGCCTTTACTTGTGAAACTCACTTCTAAAAAAAATAAATCTGGAAATAATTAACTCGTACAGTTGAGAACATTATGTTACTTATACTGTAAACGTGTCCTTACACCTTTACAAGACGTTACAGAGGACTTACTCAACTAATTGAAACTGTTATATAGCAGCGTTATGTATTCAACATACTCGTTACATTTCATCTTTATAGACTTACAATTTTATTCTTTTCACAGTCTTGTGATTTTCCTTTTTTTTTTTTCCCAGAAGCTGGTCCTTTAATCTACAAGAAGGACAGATACTCGAAAAGCTGCAAAAAGAGAAGAAATTTAGTATTATTTTCTCTATAGCAGGGTGAGGCGGATCATATCACCACGGACAGAGTATTGGAAAAGGACATAGCTCGGCAAATCACCTTTAACAGAGAAAAAATATTTCTCCTCCACCCCAACACCCCGAGCAGAAATGTGTGTATGTGTACCGGCTAGTTTCGATGCTAAATGTCTCGGGTGGTGGGACTTCTTGCACCCCTCCGCCCCTTCCAAAGAAGAATCAGAATAAAAGTGACTTATGGAGCTTCTCCAGCTGCATCCCTGAGCTGGGGCAGCGGGGCAGGGCGAAGCCGGAGGGGCAGCGAAATGTACGCATCCCGCCGAGCGCCGGTGGCGATGGGCAGCCTCGTCGGCCGGTCACGGGAATGGCCCCGTCGTGGGTCCTTGGAGTGGGCAAGGCAGCGCGGAGCATCTGCGTGTGTGTTTGTATAAGTGTGTCTATGTGAGTGTGCACCCAGAGTACCAGCGGCACCGCTGTTCTGCGACGTCCCACGCACGATCCTTCCCCCTGTGTTCCCTGTCCATCCTCCCCGCCGCTCTTCAATGTCCCTTTCTCGGCGAAGGCGACTTGCTCCTACGGAGAGTTTGCCCTTCATGTGAGTAGCCAGTGAGCCCACAAGGAACCGTTTTCATTGCTCTCACCAGTGTCACACCTTCAGGAGCTGATGGAGACTTTTGTTCAGCCCGGAATAACTAGCACTCACATAGGGTAATACAAACGTCCGATTCACGGGGCAGCCGGAATAGGGACCAGGATGTGGGCTGTGCTCTGGGCTCGAATTTGTGCTGAAGACACAGTCTTGCAATTATTATATTATGTTATTTTCAGAGCAGAGTGCAGGGACTAATTAAGATGAATAAATTCGTCTTCTGCAGAGATCGCCCCCCAAAACCCTCTTTCCCGGCTCACGCTTAAAGGCAGAGACTGACACATCGAGAAGGGCAAACTGAAGAAGGGAAATCTTCTAGTAGCAGGAAGGGTTACTTATAGGAGGGAGATACATGCATATTCTCGCTCTCACGTGTACGAGCCAATATGCCTATACACTCACAGCTGTGTTTGTAGATGACGGGGAGTGTGCGTGTTTGAAAAGATGTTTAATGAAGAAGCGTTTCCAGGGCAGTGCTCCAGTTTCAACTCTACAACCAAGGCTTTCCGCCCAGAAGTCACTCCACATCCCTGTTCTTTCCCTTGGCTCCAAGAGCAGGGAACCGCCCCGGCGAGCCTGAGATAAACCTGCATCTGCAGGCTCGTCCTAGTCTGTAATCCCGCATGTTACGCGGCGGCGGGCGGGACGCGGGACCGCGCAGGTGCCGGCAGCTCTGCTGCTGCGCAGGGCCCGGCTGCCCTGCCCCACTCTCCGCGGCTCACCGCTCAGGGCCCGGCAGGTGATGCGGGGAACGCGGCGGGGTCCCGGCGGGTTCCTGGCTTCACAGGCGTGGGGACTCGGCCACCAGAACATGTGCGCTGCACACATCGGCACTATCTCTTCTTGATAAAGTGGATGTCTGACTAATGCCGACCCACGCCCACCCCCCAGTCCTGCTCCCCCTCCCCTTTTCTCCACCCCTCCCGCCCCGTCCTCCCAAGGTCCTTCGCTGCTTTCAATAAAAGGCAGGATCTAAGCGTTCTCCCCTTCAAATCAAAGATGTGTTACAATTGGCTGAAACGAGGGGCAGATGGGGTATTTTCAAAGATATTTCCAGACAATACGCAGCCGAGACGCCCGAAGTTCCTCGGGAAGCGCGCATTGTCCAGTAAAACAATGACAGCAAATAAATCAGTCATCGGAATCCCCTACGTGATTCCCGGGGGTATTTCACCCGGGTGGGTAACTGGCCTTCCCCGACTCCCTGCTCATTAGGAAGTTAATAGGAAGCGCTGGAGATTTACCCCGGGGTGGCGGAGTGGGGACAGGACTGCCAAGGCCGAGGCACCTGGGAGACCTTTGCTAACAGCCGTCTGGCAAATGGGATTACGGGTGGCGGGGAAGCCCGTGGGCAACGCGCCGCGCCCGGCAGCGCCCACGCCGCCCCCGCCCTCTCGGAGCACCGGCAGCAGCGCGGGGCTCTGCCCGGCCCACCGCCGCCGTGCCGGGGCTGGGCGGGCTCTGCTCACCCGGCTGTTTTGCTGTAGCCGACGCTGCTTTCTTCCCACCCCCCCGGAACGTTATACTGGTGCAAACTAAGATTTATAGGCCTCTGTGAAAACGTGAAAATTAAAACAAGTCTTTCAGGTATAAAACGCACTCCTGAAATAAAGTTTCGAGATTTATTTGCTCAATTTTTAGTTGATAAACTCCGTATTACTCCGAAGGGAAAAACTTGTTTCGCTTACTGTGTGCACAAGGCAAGATTTACACTCGCACAGAGCAGTCATATACGGAAGGAGATGGTAAAGTCCTTTTCGAACGCGATCTTTTCAGACCCGCAGCTGACTGTCCCCCTAGAACAGCGTGAATTTTCTGTTGCCTTGCTTAAAGGGAAGCAAAATTTTTATGGCCTCCACCGCGGCTTCAGTTGAAAAGTTTTGCATGAAAGACGGAGAGATTAATGCCCTAGAGCTAGATTTTCCGCTGGAGAGCTTGGAGTCTGCACAGTCCTGACGTTTTACTAGTCAGTGTGCTTTTTACTGCAGAGCTCATGTGCTCTATCGAAAGCGGTTCCTGGAGGGGTATTTTTGCACTGGGTTTCACTTTTACGTGTTCAGTTGTTTTAAAGCTTGAGACACTCAAAATCAAGGTATAGCCATTTAGTGAAAAACAACCCGCCAGCTCTCTACTGTTAATGGACATAGATTATTCCACTTCCATCTCGCTCCTCAGAAATATTTTTACTCAGAAAGGGCTGGCTGGTAATTGGGGTGCTCAGTTGCCTTTAATCTCTAGCACAGCGATTGCAACCTACCCAGAACGAACTAAAATAAATCTGATAAACAAGAAGTAAACACGGCTTCCCAGTAAAACTCGTTTTATGATCACAGCTTGCGTGCCACCTCAAAATACTAAGTTTAGGCATTTAGGGCATAAAGAATAAAATCTCTTTCCAAAGTCACTAATGCTCACATTTGGTATTGTTTTATCTTCTCTATTAAAAGTACAAGGAAGGAATAACTTTTGTTCTAGTCAGCCACGGATGGAGTACAAATCTGCATGTTTAAATGTATTTTCTAGCGTGGAATCGTCCCCTAAACCTACGGATAAATACGTGTATTCCTTTCGAAAGCAGCCTGCAGGAAATCGTCAAATCATCGTCAGCACAGAAGTGCTCTCTCCTCTTCTATATTTCTGAGAAATATAGAACTCAGAAGAAAGGGAAGAGCGTGTGCGTGCATTCGTGCGTGTGTGTGTGCAAGTGTACAGGAGGGAGCTCTGCCACGCAGTTGTGCAGACTTTCAGATTTATGCATAGAGAGATGGGTGGGTTTGTAGGAACGAGAGCACGGAAAAGCTCTGGTAGAGTGAGCTGTAGATCATGGTTTCATGATAGCTCAGCGAGTTACCAGAAAAAAGCCCCCAGACGTGGAAATGGCTCTGATAAAGCCCGTGTCATATGGCTCGTCGTGTAGAAGTAAATCTTGTATTGAACACCAAGAAACTCCCCAAATCGCCGGACGCTGTTCCCACCGGAGAAACTTCACCCATTTCCTATGGTGGGAAGCGCCATTTGCTTGTTTGTTTGCTTGTTTGTTCTATTTATAGCCATTCCTATGGAGTCCATCCCCGGAACATCTACATGCCCGCTGGAGCCAGATCTGATTTCCTGGGCGAAGCTCCATCCTTATTCAGCAGCAGAGCGTTTGAAATGTCTGCTAAAGAAGGAATCAACCCGCCTGCAGCCCGCGGCGCTCCCCTTAGGGACTGGAGTCTGTTCTCTTCCCAGGATACTTCCACACAGGAACACAAAATAATTAAATGAGCCTGAAAGCTACTCGAAATAACAATGAAGGGGTGAAATGTCTTGTGTTTGTCAAAGGATTTCAGAAAACAGGTGAAGAATTAAGATAGAACTTAATGCCATGCTTATTGCATGTAAATGAAATACTTAATCTGCCGTTTCATCTCTCCTGTGTGCTCAAACACCTCCAAAAGTTCTTTGAACAAATATTTAGTTTCCAAGCTATAAATTCTCTTATGCAAAGAGAAAGCTTTTAGGATCTCCAGTTTAAACTCGTTCCTACTGATTGTTGTGGTGCTGAGAATCATCAAACCGGTCAGCTTACCTTTCCCACGAGTGGTAATTAAAAGAGAGCTAGGAGGTGGTGTGTATGTGGGTGTGTGTGTGCAGAATAAAATAAAGAATAATAGCATTCAAAAAACTGTAAACTCACAAATTGTGATTAGCATGCCTCCTAGTTCATTTCTTCAGTTAACTCCTGATTTATTTTTTTCCAATAACCCTGCAGCCACTCTGTGTTTATAGTAACCCTGCAGCATATTAAGAGCCTTTAATGATGTCATTGTCATAAAGGAAAATAGAGAAGTGAACTGTGAAGGGGAGGAACTGCTACGGTATTCTCCAGTCTGCCAGAGGAGTTGTCTAAAATGAGACCATCTTTGCCATACGGTCTCCTAAGATCTAAGAAAAGCACACAGGGATTGACTGGTATTTTAGTACTCTGGGTTGCAATGAGATGGGGTGGGATGGGATGGGATGGGAAAGGGAGAGAGTATCCTGCTGGAAGTCTTCCATGAAGGTATGTTCTCTCGACTTCCAGAGAGGAGAAAGCTGGCCTTGGTGACAGTGAGTTAGTAGCTTTTGACAGGCAGGTGAGGGGCCCCTTTCCCAGCCACAGACTTTAAGTGTGGGGGTTGGAGGGGGAGTGGAAACCT
Organism: Pampusana beccarii; assembly: GCA_013399365.1. NCBI lineage: Eukaryota > Metazoa > Chordata > Aves > Columbiformes > Columbidae > Pampusana > Pampusana beccarii. The sequence continues at coordinate 1,547,334 of VWYH01005887.1, forward strand.
TTCCCAGCCACCCTACACCACTTAGACGGCATTTATGGATGGATAAAACTGAACATTGGACAGGACTCCCTGAAGGAAAAGAACCTTTCAGTGTGGACATCAACCTGTCATCACTGCAATAAAGGTGTAACACACAGGAGTGCTGGTAAGAGCCCAGGGCTTATTTCTTGGCCCTGTCACATGACAGGGGGGCAGGGTTACCAAGGCTTACCCCCTCACATGGAAAGGATCAGTGTCCCTCTGCCCCAGCAGCTGCTTCTCCCTCCTCCTGTCTCGATTTTTTTCTTGACTCATGAGTGTGTCTCGTTAAAAATGCAAACTCAGGAACCATGTTCAGCTACAACCACACAGGTGATGAATCACACGTTTGCCCACAGCCCTGTAAAACCAATGGGGTCAGAGTCAAAGGCTTGAACACCTTTCTGCACCCACTTCATGTCCCTGGAAGAGTTCCTAATCCCAGCTGGTGGGCACATGTCAGGGGGTTGTATCCCAACATTGCAATGCTTTTCCAAACAAGTTATTTGGCGTCTTCTAAGCCAGTCTCTGTGCAATGGTCAGCTTACCCACTCACATGAAATTGGATGGGTGTTTTTGCCTGGGTATTGTGGTGTTAGACATTTCATGCGTGTGGCACTGTGAAATCCGTGTTAGGACTTCTGTGGGAAAGAAGAATTTGGCTATATCATTGCTTGTCACGCAATTCCTTGTTATATGAGAGATGCAAGCTCTGTTACAGCCTCCTGACCAGTGAATACAGGCACAATAGGAGCAATGACAAGGAAGGCCTGGAATCAGAGAAATGGAGTGGATGTAACCAGAGACTACAGAATTAATAAAAAGGCTGTTTTCCACAAAACATTGGTTACAATGGCTTTGGTGTGGTTTCCTGCAGACCGACACTTGTCAGACAACACTGTCCTACCCAGGATGTGGGTGTAGATAAATGGCTTTCTATGAAGGCTTGCAGTAAAATCTACAACAGAACATAAGAGAGTGCAAAGCATTGGTTATAGATCTTGGAGGTTTACATTACTTTTATAGAGGGTTTGGGCTGTATTTTAGATTTACTTAGTGCTTACAGAGCCAAGCAGTTGTATTGCAGACAGAAAATATTTGCCACCTCTAAAGAGCAGGAACTATGGCTGGGTCTTTTGATTCAGCTTCCCATTCCACTGTACAAAATACTGGAGCAAGGGTGGCCAGGAATTCTGCACTGCCCCTGCTCCGGAATGGGCCTGGTGCTCCGCATGGGTCAGGCTGACCCAGGCTAGCTTTGTACAGGATGATAGCAGAAGGCCTCCAGACATTGCTCCAGTGGCAAGGAATTATTACAGCTAATGATCCCTTAATCATGTCTTTTCATTGTTATTATTATCATTGCTTTTTAACACTGTAAGCAGGACTCAGTTTGTGGAGAAAGCACTGAGATGTTTCCTGCCCTGGAGAGTTTTCCATCTACATGTAGGAAAAGAGAAGGTGGCTGAACACTGGGGAGAACTGGGAAACAGCAGCTTACCTGACCAGCGTCTGCTCGAGGAGCCACAAGCTAGGTGTCTTGGAAAAGAGCTGACAGCAAACAGCCTTTTTAATGAGAAAAATCTCAAACAAATACATTAAATCTGTAACGTTCTGTGAGTTTCATTTTGTTTTCCTGAGTCAGAGAAAGAAGTTTCCTCATTATTAAAATGGGGAAAAAGATAAACCAGTACCAAACAGAAGTGTGAGAGAAAAACATGAAGCTCGTCATTAAAAAAAAAGGTTTTCTTCCAGTCAAAATCTGCTCTAATGAAAACTGGGTTAATTCTACTTCAGATCTTGCAAAGCAGCTGTAAAATGCCTGGGATACCCCTAAGCAGATGAATTGGATTACAAACTGGATTTGTCCCTTTTCCAAGGAGAGACTCTTGGAGGAGTACTGTAAAGTGATCCTGATGAACAGGGTAAGGGGGAGGGTTGTTCTTATCTTATTACTCTCAAATGACAAAATTAATAACAAGGATATTATTCCTCTTTAAAATACTACAGGCAACAATATTCCAAATTTTATTTTTACTGTAGAAAAACTGTTAACTGATCATTACTGCAGTCATCACCATGAAGTAACTAATAATACCCCTATTTTACAGTCCGGGAAGTGGAGTCGGAAAGATTAGGGCTTGTCCAAGGCCACAGAGCCAGCAGTCATGCAGGAAGAAATCTCCAGATTTCCTGGCTCCCACTCTTCTCCTAAATTCATCACCCACACTCCAGTGACATCTAAACAGTGTTGTTTTTTTTTTTTCTGAGATAAAAAATATCCTTTTTTGGAATGTTTAAAATATGTCACGAAGTTCTACCCAAAATCTGTGTTGTGGAATCAGGCACTGCTGGAATGTGATTTAGCATGTTTTGGAGCAGCTCTGCAATACCTTGCACAGCAGGACACAATGTGTAAGCGCCATGTAAATACAGCCCCTGCTTTCTGAACTAACCAGAACGGTCTATGAGGGAGAGCTGCTATGTGAGCCAATGCAAGTCAGAAATAGTGGGAGAACAAGGCTGCAAGAGTATGTATAATGTCAGAGTGAATTTGCTGTGGAGGATTCAGGCCTTGACTATAGCAAAAAACCCTGCTGCTTCAACTTTGCTTTTGACCATCCAGTTGCACAGGCTAAGTACACAAGTAATGGTTGGTTAAACTGTGTGATAGGTGACATACCCATTCATGAGCCATTACAAACCCAGTAAACTGATTCCCCTCCAGCTAATTAAAATCATGTCCATACAGATATGAGCCACTTAAGCAGGAACAAGTAAATAAGCAGGGGCATATATACATGTACATAACAAGTACATAAGCGGGAGCATCCACATAATGCAGCGTTTCACTGAGGGATATGATTGATGGTTAGTCTTGGATTTAGCTGATGTAGCTAAAGACGTTACTGCTGTTTTCACACCAGCCATAAAAAAGAGGGGTGCCAGTTCCTCAGCCATGGTGCCTGGTGTGCTAATTTAAACCAAATTCCTGTTAGGTTAATTAATAACAGTAGCTGTGAATGAAGCAGCTGAAGGTAGACATCTCTTCTGCCTTGTCAGCAAAACTGTCAGACCTCAGGAATCAGAAGGAGTAATTAATGTGTTCCAGCAGCGGTTTCTGTAAACTTGTTTTCCATTTCATTGCAATGGACTAAGCGGTGCCATGTCCATCCATTGTGCTGTCATAACTGTGAGGTGGTAACTTGCAGCTGAGCACATCACCATTGCTTAAGTTGCCTGCCAGGCACACTGGGGGTGGTTGGGTCTTCCCTGCTCAGGTGACAGCTCCTTGATGTCAGAAGAAATTAGTTGCAAGACTTTATATCCGAACTCTATGTAGAAGTGGTCTGGCTTGTGGTTTGAGCTAAAAATCTACATGGAGACGTAAGGGAGCTGTTTATCTCAGCTGTTTCATTTAATTACATTTAGATCAGATGAACTTAGTGCAAACCAACAGAAGACACTCTCAAAAAAATAGGAAGTTATTGTTAATGAGCATCTACTCTAGAAAGCTGATGCAAATTAAGGTAGGATCTGAGTTTAAAATACAATGGCCCTCCCTGAGCACCTCCAAACATGAACATTCTTGTTCTGAACGAGTTCCTGTGTTCTTCCTTATCTCTGTTGGGAACTCTGGTTTGTCTAACTGGGAAATTCACCTAGGCTGAGCTGGGGTGTGGGTCTGAGGTGGAGCAGCAAGTCCTGTGTGTGGACATTCTTAAGCACCTCCATGTGTGAACGAGTCTTTACCCTCCAGTCACAGACTTCATCAAGAATAGATCTGTATGTTGAGATGTATCACTCAAGATCTACAGATTACAAAGTACAAATTACTCTGTGAACTTGCCCAGTTTGTAGGCCAGATCCACCTTCTCTGTTGTGTGGTAGGTAAGCACCTGAAAGTCAGCATTCTGACGTCATTTTGTATGCAAACCCTCTGAAAGATGTCAGTTCAGTACAAATACCCATCGCTATGTTGACCGCGAGTTATACTAACCATGAGAATTTCTTTGATTAAACTCTACAGTACAAAAGGTGTGCAAAGCCTTCCAGACAGGAGGTAAAGAGAGAAGGAAGGCCTAATCCTTTAATTAGTGCATGCAAAATGCTTCTAAAGGCAAGTACTTGCACATTGGAAACTCCAGTTCTGGGGTGTGATAGGCAATTTCTGCTCTTTAGGAAGGATCTCTTACTAGTGTGGAGTCCTGTTGCCGTGGAAAATACAGTCTGTGGGCAGCCCATTTGCCATTCCTGTAGCACTCGTGCCTTTCACCTCCCTGCAGGGCTTCGAAGATACGATATTTTCATTTGGAACATCCTCAACTCATGCATGTGCTCCTGTCTTGAAAATGAGGAACTGGCTTCTGTTTCAGACCGCTTTTGCTGGGAAACATGCAGATGTCCTTTTATCTGTCAGAGGTCTGAGGAAGATCCACTTGCTGTCTTCTTGGGCATTTACCCCATAGAGCTCTGCTGCAGAGACATTTCTTGTGGGGGATGTAGAAACAGACTCTTTCAAAATGTGCTATCAGCCAGAAAATACCCAGCAAACACACAGCTATGAAGGAGTAAGGAGAGCAGAATTGCATCCCTGTAGAGAGAGATGAGTTAGAGAATTCCCCGCTACTCAAAGAGCTATCAGGTTTAGGACACTTCTTTCCTGACTCTCTGTCATCCTCACCATTTGCATTTGTTTCCCTTCAGCTGGTGATGGCTGGATTGAGCCCTAACCTTCAGATAACTCAGACTATTTGCCTCTCTCCAGCAGCTGCTCTTCCACTGTACGATTTTCATGCTGATATACCCATTTGATTTCATCCTAATCCACACAAGTTCAGATTTCTTAGCTCTGGGAGAGTTTTGACCTAGCAGGCACCAGAGTGGTTATTACATGGGATTAATGCATCTGCCATGCAAAGATTCTTTCAAGACTGGGGTTTTTTGGTGTTTGAGGGTCTTTTTATTTTTTGTTGCCTTTGCCTTTGCAGCACACACTTCAACAACTTTTAACCCTTCTTTAGGCATGACTGTGTGTGCCTAACTCCCTAATGTGGGTGCAATCGGCTAAGGGGTTGGTTTACAATCCCACATTTCCAAAGCCCTCGATCTTGCATGGATCTGGCATGGAAACCTCAGAGAGCAGCCAGAAATGAAGTCCTCTCCACTCCCACCCTTTTTATTTCTGTGAATGAGTATGTAAGAGACCTATAAATCTAAAACTGTGCAGGCGTGGAGGAAATCATAAGAGTCAGCCTGGTGATATTACCATGGGGAGCTGTGAAATCACCGAGGATTTATACAAGCACACACGGCGATGTTGTCATTAAAAAGGAAAAAAAAAAAAAGAAGTCAGAATGGCTATTTTGCTCTGTGCTGTGTGTGGCAGCCACCTTGGACATATGGTTTTGGTACTTCCTCTCCATGCTCTGCTGGGGGATGCCAACCACAGGACAGAAAGTCTTTCAACCCCACCAGCGATACGGAAATCAGTCTTTTCCTAGGCAGTGTAAAGCAAACCTATTCTGGTTTGGAGTCTTTGGCATTTGAGGGAGGGCTTGCGGGGGAGGCAGGTCATTCCTGCTGCTACACCCAAAGCTGGCTGGTCACAGAAGCCAGGCCCTGGGCCAAGTAGCACTGGGGCCAGCTGCACAGTCCACACCCTGGCCCATCACCCTCAGTGCTCCTGGGGCAAGAGGATGCTGCCGACTGGCCAAGGAGACCATGGAGCTATTGATGGGATATTGAGGATGTTGAACCAAGGGATACTCCTGCAGCTTCAGAGGAGTGGGATGTTAATATGATTCTTTATTAGTAACAGCATCAGTGATTATCTTTTCTACATTGGGAGTGCTTGGAGTCCCAGTGGGCAAAATATGGTATTGGGCGGCCAGCCACATCCTCCCGTGGCTGCCAGGGTGGGGGGATGTGGGGAATAGCTGCAGGAACAGCCCAGTGGGAGGATTACAAGAGTTGAGAAGACAGATTTCTCCCTACCCTTCTCCATTCTAAGGCCACCACAGAGCTGGTCCGCTTCCTCCTCTTGCAAGAGGGTCCCTTATAGAGGATAGTGACCCGATTCCAAAGAGGGCTGCTCATCCCGCAGCGCTGTACCCGGGTCCAGGGGAGGCAGGGGCCGGGAGCTGCTGCGGGCTCCCAGGATCGTCTGATCCTCCCCGGCCGGGGCCAGCGGCGCGGCGGGTTCGGGGATGGCGCTTTCAGCCTGACCTCGCCCGCCGGGGCCGCTTTCCCAGGGCCCTCCGTGCCAGCGCCCAATGGGAAAAAAAACACGGCAGGGGCTTAATCGCACCCTCTTGCCTACAGCCCCGCCAGTTTTGGGGGCGTGGGCAGGATCCGAACCGCCTCTCTGTCTCTGCTTGGGGGAATGCGTGAAATAATGACCTTCAGGCAACTAAAAATACCCCATCTCCCGCAAAGGCGGGCGGCTTCCCTCCCGTTGCCGCGGGAGAGGGTGCTCTGCTGGGCACGGCGAGCAGCGACCTCAGCCCACTCTGCCTGGACCTCGTTGCTACTCGGTCAGAGTGAGTTTGCGGTTTGATTTCTTCAGTGCAAAACCCACGCGTGTCCAGCCGCCCGTAAGGCGACAAACCGCGACCCTCCACCCTACAGGGTCTCCCCACTGCAGCCCCCAGGCATGCTCCTTTTCCGCACTGGGGAGGTGTTTGGGAGGGCACTCTCCCAGCTTCATGCCATTTCCAGTGTGCCTCCCCTGCACCCAGCCTGGATGCTAGGAAGCGTTTCCCTCTTCGCAGCGTTTTATCCCACTTCTTCTCTCTGAGTTGTGAGGGCTTCCTGCTCCCCCCGCTACCCTTTCTTCTTCGCAAGAAACACACTCCTTCCGAAGGACAGGTTGGGCTTTTGCTGAAGAACTGCAGTGACAGAAACGAAACATATTCGGGAAGCAGAAGTAATACGATCAGACCTTTTTTTTTTCGTCACACAGTGCTTATTTGCGACGGGGGAGCTGGGAAAGGGACCGGGATGCCTTAGCGAAGTGTGGCTCTCCGTAGACTGGCGCAGGCGGGAGGACTTCATGCGTCCCAAGGGCCCATCGACCTGCTGCCGTGCAGAAGAAAAGCAGAAACGTGTTTAAAGTGTGTCTCCGCTCGCGTTTGCCGGAGTCCGCCTCTGCCCAGTGGACCGGCCTGCGTCTCCCGCCAGGGGTTGGGAGTGTGCGGCGGAGGGTCCCATCGCCCTCCCGGCCTCGAATCGCCCCCCGCGCCCACCGGAGCACCCCTCTTCCTTAGGGCTCCCGGCTTGGTGTCCGCTCTCCCTAAACCACTGGTAGGGACTGAACCTCGTGATCCTCTTCTGGACCCCATGGTCCTCTTCTAGGTGGAAGAGCTATAGGGGCAGAAACCCTCAAATATAAAGGTGTTTCAAAATTTTCCCCGCTGAACCATCTTGCTACAGTGATGCCCAGGGAAGGAAGATAATCCTGTAAAGTCAGTCGTGTTTCCTACGGGGCTAGCTAGAAAAATTGAGAGAAAGGTATAGCGCATGGGATGTGTTCCACATGCTTTGATTTTTTTTTTTTTCCTGCAGGTTGGCAGCAAGACTAAAAGCATTCAAAACGAGTTTTGTATACTGTAAATGAAAAACTCCTACAGGTTGCCGTGTATCCGTCATAGGAGGCATGTACTGGCGCATCGGTGTAGTATTTCCGGATTTGAGCAGATTTTTTGGAACTGGATTTTAATGGGAGAACAAGAACGTGAAGAACGTGTCTGTATACAGACATTCATAAATACGTGTGTGTTCCTGTATGTGTATATACATATATACATATGGGATAAGATGTGGTATATGGCACACACCACGGATCTAAACGGGGACTGCACATTAGGTCTTAGAAGAAATCGATGAAGGCGATTAAAGTATAGAGGCATATTTATTTCGATTGTATCCAGGCTCAGCACATCTAAACCCTTGGTCGCCTGTGGAAAACATTGATTTTTCGGAGACCCTTCGAGAGCGGCACAGAGGACCAGGCTGTTCCCGTCAACCTGCTGCCATGTGCCACGACTTTCCGCGGGTACCCTCCAGACGGACCTGAGTCCATCGCCTACAGGTTTTACTTGCAAGAGCGATTTATCTCCCTGGGCGTGTTTTCCAACAGTTTTAAGTTGGACAGGGCAAAATGTTCTTGACCTCGAGGGATGACGATGATGAGGATGATGTCATCTCTGAATGCACCAGTGAATTAGCCGCGGGTTGCGGAGCTCTGCCCCGGGCGGTGCTGGTGCCTCCCGGCCGCTCGGGAGGCCGCTGCCCCGGTGGCTTCTTCCCTGCCCGCAGAAGGAAGGCGGGGGGACGCTCCCAGGAGCCGTCGGAGGTGCTGCCTGCCCGTCTTGTTCCTTCACCCACACGCTTTCCTTGCAGGAAAGAAAAAAAAAAAAAAAAAAAGAGCGCCGAGGGCGAGCGGTCTGGCTTTCATCTCTGCGGCCCATCAGCAGTGGGGGGCGCAAGAAGACAGCAGTTAGTGTAGGGCCGCGGTGATCACAGCCGGGGACCGCCGGCGGGAGGGAGGCGGGGGGGGATGCTGCGCTTGGCTTTGCGGGGAGGATGGATGCGGCCGGGAAGGGGCGGGGCGGGAGGCTCTGCGCAGGCCTGAACTAACTGGGAAAGGCAGGGACCCCGTCCTCTCCCGGACCCCCACACGCCCGGGGCTGGGTCGTGTTCCCTCCTCGTCTCCTTCGTCAATGTGACTTGCCTGGGACTTTGGGATTAACTCTTGGGAGATGAGTCTCTAAACGCGTGTGCTCCAAACCGGCAGAGAAATAGAGCCGTCCATCATGGGACACACTAGTCAGGGAAGCCCCTGGTCGGAGTAGGTGACCTCGTCTGTGTGCCATGGCTACCTGCTGCAGCTTTCATGTCATTAGCCGTCCCCTGTGCCCTGCTGCCTTGCCTGAGAAACAAGTCCTTGCCTTTCTCTGCCGCGGTTACCCAGCACGTGCTCATTTCCTCTTTCGGAAACAGCGAATACCCAGGCAGCTGGGCTTTGCTTCTGACATTATGCTTTCTCACACCCATTCTCAGGCAACACAACAGGCAATTGCACAAATATGTCCCGATTTTTCTCTCCACGCAACACCGATACACCCCAAATTTCCAGCAGGAACATTATAATCTCTATATCAGCGTCCCTGCAGTTGCAGGGGCTCTCCCTGTGTGCCAGCATGCTCCCTGTATCCCAGGCATCCTGTGGGAACACCTGGATGTCCCATGCTCTGGCGAGACACTCCATCTTGCTAGCTGCCCATGTGGGCTGCAATTTTCTCTCCAGGTCTGGGAGCAGCATGGTCAAGGTTGGACCCACCTTGGGATCTGTGGGGAGACAGATTTATCCTCATTCACCTCAGCCTGGGAAGCAGGAGGCCTGAAAGATGAGCCTCAAAGGGTTAATGCAGTTCTGTTACAGTGGTAGGTAACTCAGGTTCTTCTCCTTGGCCACTTCATCCTTCCACTGTTTCTGGCCCTCAGTGACTGAAAAACTCAGCTGCTATGTCTATCAGAAACTATCGATACCTCATAATGGTAGATAGGATTAGAAGTCAGTCAGTAGCTCCAGCAAAATCTTCAGAGTCTTCATAGAAACACATCAAACAAGGAGGAGAAAAAACAAAGAGAGAAAGAGCATAAATGAATCTGCTTCCAGATATTTTATTTGGCCATATATATATATTTAGACAAACTCTCAGAATTTCCTATTTGTTCCTGGGCTGAACCCGGTGCTCTCTGGCAGAAACCCATGAATTGCCATGAAAGTTCTCTACATCTCTGCTTTTGCCCTTATTACTATCTCATAGGCCAAACAGTCATCTGAGACGTGACATACATGGTGTGCTCAGAGCTGAGCTCTGAGTGTGCAGATGGCAAGAACAGGCCATGGGAGAAGGATCCACATCAGAACAGTTTTTTTGAGTCACCAGCTTTGCTCCATGCACATTCCCTGCTGTTCCATGTTCACCTTGGCTATCAGTGACCTCTGTCCTTGTTCAGTGGACCACAGGTTTCACAGACAGGGGATGGAAAGGTAGTGGTAAGGCCTTGGGGAGCCAGCACCCAGGATGCAAACCTAAGCTTTTCTGAGTCAGGCAGTAGTGCTGAAGCATTTGGCCCACTGCTCAGGGAGTCGGGATGCACATTTTGTTTTTCTGGGACAGATCTAGCATATGAATATACATCCTCATCCCTGATGGCTGTGCACAAAGATGTCAAGCCAAAAATAAACCAGGCAGCCAAACCTGTTGTCAGGATGCACCATGATAAATGTTGATGCCATCTCAGCTTGGTTAGCTGATGAAGTTTCAAGAAGGTGAGGCTGGAGGTTAAGGGGTTGATGTTTGACTCTTGATAGTACAAACTAGATAAGATTTTATTTCAACATGCCCTCCAGGTCCATATTTGAGTTTTTATTGTGTTTGTTTGGGGGAGAATTTGAACGAGGTGGAGATGGACAAAGCCAGAACAAGCCTTCTGCATCAGTGCAACCACTGCTCTTGAGACACTCAGCCTCACAGAGGAGTGAGGGATTTTCCATTGAGATGCCTGTTGTCGGTGGCTGGGTTTTTCTTTTTCTTTTTTTTTTTTTTTTTATTTTATCTTTTTTCCCTCATTTTCATTTGTTTGTTTTGTATACAGCTTTCCATTCCTTGTTGTCCTAGACAGAGTCTCTTCAAACGCATCTGTAGCTTGTTCTCATACGGTCAACTCTGGTACTTTTCCAATCTAAGAGGATGTCAGGCTCTCATTACAAGAGGCACACAGTTGGATATCTGGAGTGAGATACCCACTTCTGGCATTTCGCTGACTATGAGAGGTCCCTCGGCAGATCCTGTTCTCCTTGGATATCTGTATCTCCGAAGGAACCTTCCATAGGGATTTCTCACCTCCTTTCTAGAGCTGAAAAGGGTCCCTAGGACCCAGTATATGTATGAGCTGTGAGTTTTGCATCCATTTTTTTCTAGGCAGAGGGGTTAAATTTCCACCTCTTAAGTTAAGTCTTCAATGCTCTGAACCACAGCTACACCCCCCTCCACACTTGCTGATGAAGCTCCGTGTTAAAAAAAAAATAAATTCTTCAGCTCCGTGAAAATACCGGGATTTGGCCTACCTGGAGCAGAACCAGGCCTAAAGCTACCAGCAGGGCTGGAAAGCGAAGGGCTGCAAGAGGGCGCAGGCAGCCGCTGCCTCTGACCATGCGCCGCTTGTTTACAGCAGGCACAGATGACACCGTGCGTTCCGAACACCCCCCGTTTCAGCCATTTCCTTCCGGGAAGGAAGGGCCGGGAGAGATGGTCTCTGCGGGGGCTCTGCCGCCTGCCCGGGGGCGACGGCGGGGGGAATGGCGGGGTGCGGCGGCCCGGCGATGGGGGCGGGCTCCGGTTGGGGTAGGGGTCCCGGCCGGCGGCACCGCTTCTCGCAGTCCCGCCTGGGCCGCCCGTTTGTTCCAATAAGGCGTGGCACGGAGTTTCAGCAAACCGAGCCCAAACACCAGTTCGGGAGGGTGAGTTTTCCCCCCTCTAGGTTAGCTCCAGATCTTGAGACTGCTGGAGGCGAGGGGTAGGAATACAATGGGAATAAAAGAGGCGAGTTTGGGTACAGGAGGAAAACACTAGCAAAACACCGAACGCCGTTGCACGTCTGGAGCAAAATATTAAATGCAGTGAAAGGCTATGTGTTCGCCTCTGACATTCCTGCCGTTTTCTCTTGGTGATGCTACATTCTCCCTTGAAGCTTTTCTTTTGGACACCCGAAGACCCCCTGGAACTCCTCAGTGCTTCTGGAAGAGATGCTGAGGCGGACTAGGTCTCAGGGGACGCTGTGATCCGCGTATGGGTTTCGCGAAGACACAGAGTGGGGAGGGCTGAGAGCTCCATTTTTGTTAAATTAAATCTAGAAAACAATAATAAAAAAGCCTCGTGACGGCATCCACTGAAATGCTGACGATTTTCATTTATCTGTGCTTTCTACCGAATTAAATTCATGCCATAAATACTCTTCTGCTTTCGAATCGGGGAGTTTGCCACGCAGATCGTCTTTCTACTGCTTATTTTAACTTTAAAAGATTGCCGCACTTTTATGGCTCTCGACGAGTCTGGAAGCTATACCAATTGAAATCGAAAGCCCAAATTCCTGCACGATTTACTCAGCGCAACCAGTAAAGCAACAGATCTAGTTTCCACGGACGAACTTGTCCTGAATGTCCTAGGAGCGGGAATCGGGCCCTTCTTCCCCGCTGCCCCGCGGTTTTGATATAACAAGGCAAAAGTCTCCCGAGCGTCCTGCGGTGGCAGGGACGAGCTGCTTTCGGCAGCCAACAGGTAAAAAAAAAAATCAAGAACAGGCAGATGCCTTGCGTGGGGATGACGGGATCCGACATTCAGAGCTACACAGGGGCAGAAACATGTCTTGGATCGGTTCCTGTAAATACCATTACATGCTCTCCTAGGCGCATCCCACTCACGGCTCTGTTCTCTCTCCCCTCAACGCCACTTACGTGGTATGTGCTGTCATTGTACTGGCTTGTCTTTACACCACAGAATAGTGTGCCTATTATTCTCTTCTCTCCAAAGCTCCCACCTTTACCCATGTCGTAAAAAAATAACCTTAATAAAACAGCGATAATTACGCCATTATTGTTAACACTACTCATTAAAAATAGGCTTTCTGGTTTGGCCACACATTTGTACTGCATGTAAGTTTCTGCGACACTAAATTGTTCCTCAGCATTTCAAAACTTTCTTCCTTTTTTAAAGACGACAAGATTCGGTTTGTTAGAGAAACTGAAGGTGCATCATGGGTTCCCAGCCGTAATTGGATAGTATCGGTCAAAAATTATTGACATACTGTTGACCGGCAAAGGAAAATAAATATCCCGCGGGCAAGGAGTGTGTGATGTGTCTTTTCTTCTCCAGGCTTAGCACTTTCAAGCGAAATGCCTGATTTACGAGCAGATCACTCCAGCAATGTTTTGATGTCCTCCTATTCTTTCCTTATTGTGGGAAGGGGGGTTATTTCGTTTGCTTTTTATATACGGGACACCTTTCCGCAGAGGTAACACTGCAATCGGTGTATTACCCTTTTGAACGGGGTCGCCCTGATCCCGCTTCGGCCGTGTCTCAGTAAGGAACGATATAAACTCGGAGAAATAAATCAGTTTTAAAAGTTTTGAGGATAGTCATGACATCCTGGCTGTGACCAAACAAGCGAGAGAGACTTAATAGGTTTTAAATCTCGGTCTGGAACAGTCAGGGGAAAATTAAAAAAAAAAAAGAAAACAAAAAAAAAAGAAAACCCTACAGAGATGCACTTTCCAATCTGCCTGGAAATTAATCCCAAATGAGGGAGTCTCCTTCCAAATCGGGCTTGACAGATCTGTGTGAAACACTAGACAGAAGGCAAAGCGCCGGACCCCGCATTCCCGGCGAGGCAAAGCTCCGCCGCCGCGGCGGGGAGTGGAATGGGGCTCCTCGCTCTGCCACGCCGCGACATCGGCTTGTCGGCGTGCGAGGGGCTGGCGCAGTTGTACTCTTCCTGGGGGATGTAAAAATAGACATTCTAAGAAGTCTTTACTGGTCCAATATAAATCGACCCCAAAACTTCGAGTTCATCAATGCCTTTTTTTTTTTTTTTCCCCTTAGATTCCACTCGGGCCTTTAACTCGGTGTGTTTACCTTGGGCAAATAACTGCGCGTGTATGTGTGCGGGGCTGTGCGTCGGTCCGTGCGTGGGTGTTCCGCCGCGTGTGTAGCTGCGTCTGTGGTAATGACCAGCGTCTCGGGCTCAACAAAACCTCCGACCCGAGGTACATGATGGGTGGCATTCTGGTGGGAACGGATCAAGAATGGGATAAGGAAGGAGGCAACAGTGTCTCTTAAACGAAAATGGTAAAAAATGTGGGGACTGGCCAGCATAATCCACGGGAATCATCCCCAGGGCTCCAGTCTGCCAGACACAAGATTTCCCGTTAGCCTCCCCACAGTCATCTCCATCGTCTGCTCTCGGAGCGCTTCTTCGTATTCTGAATCCAGTTCCCGGTTACTGCTTTATTTAGAAAGAGACATGAATACACCTCTTCTTGTTGCCCCCAAACTTGTAGCAATGGGAAAATCCTCTCTGTCCGCCGCAGACAGCAACCAGCCTCCTCCGACACGGCTACCTAGCCGAACTAGGAAGGAAGCTGAAGGTGAGTGTCCCCGCAAGGCTGAGGCTGTCCTGGGCCTCGGGGAAGATCGAGCCTTCACACCCCACAGAGGTGCCAGGGGCAAGAAACCAGCCCCCCCGAGCAAAGCGCAGCCACGGTGCCGCCAACCATAGGAAGCGGCACCAGCGCGACACGGGCACAGCGCTGCCCGAGCCCCCCCGCCTCGCCTTGCCTGGCCCCACCGCAGAGATCCGCACCTCTCCTCACTGCTCCGCGCAGCGCTGACTTTCCGCCTCTACCCAGTGGGAGCAGGCGTCAGACACAGACTGCTTTATCTTTCTGTGTATCTATCCATCTATCCATCCATCCATCCACCCACCCACTTCCTGCTCTTCCAGCAGTCAGAGCTGATCCTGCTGCCCCGGCTCCGCGCTCGCACAGCCCGCAGAGCAGTGCCTGGCAGGGGTGGGCGGTGGGTCCTCATCCGGAGCTGGAAGGGCACACACCGGTGTAGAGGCTGGCAAAGGAGAGAAGGGAAAGGGATATTAGCAATGAGCTTTCGACAAATAGGCAAGCTTCGGAGCAGCGCATGCATCATACTTGTAATGAAAAGAAGCGCGGTCCGGAGCGTGGTATGCGCATGATGGGTGTGTGCGTGGAAACATGCGTGCGTGTCCACACAGGGAGAGAGATTGGTGGCGGTAGCCCTGTAAAGATTCCTGGTTTATCCCCCTGAAATCAGTACGTCTATTGCTGGGAGTACATCTTAATCCTCGCATCAGGCGGACCGGGAATACGGTTTGCTTGTTTGTTTGTTTGCCTGTCTCCCTGCATCGTGCCCGTCTGGCTCACAGGGTTGGACAGAAAATCCCAGCGTGTTTCCTATTGCACTGCCTGTTCCCCACCGAAGCAACGTCACCTCAAATATGCCAGTAAATTCCTCACAGGGTTGGGAACGTAATTGGTTGAATGTTTTCTGTAACCTGACTAGCCAATAACACTCTGAGAAAAAAATTTAGAACAACCTAGTTACGACAGATGGTGAAAATGACTTGACACTACACGTGTGAGTCAATATTAACTAGAGATCAGATACTTGCCGCACTCATTAGAAATATCATAATATGCCGAAGAGACTACTTGTGCCGCTATATTTCCGGTACAAGGTCCCTTATTTTCAGACAAGTGCTGTCCAAATGGTTGCCCTTGTCACTTCTGTTTTAACAACATCTGCTAGCTCGCATAAGCTCTGGCCTTGATAACTTGCGTTTCTCTGAGCCAGAATTATTCGTGGCAGACCTTCCTCCTGCATTTTTTCCTCCTGAAAGCAGGTAATAATTTATGCAAAACAAATAGTTGAAAAGAAGAAAGGAGATGAGACGTAAAACCCTCTTAGAAGCGCAAGGATCGTGGAACAAATGGGAACTGCGAAGAAAAAATAAGAGTAAACGACAAACAGCAGATAGGCAGAATAACTACAGGTACAAGAAGCGAAGCAGTTGTATCTTTTCCGCTGTGAAACGCAATAAATATGTAACTGCATTTCCAAAATTTAAACTAACGTTTTAATCTCAGTCAATAGAAATCAATAACAGTCACAGGAATAGGAACCGATACTGAACCAGTACAAGAAGTTATTTCTACATTCAAACGTCAGCAGTGCATTTCCTTATCCTCAAGTTTGCAAAGGATTCTTAAAGCCTTATATATGCAGTTAAACGGAAACTGATTGCCAGCAATAAATAATGCATCCAAGGAAGAGGCTTGAGTACGTATCTTCTCACTTCCAGGATGCAGCTAGGGATCTTCGCCTTAATTCTACATCTAGGTTGTGACTTAAAGCAGTCAAAAGGCTATTTAATTGTCAGGCAAGGCTTCCCCCTGCGGAACTCTCTCCGCATGTTACAACCTCTTTGCAGCTCAGCTCCATATGCATCTCTTTTTCACACTTCCCTCTCCATCTCGGGTTCCTACACCTGGTGCATCACGCATTTAGCCCATTAGCTCCGGCTCTTCCTTTCATCTTCCCCGTGGCAGACGTTTCTATTTATCCACTGGCAATCAATGTGTGGCGTCACCGGTGGTACTGTAATGACGACTGCACCATTGAGAATGACAGCTTAGAAAGAAGAGGGCAATGGTGATCCCTCCCAGAGCAGCACAGCAGAGTGTAGCGCTCGCATCACAAGGTCACCCTGTCTCACCGCTTGCTCCTCTGCGTTGGCAGGAGAGGGTTGCTGGGTTTGCACAAGGCTGGGGCGGGAGCGGGAGGGAGGGGGGGGAAGAGATCTGGATTTTTTTTCCTCCTCCCTTAAGTAAAGCCACAATGGAAACCAGGAAAGAGATGGTGATGTTTCTGGAAGGGACACAACTTGGCGCTCTAGTTGGCAAGAGAGTGCCTAATTTGTCCGAAGCAGTGGGGAGTCCCACTCCGGAGCCGCAGGAGAAGATGATCCATCGGAACTGCCTCAGCCCCAGACCTGGCCCCTTGTCGTCCCGGGAGAGAGGAGGAGGAAGAGAAGGTGGTGGAGAAGAAGACGAAGAGGAGGTGGAGGTGCTGCCAGGGACAGGGACGGTGCCGGAGAGCCGCTCGGCGGCGGCAGCACTGCTTTCGGCCGGACAGCAGCCCCCCGCCCCGGAGCCCCCTTCCAGCAAAGGGCAGCAGAGCAGCTCGGACACTGAGTCGGATTTCTATGAGGAAATCGAGGTGAGCTGCACCCCGGACTGCGCCACGGGGAGCGCCGAGTACCAGCACAGCAAAGGTACCCAACTCCTTCCCATGCCTCCAGCCACCCGCCCGTAGCGGGGCTGGGGGACAACACGGGGGGGAGGGAGCGGGGGGGCTGCCGGAGGTGGTCTTCGCCTCGCCAGCGGAGCGAGGGGCAGCGAAGACGGGGTGTGTGTGTGTGGATCTCCTTTCCTGGCTGATTCCTCAGTTCCCTGCCACGGGGAGGCTTGTTTGGGAATCAGAGGACACGACACCGGGCAGCCCCCGCGTCCCTGGAGGGGAGCCAGGCTTCCCGTCGTGAATGCATCAGGTCTGCAGCTTGTCCCGTAGGACCCCCTTGGCAAAACCACCTCTCACTCTCCCCGCTTCGCGTATTTTAATTTTTTAAAATTCTTCCCCATCGCCTGGACAGTGCATGGTCAAGGAAATTCCTTCCGATCCTTCCCACGGGCGGGTTTTTTTGTATGTGGTAAGGAGGGGGAGCAAGATCAAACGGGTTTTCTGGCCGAGAGCTGTTTGTGGTTTTGCAGGGTGAAATGTGCCCGGGCGAGTGCGGAAGCGCCCATAAAGACCGTAAAATCGCTTGCCGACTCCTGCATGCCCCAAGTGCGGCAGTGAGGTCCTTGTTTGCACGTTGAGTTTAAAAAAAAAAAAAAAAAAAAAAAAAAAAAAAAAAAAAAAAAGGAAGAGAGGTCCAAATTACCTTGTCACTTCTATGTCTCGGTGGCGCCAGCTCGGAAATGGTCCCAATGAATTAATTGCCTTTGGTCTCGGGCACAATGAGGGAGAGTTGCATTTGAAAGCAGCGGTCAGGCCCCTTTTCCCGCTGGCCCCACTCCTTATTCCCACCTTCCTAGCCCGGTAGAGCCCCCCCCCCGCCCCTCAACAACCCACTTCTCCCTCCCTCCCCATTCCTCCATCACTTCAAGAAGAAGCCGGGAAGCGCGGAGAGCGCTGTCTGCCCTCTCTCTTCCCTTAAAGGCTCGTTGAAAATATCCCATCCTAGGCTTTGGAGGATGAGCGGAAAGTCCCGCGGCCTAACCTCCCCACAGAGGGAGCAGGGTCCCTGCCTGCCGGCTGTTTCTCTCCTGGGCCCTTGGTGGGCTGGAGGAAGGGACAGCGGATCCCTACAGCTCGGGCGATGGGCACACCTGCCTTTCCGAGCCGCCCAGGGTCGGGGGATGCCATCTCCGGCTTCACAGTGCGGGAAGCGAGCCGGGGGGACATCGAGCAGACGCTCCCAGGGCGGTGTGCGTACATTTGTGTGTGTTGGGGGCGGGAGAAGGCAGGTAGCCTTCCAGACAGAGTGAATAAGCACCCGTCAAATACTTGACCGGTGCTGCATCCCCTTCTCCTTGCCCTCCCCCCGGTCCCTCTTGGATTCCTCCCCAGCATCCTCAGTGCACCCAGACAGACACAGAAAAGGCTTGTGGGGAGGGATGGGGAAAGAAGGGAGCTGGCTGGGGAGACGGGCAAGGAGCATCTCTCTGTGTCCGCCCGCCTCCGAGCGCGTGTCTCTGCTCCGGGCTCCCCACGCAGGGCCGTGCTCCGAGGCCCTGGCCGGCAGCCCCAGCGGCGCGGGAGATCACCCCAAGGGCAGCGGAGGCAGCGGCGGCTCCCAGGGCTCGCTGGCCTGCAGCGCCAGCGACCAGATGCGCCGCTACCGAACCGCCTTCACCCGCGAGCAGATCGCCCGGCTGGAGAAGGAGTTTTACCGGGAGAACTACGTGTCCAGGCCCCGGAGATGTGAACTGGCGGCTGCTCTAAATCTGCCAGAAACCACCATCAAGGTACACACAGCTCGGACATGTTTCAAATTAGCACGATATAAATCTATATGGCCAAACTTCCTTGCAAAACTCTAGAAAGCACAACCCTCCCTCCCTCTCTCCCCCCCTCGCCCCTCCCGTCCCTTTCCTGGCCCTGCCCGCATCCTGCAGCAAGCAGCAGTGCGGGAGAGACGATACAGCTCCCGAAGTCATCCCAGCCAGCACCGTTAATCCGGCCTCTCCCTAGCAGATTATTTTTAATCCTCCCTTCAGTCTAGTCCAAACCTCGCACAGCTTTTGGGGGAGAGACGAGGGAGACAGCAGCAGATCCTGTTTTGATTTCGCTTTGCTTTGCCTTTACAAAAACATTCGCACTTGAAAATAAAAACGATAACAATAATCTCAGGCAGTTCTGACTGCAAAAGTGTAGCAAGGAGGCAGATCTGCTGAGTTTGGCCGTAGCCAGGTGGGGTCAGCAGGACAAGCCCTATCAAGAAGAAAACAAGCACCCTAAAAGGGCTGCTCCACTGGGTCTCCCCGTAGGTTTATAGGGGCTTCACTGATCGCTCCGTACGTGATGACAACTCCCTCTGGGAGCGAGAGCAGGCGCCGGCCCCGCTCCCCGCCACGCCTGCCCCGGGGAAGGGGCCGGTGCCGGCGGTCGGGCGGAGTGGGGCGGCGGCAGGTGACGGCTCTTGCCTTCCCTTTCCTCGCAGGTTTGGTTCCAAAACCGCAGGATGAAGGACAAGCGGCAGCGCCTGGCCATGACCTGGCCTCACCCGGCCGACCCGGCGTTTTATACCTACATGATGAGCCACGCGGCGGCCACCGGCAATTTGCCCTACCCATTCCCGTCCCACCTGCCCCTGCCCTACTACTCCCACATGGGCATCGGAGCCACATCAGCCTCGGCCGCCACTCCCTTCAGTACCCCCCTGAGGCCGCTGGACACCTTCAGGGTCCTCTCCCACCCCTACCCGAGACCAGAACTGCTGTGCGCCTTCAGGCATCCCTCTCTCTACCCTGCCCCAACTCATGGACTCAGCAGTGCCGGGGGCAACCCCTGCTCCTGCCTGGCTTGCCACAGCGGCCAGTCCAACGGGCTGGCGCAGAGACCCTCCGGATCAGACTTTACCTGTTCGGCCACAACCAGGACTGACTCTTTCCTCACTTTCACACCCTCTGTGCTGAGCAAAGCCACCTCAGTTTCCATGGACCAGAGAGAAGAAGTACCTTTAACGAGATAAACCTTCGTCTCAGGGTTATTAAAAACTCGTCCCTCTCCTGGGTTTCTCTTCCAGTTAATGTACCTACAGCCAATGTTTATTTAATCGTGTTCTCTCCCCACAAGTGGACACGTATGGAAAAAAAAAGACTAAAAATAGCTCAGTCTTAAAAGTATTTACATTTCAAGGGGAAAAAAAAATGAAGGAAAGAAATAACTGGTGGTTTATCTCTGAGAAGGAGTTTAAGCACAGAAGAGGAAGAAAACCAACCAGAATGAAAGTCACCTCGGTAACCTATAGAAACAAGCTGGAACTTTCTTTTCCATTGATAGACTTCTTACCAAGGGCTGGGGCGTCTGCAGATCACAGCAACAAACCGTATGCACAAACCTATGAGAGGGAAAAGGAAAATCTGAAATACTTGAAAGAAACATTATATTGATAACGAAATGGCTTGTGCGCATGAAGAAGCAAAGATGTAACCTACCAGAGTATTCAGAAAATAAAAACAACGAGCAAACAGCAAAAACAAAAGGTTTCTGGATTTCAGCTGAACAGTATTATCCAGTTATCTCTATAGAGAAAAACAATGCTTTGCTATAAAGAAACACTGGCGTTCTGTACATTACTTTCGTGGTTTAATTGCATTCTTTACTCTCGCTTGTCTCCTCCTTCGTTTCGAGCAGAAGTCCAGCATTCTGTCTCCTCTTTCATTCCAACTTCTAGTTTTAAGAGGCAGACTGGAATTGGCAGGGAAAAAATACGAATTTCTGCCTCTTTATGGGTCAGAGCTATTTGTCCTTCAAATAACAATGTCTTATTATCAGTCTCTGAAATGTGCACACACTGACGAAATTAGCAAGTGATGTATATGTAAGGAGGGGTTTTGAATATNGTTGGGTATTGTGTTTCCTTCCCCACCCCTAATCTTTGCATTTGTATGTGTTCCTCACACTGGTCCTTTTTCCTTCTTGAGGAGGATTCCTTTCACAAGACTCCCCCCCTTCAGGTATTTCGTAAGGAGGTTTCATCATTGCTTTTGCTTGGATTTCGGTCAACCGAAAATTAAAAAAAAAAAAAAAAAAGGAAGACACCGAGCTGGGCAGTAGGTTCTTCCAAAATCGGAATTGCTTATTTCATTATATTTTAAAAGAACCTAAAGAATACACTATCACAATTTGTTACAACAATAACACCACCACCAACGGTAAAGACACGTTTTAACAACATATCACCCATATTTTTATTGTGTTTGTTAAAAGTAAAATGTTTTTTTAAGACTAATGTCACCTTCGTGCAGTTTCTAGTAGTTACAGTTCAACAAGCAGGAAAATAAATGCTGGACAGAACAAAGACAACAGACACGTTTTAACAACATATCACCCATATTTTTATTGTGTTTGTTAAAAGTAAAATGTTTTTTTAAGACTAATGTCACCTTCGTGCAGTTTCTAGTAGTTACAGTTCAACAAGCAGAAAAATGAATGCTGGACAGAACAAAGACATGTTGACACCTCCGCTATCCACTTTGTGTTAAATTGCTAAGGAGCCTCTGGTTTATTGTCACACCGGCGATTTTTTGTCTTTAGAACAGAGAGTGAATAGCAGCGTTTCCCTATAGCGGATGAAGAGCAGGGAAGAGACACGGGCGTGCCAAAATACATTTTTCCAATTAAAAAAAAAAAAATGTTTATTAGATCTTTTTAAAACCCGATCCAAAGTCACCATCTTTAAATCATTAAGAGCAGATTGTCCCACCCTTCCTGGATGAGATGTCCTCATGGGCATAGAAACCGATGGCCCTTTTTGGACACTCACAAATAGATTGTTCCCCCCTCTTCCCCCCGGAAATAATAATTGCGAACAGCGTCCAAAGGCAGCGCCGAGGAACACCCGATCTTCCCAAGCCTTTCCCCTCCTCACTTTGTCTTTTAGCAGACAGGAGAAGAACCAGTGCAACAAACCGGGAGCTGCGGAGCGGGTGGCTGATACAATCCCCATGGCGACCCGAGAGGACGGAGCGCTGAAGAGGCCGGGAGGCAGCTGAGCGCTGCCCAGCAAAAACGGGGTGTCATGGATGGCCCACGACCCCGCTTTCCCCGGCCAGGCGGAGGCACCTGCTGTGCCGCGATCGCAGGGCAGGACCCGGGCAGGGCTGATGCCGTGGTCGCCTGCGGAGAGACCGCGGCACCACTTGGCTCTTGCGAAATGCCCAGTTCGCAAAATGCCGTCGGCTAGGACGCAAGGCAATATATATATATATATACACGTTCAAATACATATATTTTCTATATCTAGGTGTGTATGAGAGAGAGAATATTTAACCCGCTGTGTGTCTCTTCCGTCATAAGTGGAATAACCCCGCTTATGCGAGCGGGCAGCAGGGAGGCAGAGACCGGGAGCGCAGGACGCGGCTTGCCCGCAGCAGACACGGTCCCTGCTCTCCCTTGCTGCTCCGGGCGGCCATTGCCGCCCTCCTAACCGCCCGTTCTTGGAGGATGCTGCGGCAAAGGGTGGCTGTGAATTTCTCCGCGGCTCGGTCACAAGGCAGAGATTGGCTGCGACAGGTAAATGGGCTGCGGGTCGCAGTAATGCCAAGAGTATTTTCAGTTAATAGGGGAGGGAAAATGAGGTGTCTGGAACGATATTGGAAAGTACAAGATCGATGATCCGTCCTCGTGTCCAATCAGCAGCCTTTAATTGACTGTATTTTCTAGGTAATTGAGCCGCTGTGCTCCTAAATTGAAGTGGAAGATATAACAATACATCTCACTGGGAGGAATTACTCATTACTTCATAATGAAATTTTCCTTTTGCTGCGTGGGGACGGTGCCGTTAACGCCTTCGCCGCTGGTGGGGTACCCGCAGCCCCACGCGGGGCGCCGGTTCCGGGCACGCGTGGGGCATCGCCGGCGACGGGGGCAAATACGGGGCACCCAGCCGGCAGCAGGTTCCACCTCTGGCCTCGGGCCACTGCCACCAAGCAGACAGGTTTCCCTTGCCTCGCCCTGGCCGTGGATGAGACCCTTAGAGGAATTAGGGTGAGGCCCGGGCCGGAGCCCCGCGGAGAATTGCCCTCGCTGCTGCCGAGTGGACAGCACTGCCCCCGGGGAGCGGGCGATGGGCACCCGCCCCTTGTCACCAGCGGGCGCGGAGCTGTCCCTACCCCATGTGCCGCATCGGCTCCGCTTCCCAGCAAGCCAAATTCAGCTCCGAAAGGCCTTCCCCGCCTTGTTAGCGTTTGATTGATTGCCTTATTAAAGCGTGTTCTTGTAAGTGTGACCGAGCTGATTGCACTGCATATGTTTGGGATAATGCTCATTTTAAACAACTGAATAATAATACTGCTAATAAAAAAAGGACCAGAAGAGAAAGAAGATGAGCTCTAGAGAACGGGTTAAGCCTAAACGATCCCGCGGAGCAGTGCTGTAACTCGCGCATTAAATTGCTCCGTTACTATCAAATCACTCGGCCCTTTTCGGCTCTACTCAGACCATCTTTGCTGTGTTTTATGTGTCACCTCCTGTAGCATTAAGTGAGATAGCACCGAGCCTACCGTTCAGTTTCCCGTCTCAGGCTATATGTTTTTATTAAGGTTGTATGATTAAACTGGATCGGATCTGCTTTCCTAGCACTATTCTTTACTCCAGCGCCCAAATCATTAGAAAATCGGCTCTTCGTATTTCACATTTTCTGCTCGGTTGTTAGGCCGTTTGCCGGCACCTGCAGAAAGGCATGTGACTCCTTTAGCTTTTGGCTTGTACATCTGAAGGATCCTTTTGTTTTCTATTATTCTCCTGCTCGTCTGGCTACTTTATTTTACTACTGAGCTTAGCCCCTGAAAACACCCTCCACCATATGTCACCCCAAGGCCCGCTGTCTTGCCGCTTACAATAGCGTCACCCTGGGATAAAGCCAAAGTCAGGACGAGCTGGAGTCTCGTTAACCCGAATGGCTTCATTTAGGTGCATCAGGTTCCCGAGTGGATGTAAAGGGGAAGCGAAACCTGACCCACGTCCTTTTGGTGCATCCTTCACCGTGGAGTCCGTCGTTTGTTGCCTTGCTCCCTCCAGATCTTCCCGCTGTTGCTTTTGTAAAGTGGGAGGGTCCCGTCCCCCCTCCGCACCCGCGGATGGGCTGATCCCCGTCCGGGTCTGGAGAGCTGGTACCGGGGAGGGAGTGCAGTTAGGGTTGGTTAGGGTAGGTACCCACTGGAACTGGTCCCTGTCTTTGGAAAGTTTTTCTTCTTTTCTCTCTCCCCTTTAAGTAGAGGGATGAAGAAATCGCTAGTTCAGGATCTTCAAACAAGGCATAAATCACAACCTCTGGTCTCCATTCACCACGATATTTTTTGTTTTGTTTTAATCTGTTAAACTGAGTGTACCTACGACCAAGAACGCAGTGCAGGTTTACGCTAGTATTTACGAACTCTATTTTAAAGAATCACGATCGGTATTTTGCATGCACATATACACACAAAACGATTTTCCCTGCTGCCTTGTCTGCAAAGAAGTGCCTGGGACTTCAGAGACAGAAATTACCTCTTAAGAACATCACATGAAAGTATTAGGTAATTATTTAAAACAAGGCTGTTTAGAAAAATATTTGTATTTATTGCAGCTGCTCGATTGGCCTCGTTAAAGCCGGGGAGCATTTAAATTGTGTTACAGTCTCATTTAAATCCAGTTTCGTTCCAGCAGGCTGCAAAGCCTGAATAGAACCAATCACTCCATAATGATGATGAATGAGAAATTAATTCAGATACAAGCAAGACAATTTAGGCCTTCATCTGTTTAAATAGCCTTCCAAGATTATTCGCAATTGCAGGTCACAGATTTAATCAATTGTCCAATCTTGTGAAAGTCATATCCTTGCATCTTCATCGAGATTATTTATAGCGCGGCGAAGCCCAGTGAAAGGTGTACACTCTTAACAGGAACAATTAGTTAAAGGGAAGCGTTTGCAAAATGAAAAACAAATGCCTCCGTGGGCAGTAAGTGATCAAACTCCTCCTCGCTCTCCCGGCACATCCTTCCCGAGCTGAGGAAGGGAATGCATGGTGTAAAGGGGACCATTGCCAAACTCCAGCCGCGCCGTATCGGCTACTACGCTCCACAGGGAAACCATCCACGCCAGACACCGCTCCTTCGTGGGGTACGCCGCCCCATCTCCGCAGGGCCGTGCTTTGCTCCCGAAAGCGATGCCTGCAGAAAGGACACCTTAAAAAGCAGCTTTTAACCACGCAGTAACAGGCAAACCGCGCTGCCGCTCAGCCCGGGGATGCACAGCTCCGGCTGCGGGGTGGACTGTCATTTTCTGCCTCTGACTGTCTGTTCGAGATATATACATACATATGCACCACAGGCCCTGCTTTGGCCCTTGGCCTGCGCCTCCCCCAGCCCAACCTTGCCCGCTACCGACCTCCCGCCGGGCCTGGGGAGCCGCGGCGCGGTCCCCGCCTGGCTCGGGATGAAGCCGGCAAAGCATCCCCGCGCCTCGCCTGGAAAAGCCCGAGGTCAGGAACAACTCAGGGTTAATCAAACCTCTCGGAAAGTTGAAGCAGGCTATTTGGTAATTGAGGGAACTGTTGCATTTCCGAATAAGAGCTGGAAAGCAAGGGAGAGGCCGGGTTTATTCCCCGGTGTCCCAGTGTGTAGCTGCTTGCTCCTCACCTTTTCTCCCAAACACAAGAACTATTTACCTGAAGCCCTGACCCTCCCTCGTCCCGAAGGACTGCCTGGAAGGACCGTTTCAGGCTCCTACCCAAACTCGAGAGGTGATCCCTGGCTCGGGGAAACACCTGGTGCCCCACAGAGGATCACCCCAATGCGCAGGGAAAGCAGCCCGAAGAAAGCACCTGAGATGTGTTAGGGGTAGGGCCAGGCCCCCCGTCCCTTTTCCACGGGAGCCTGAGGGTGCGTGTGTTACGCGTGTGTGTGTGCCGGCTCCCTCCCTTCGCTGCCAGACACGGGAACCTGGAGCAACGTCGGTACCTAAAACAATAAGCCTGACTACAGGAGCTCTGAGGAGCCGGTCTCAGCGGCGGACTTTGATGTATCGCTGTCCAATTAGTGCCTTTAATTGGTGTCCCCCGGGACAGGCAACCCAGGAGCAGCCAGAGCTCTCTTGGCCAGCCCTGCCCGCTCGCAAGGTAACAAATAAATAATCCGACCAGGCGGCACAAATCCTGCATGGAACGGGGAGATGACCTCGCAAACCTGACACCAACTGCTTGCAAACCGTCCTGCGGGGTCCGCGCCCACGGTCAGCCGTGTGCCCAGGGAGGGGCGCGGGGTGTGGCTGCTCCCACAGCCTCCGCAATCAAATTCCTCTTTCGCTACAGAGAGGGTTCGTCGGCGTGGAAATGACACTGCTTAAAACATACTGCATGTTCCTTCAAATTTGGCTAATGACGGTCGCCTGTTAGGCGTAATTTTAGAGGTTAAATGAGGCTGACTGCAGATTTGAAAACGCTTGATAACACGTCTTATGTAAATGACACGTACAGTATATATAGATGCCATTACAGCGGTCTAGATTTACCTTGAGGAAGGAGGAAACAAAACAAATATACAACCAGGCAGGGAGGAAAAACGCCTCCAATTTATTCCAAACCAAAAAGGCTCGGTCGAAAAATAAGTTGATCGCTTCATCCATCAAACATATAAAATACATTTATGAGATCAGAAGTCTCTCGGAAAGTGAGAGAGAGTGGCGGGAGGAAAGTTCGTACTTGACAAGAACCCTCAAAAGGGACGTGCTAGAAAAAAAAAGGGAATGAAAGGCAGCTGTCACTAGAAGCTCACCTTGACGCAATTCTCTTTCCCTTTCCTTTTTTTTTTTTTTTTCCCCATTGGGTAGTCGTACAACGTTTTAAGAAAAAAAAATCACCTGAAGGCAGAAGATTTTTTGATTAATAAGGAAATAAAATTGGCAGAACGGAAAGCGATGCTGACTTCTCAAATCCGCTGTTAACGGAGGCGTCTCTGGGGAAGACAGGCAGTTCGGGGCTACCTCGGGAGCCATCAGTCCCTGGTACCCGGGTACACCTCGAAACACAATCACCAGACTTTTTACAGGAAAGTATCCCTGATCGATATTTGTAAGCTGAACTATTTTATTTGCTCTTCTGCATTGCTTTTTTAGTGAAAAAAAACCACTGTTATTTTGCCACATTCTTCCCGAGCAGCAATACAGTGTTACATTAGCGGCATCTTTTAGATCTAGTCCCCAGAAGCTGAGCCCTGTATGTGTCACGCATTGCCAACAAAACTCACAGCCTGAAAATGTCACTTCCCCACTCTCTATGGAGCGATCTTAATTTTCACTGGGATGAGTGCTCTCAGTTTCTTATCCAAGAAAAAAGACCCTAACAGTCTGTTCAGCTAGTTCTCCCAATAGCTTGGTTCCACCTTGCTAAATTTTCATTAAAAAAATAACACTTTCTACCCTGCCTGCCCGGGACCAAATTCTGAAGTCCTAATTCATCCCAGAATGCATTTTTGCCTACTTAGGGGAAGTTTGCTTACTGCTATTACAGTGCAGGATCAACGGTGAATTACGGAGCAAATAAAGCGATTACTAATATTACCAGATCCACACGATTAACGTGTGGCCTTGTACTCCCATAGGCTGTGAATCACTCTTGGGAATTATCCCACAATTATTCTAACGTTTACTCAAGCCTGTGTACTTTAGGGAGGGAAGTTTTCTCTAATGTGGAGATACTGAGTCATAGGTTCCAAAACCACTTTCCACAAATGACCTGACCTGAAGTAAAATTTAATACAAAACCAAAAGTTCTGGTTTGCTAAAACCTTCAGCTAAAAAGGAGCACAGTGTTGCCTCCTCTGACAACTACAAATTAAGCAGAAAATCTTACAGAAAAAAAAAAAAGAAGGAAAAAAAAGGAGGGAGGAAACCTTAGCTTTGTAAATGTTTGTGCTCCCCTTGCAGCCAGCTGACATGTGGATTGGGATCTACTCCAGAGGCAGGAGAGCACTCCACCAGTTGACAGGGCTTGGTTTGGCTCCAGATGATGTTCCTAACCTGTTCCTGGTTCAGAGGCATTGTGGATTTGGATGAGTGGACAAGCCTGGGTGCCTCAGCCTTTCTCAGCCCCGAACAGTGTGTTACTGCCCATTAACACCGGCTCACAAGGTAAAAGAGCATAGAGAGTGTCTGATCTCATACCCCTCACGCTCTGCTTTGGCAGTCACAGCTTCCCACCTGAAAACCTGTGTGTCATTTGGGTCACAAAAGCAGGTTTTTACAACAGAGCTGCATTGCAGCACTGAGCAACTGTACCGTGTGTTGCTGGTAAGGAGGCAGTAGTTCCTGCATCCGTTTAGCCCATTTAATCGAATCTAATCTGACTTCAGATCATGACACCTGGTCCTCCAACATTTACTAGTTATGGTTCCCTATTTTTGATGTTGCTAGGGCAGCTGACACCCATGTCTCTAACACACCTACTGATCTTTGTATTATATTCTAGTTTGCCGCTTGAATATCAAGGACTGTGCCCAAGCACTTCCAAGCTACTAGTGCAAGATAGACAGGAAAAAGGGCAACACGCCCTCCATTTTCTGATGCTGCTCCACAAAGAAAAAGCTATATTTGCCCGTGGGAGTTTGGTCTGGGATCTCCAGATCCAGATATAAGAGATGCTGATACTGCACTGGCTCCCAGTGCTGATCTCCCTGGCGTTGTCCCAGAGGGTATTCCCCAAACCAGCATTCCCCGGACAAACCCAAAATGCACTTAACACCACACAGGGGCAGTCACCTGAGATTTGGAGCAAGTAATGATGAGCTGTATCATGCAATTTTAGCACATTTAGAATCTTACGCGACTCCAAATTTTGTACTTCTTTTGTCTTCAGTGCCAGCCTCCTGCTTTAGCCAAAAGAAAGATACCCCGAGGTCTGATTTTAAATTTCTTAATACCCAGGTAAGCAGTTAGGGTGACATTTCTACACCATGATGCACAGCTTCATGGTGACGTGGCAACACCATATCATTGGTATATAACTCCACCAAGGGCAAAATCGTGTATCGTAATAGCCCAGATAACTTTTTTGTGCAGGAGCATAATTCTCACAACAGCCTCTCCTTGAAAAAGCAGTTGTAAAGTTGAGCATCTGCGTGCATATTGTTTCAGTTTGTCATAAGCATCCCTCTAGCAGGAGATGTTACTTGATGTCTACTGTAATCTGCCATACCAGTAGAAAACAAAGAGTTGCTGTTATCCCCTCATATTGATGCTTTTTCAGTGAGTCTCCAAGAAGTTATTTCAGACACTTGTTAAAATTTTGCTTTATAAATTGGTAGTTTAATTCTAGAAGAACCTACAGCTTGCTCAGTACATCACAGACCATTAGATTTCTCACAGTTATTTTTTACTGAGCCAAATATGATGCGTTTGACAGTGAAAGGCTTTCAAAGCAGGTGTCCTGTGTGACCTGACACATCAGCTTACGGAGAATCTTGGTAATATATGACAATCATGATGCACTGGCAAAAGTAAACAGAACAGACCAGGGGAAAAAGAAAGGCAAAATAAAGAAGATAAAGAAGCAGCCTCCCATTTTCTTTATTTCTAATAAAAATTGTTCAGCAATTCGTCCCTCTGTTTTTTTCTCAGCTAAATTACCAAACTTTTATTATCCATTGTTTTCCATGAACAAAGTTTACTTACTGTGGTAAAGTACTTTTCTGTCTTTACTCTCACAGCCTAAGTATATGAAATTTGTGTGACCTCTCAGTGTGAGACACTTCCTTCAGTTATCGAGCTCTGAGTGAGGTTTTTTCTTACACCACCTCCAATCTTCCAGTTTCCGTTCTCAAAGTATGGAAGCCATAACTACCTACACAGAGTGAGGGTATTTAGTGTTTGTACCAGCAGTGCTCTGTCTTTTTATTTTACTTTGGTGTTTCCTGTACAAGAAACAAATGCAGTCCTACAGCACTGCCATGGGACCTCATATTCACACATTTCTCCACTATCATGTTGCTTTCCTCCACCACTGTGTTCTAGGACATGTTCCTCAGTCTGTAAGGACTGTAAGGACTAAGGACAGCTTGTATCCGTCATTCCTAAATGTTTTATGATTTGCAATATTTAGAATCTCTTTGTTTGTCAGGTCAAATTTCCCTGTGACATTCGTGCACCATGGCTGCAGGACTGCCCTCTTACCTAAAGAAGAGATTCACTAGGGAAAAAAAAAAAAGAGAGATTGTAGCCCCCTGAGCGCTGTCTTCTTTCCACAGACATGAAGACAGCTACATGGGTATGCAGGTGCCACACAGACAATGTGGCAAATTCATCCTTGGCACAAATTTGATCAACATTAGGTATGTACATACTTCTGACCACCTGATTGCAACAGCTAGTAGTGCTGAACAGACCAGTCTGTGCAGAACCTCGTTAGCTATAATCCCGTTCCACAATGATGTCTATACTGGCAACTCTTTTTTTGTGCGCTTTAAATCAGCCAGTTCTTAACTTGCCTAAAGCAGTCTTGGACACCTACTGATTAGGGGTACTGTATAATATAGAGATAGTCTGGAACAGTGGTTCTAGACTCATTTTCACTGTGGGCCACATCAGCCTCACAGATGCCTTCAAAGGGCTGAATGTAACTTTAGGATTGTATAAATATAGGAGTAGTAGTTTTAGAATGTGTTAAGATTAGAATGTCACGGGATAACTTCCTTACAAAAGCTGAGGTTGAGACAATTATAAACTAAACCCATAGTCCTGATGAAGTAAATCAAATGTGCAGTGCCAGAACCTATTTTTCATAAAACTATGTTAATTGACAAAACTTACATTCCTCTCCTGAATTCTTTATTAAATTAATTCCAGGTCAGTTTTGCTTTTATTTGCTTTTATATTAGTGCCATGCTAATCAGCCCATATTTACTGGGTCCCGTTCCTTTCCTTTCCTTTCCTTTCCTTTCCTTTCCTTTCCTTTCCTTTCCTTTCCTTTCCTTTCCTTCCTTTCCCTTCCCTTTCCCTTTCCTTTCCCTTTCCTTTCCCTTTCCTTTCCCTTTCCTTTCCCTTTCCTTTCCCTTTCCTTTCCTATTTCACCACTATTCCAAAATCTCTTGCCAATGAATATCAGAGTTCTCCTAGATCACTTCTTAAAGACTGTGAATTCATTGTAAGTTACTTTTCTATCTCACTAGACATTATTTAATATGTTCTTTAGTTTATAATCTTATTAAAACTACTTAATCTTCCTCTTTTGCTAAGATTACATTAGCCTGCTTTCCAAATGAAGATTAAAACGCTGATTTTACACTTCCAACTAGTATCAGATCTATGCTATTGAGATAATTT
Organism: Pampusana beccarii; assembly: GCA_013399365.1. Taxonomy (NCBI): domain Eukaryota; kingdom Metazoa; phylum Chordata; class Aves; order Columbiformes; family Columbidae; genus Pampusana; species Pampusana beccarii. The sequence continues at coordinate 1,578,594 of VWYH01005887.1, forward strand.
CTTTCGTTTTTGGTATGTTTTAGAGCTTTTTCTTACTGTTTTTTCATATATTACCCCTGTATTTTTTATGTTGTCTTTAGTTTCCCTTATCAACTACCAGCATTTTATAGCATTTGATGTACACTAATTGATATCTAATATAGTTCCCTCTGTATGGTGTATGGTGATCTTTTTACTGAGGATATTTGCCTTCGTTTCACTCTGTCCCAGGACTGTTCTGAAGTTAAGAAGCTACCTTCCATGTGCATATTGCTCAGCCTTGCTCATATGCAATGTAATTTCTGGCCTTTAGCCACCCACCAGCTTCCAGTCTAAAAATTAATTCATCATAACAAGGTCTAAAACCTATTTTTTTCCATGCTGGGCAGCATGCTTTTCTAGTTGGGGAATTATCTGTGATTTTTAGAAACTATCGGTGATAGTTTACTGACAGCTGCATGAGATAAAGTAGCACAAATGCTGAATTGAGTTTGTCCATGTGCTACTATTTTCACTCCTAGATATTGCAGACAAATGTTTAAGAGGTAATTCATCCCATTCTTGGGTTTGATTTCGTGGTTTGTGACACATTCGTGTCGGCATCTCTGGTCTTAGCACATCAACCCATATGCTTTTAAAACCTAGTTATGAGTTATAGTTACCAAGTTGGTTTTCACTCCTTACGCTCACTGCTTTTACCTACTCTCTCTCTGCTTATCCAGGTTATAATCTGAATATGATGCTCTGTTCACATGACTCATCCTACCAGGTGCTAGTGATGCTGACTGTATATTTTCACTAATGAGACTTTTCTATTCCTTGACTGCATCATCCACATACCCTACTACTGTTGTAGGAGAATCCAGGACATTCATTTTCTTCACATTCTTTGCTACATTGCTTCAAAGTATGTTGTTTATTATACCATATTTGCAGCTGGAACCATGTCTGTATCTTTAGCTGTTTTCCCTGGATTCGTTGTACTAACACCCTCCTGCTATTCAAGCTGATTCCCAGCCACTCCCTTGCCCATGAACAAGACACACTATTCATACAGCTTCTCTCCTAATAGCAAATGTTCCATTCTTCCACCAAAGCAAAAGTCCAGCTTCAGACCGGAAGCAAACTCCTGAGAACTCTTCAGATTTTCTGCTCTTTGTGACTTGTAAGCATGGAAGGATCTCTGAAAGGTTTGCATGGATATTTGTCTAGCTGTTCCTCTTGCTTCCTTTTTGAATTCTTGAAGTCTTCCTTTAACTGTCTGCCACTAGTTGTAGTGAGTATCAGAGTGGACACTTCCAGGATGACTTCACTAACATGTTTGCTTGTATAGTGAATTGATTCTAATTTTTTTAACATAATAATTTTGGTCACTTCACTGTCTTTTTGGCTGTTTGCAACCTGACAGGTATGCAATTGTCACTTTTTAGTCTCTGCATGTTGTTTAAGCCCATGCTTTGGAAAGCCTATGGCGTTAAACATTTGGTTTAGCAAAGGCTAGCTATATCCCCACACCTCTTAGCCAATAGTTTAGGGATTTGTTGATCTCAGTCTATTTAGTTTCAGTCCTTTTCTGACAACTTTTGCATTCCTCAAAGCTTTCTGTCACGTCACGTCACGTCACGTCACGTCACGTCACGTCACGTCACGTCACGTCACGTCACGTCACGTCACGTGTCATGTCATTCTGTGCCACCATGGTGACCTTTAGTGCACTGCTCAATTATGACAAATTAGAAGTGGAGGTACACGGATGCATTAAAACGAATCTGCAATTGTACCTTTGAAACTAAATAGTTCTTCTAGTCCTTTTCCGAATCTTTTCCCAATTTGTCTGCATGCTTTCCAAAGTGAAGATTGTATTTTAATGATGGACTTATGTTACGTATAGCTAAAAAAACTCTATGTACTTATTACCTCCATTTGAGTTACCCCTACGAGCTGCCACATCACCTTGGTAATTCACGTTCAGTGATTCTCAATCCTTCAGAAGTTTCAACCTTTTCAACCACAGGCTGTCTCAGATTGACATCCTATGATGAAGTCAAATGCAGGATCAGATGAGGGGCCTTTTACCATGTGATCCAGGTAATTTAGTCAAAGTGACATGTTCTTGAAATATGTTTATGCTCAAAGAAATTCACATTATTTTCCCACAATTTTGCCCCTGAAAATATTGATAAAACTAATGAACAGTGGGGATCAAAAGGAGACCTGCTGGAGGATCTGTGATAGTTCTCCCTCAGGTGAGGACTGTCTCCTCTGCTTATCTATTAGTTATGTGGTTTTCAACTCATTTAATATGTGTTATACTCAAATAGTATTAATTTTTTGTTTCAGAATCTGGATTAAATCAAACCAGTCTGCTAGAGAAATGCAGATATCTTGGGCAACCAATTTCACTATCATTTAAAAAAAAAGCAGATCCTATTAACAGGATTCTTCCTTATTAAAGCAGACAAAGAAAAACCCACTTTTGGTGACAATTAGTTGTGTTGCCATTTTCTCTTTTTTTGTTGGCTGTATTGTACGTTATTTTTTTTTATGGCTCTGCCTGGGAGCAACTATTCATTTTAACTTTGGTATGCTTATTTTTTTCCACTTTCTTTGAAACTGCCTCAGAATTATAAGATTTACTACACACCTTTAATATACCCTGTATTCTTCAGTGTCCCATGGCATTATTTGAAAGGAAGTTTAGAATATAATTCCATATATAGGTTATCTACTCAGCTTGATCATCTGCATTTGCAGATTGCTCTTCAGTCAAGCACACTTGGGACTTTTTATTCCACTGTTTCAAACTCTTCTATGTGTTAGTAGACAGAACAGAACAGCTTTGCCAAATGGACTAATTTTCATCTCACTATTTGAAATGTGCAGAGCTTGAATTTTAACCTTGGGTATGGTACTCGCTGTGATTATGTTGTATTCAGCTCCACTATTTATTTGGAATTCACTTTATATCCATTTCTTTCCAGTGTCAGAAGCCAACCTGCTATAGGATATACCAGCAAGATTTAATTAAGAGACTTAGTAAAACCTTTGTTTCATTAACAGAGCTTCATCCTCCAGTTGCATTTTGCTGTCAGAGACCAGTTCCAACACCTTTGTATTGTGTCGATTCTCTCCAGGGTTATTGCAAACAAGGCCTGTCTTTACGCCATGCTTCACCTTGCGGTCTAACATTCAGCTTGGGTATATGTTTTCAATCGTACACTTCGTTCTTTCATCACTTCTTAGATACTTGGATTAAGAAAACATGCTTTCTGCTGTGTTTCAAATACCTTTGCCACTTCGAATTTGTCTCTCACATTAAAGTTGCGGTGACCTAATTATCCTTTATTTTGTCACAGATAGTTTTGTTTAGTCTGTTAGAATTCATGTGATCTGGTTTTACCACACAGACTGATGACTTAATGGGGCAATCATTTCAAAAAGGAGGCAGTTTTTGCTAAACAGAATTAATTTATTTGAATGAGCTGGTTTTGTGTGGATCTTCTTTCTGATGCTCCATATTAACACATCCAATTCCCATGTATTTATCTTCTTTACTTTAAAAATCTGTCTTAAACTGTTCCATAACTCTAATTGTTCATTAGTTTTGCATCCTTCTGCAGTAACACAATATTGCAGGTAAGAGCACACTAGCGCTTCTCTCTCATGTAGCATTTCCAGTGGTATAATTTTAAAATCCCTCTGCCTCTGATACTAGGCTCGCCTATAGGCCAGTAAAGGTATCTCAGACTTAACTCTAGTAGAGCTGAGGTACCTATTCCCCCAAAAAGCTTTGTCCAAACAATTGCCTAACCCCAGAAACATTTTACTTGGCTGCTGCCAGACTCTGATCACCAACGCAAAATGGATCGAGGTAATAAGGGCTAGCAACTAGGGATCCCAAACAGCTTGAGAGACTAGGCTGTACACAACTGACTTTTCATTTTTTCTAAAGGAAACCCTCTGCACAGGCAGAAAGGGTATATGGTATGATTCAGGTGGCTCCCAATGGGAGACACAACGGCACAAGCAGCCCCATCCCAGGACGCAGACTCAGCTGCAGGAAGGAATGTCTCTCTGTGCTTGTGCCTGCTCCTCTCTGCTCTTAGAGAGTGAGTCCTAGCGCCTAATGTCAGTTTCTGGATTTGCTGCTGGAACCTGGGGTGCTTCTGGAGTCTCTGCTACCTTTTTTACAGTGGCTTTAGTATGCAAATAGTATTTGCAGCAAAGCACATGATAATAAATCTCCCTGCTCTGTCAGTTGCTTGAGACATGATTTTAAAAATTGTAGTAGGGAAGTACGTGCCTTGCAACCACTCTTACGCTCTTCTCAGTAGATACATACTTTAGAATTTAGTAGTGATTTTTTTCATCCTAATCAGATTCAGTTCTGTGCAATATTCATTCATCTCCCTTGAAAAGGCATTGAGTTTGTAGTCCAAATTGTTGGGTCTAGAACAACTTTCTTCTTGCTTCTGGCAATATTTGTATTTTAAATGGTTTGTTTTTAATAGCCTATCTGCAAACCTCAGCATTACATGTAACAAATTCTGACGTATCAGTGATAAATGCACTGGCTTCTGGGTCATCCCTGGAGATTGCACAGAAATGGCAGCAGCAAACAATTTAAATCAAAGATGGATAAGACAGAACTTGTAAGTGCAACATCTCCCTCTGCAGACACAAACCTTCTGTAAGGGTAACTAATGGTTATTGTTAATAACAAGACCTAATTTATAAAAGAGCCATCTTAAGACAATTATGATGAGATGAGATGAGATAAGATAAATAGTCAGTTGAAACAATAAAGATCAGTTGTGACAACTGCAGAACAGCATTCAAGGACTCAGGAGATCTAATGCCTTTCTCTTAATTAATCAGAGTAAATATAACATTACAGATGTTACTTATTCAAAGACTGTTGTGTGTGCATATGAGTATATACAGCATGTCTTTGGCAGCAGATGCCAAATTGAGTATATGTACCTTTCCTATTATCTATGTGTAGAAGATACTTTTTTTTAATAGTAGAATTCATAGGAACTTAAAAGTTCAGAAAAGCTGTTTTTAAGCTAATATATAGCTTTGGTGGATATAATAAAACACAGCTTTCATGTTTCAAGTGTTGCAAAGAACACTTGCAGTTCCCAAAATCTCCCCCGAAAGACAAATTAAACCAGAAAGAATTGCTGTAACTAGGTTCACCTTGTGGCACTCCCACCTGGGGAAACTCTGTAAGGTATTACCCGGGAATTATGCAGTCCAGCCTGGAGACACTTAAGCAATGTAATACTCGTCTGCAGTACTGGAGTGAGAGGTATTCCATTTCTCATAACTCAATGACTTGCCACCTCTGTATATGCCATAAAACCCTGAACATGCTTTCCTCTAAACTGTGAGCAGTTAACTGACTTCAGACTTTACAAGTACCCACCAGCTATAGCATCTCTTTGACAGATCAACCCTGCCTCCTTGAACTAGCCTGGTGGAAACAGTGACTTTCCATACAAGCGCAGCAACTCTTCACAACTGCCTGCAGTTCACTTAGTGGTTGAGCATGTATCTCTAGATATCTTGTAGACAGAATTTCAGTTTGGTCTCATCATCTTGCAGGCACAGGAGGTGAAGCCTTCTCTGCCCCCTCCCACTTACTCCAAGGGGTCTCTAACCAGTAGTGTGCTGTGCCACAGGGCTAGTTGAGAAAGGCATAAGAGGCACCACATGGGCAAACCCAACCATTCCGCATTATTTGCTCACATTTCTGAGATCCTTGTCCCAGCTCACAGCTTAAGCTCAGGAAAAAATGTTCCTCTCTTCTTGGAAGTCAAGTTGCTGGCCCACAGTTCAAATTTTCTTACAGATAGCAGTAATACATATTTTCTATGGAGCAGAGGTCTGCCACGTATTTTCCTCTTCCCCAACTTACTTTTTCTCACTAATGCCTTGCTGAAATATGTGGTCACCAACATGAAACAGAGAATCTGTCAGTGCACAATGATCTCTAGCTGTATGTTTTGTTATAGGCTGGGCTGATAACCCTTCTTGTTACTGTGGTTGCCTGATATTTCCCATACGATCCTCTTCGAGTAACTTGCAGTTTTGCCAATCACCGCAGAAATTTTCTATGCTGGGTGTACACTTCATTGTGAATTTGTATATGTACACACACATATATTTATGCAGAAAATAAACTGCGACTTCTGAGAAGGAATATAGAGAAAAACATGGTGTTCTTCCCATGCTAAAAATTTCTGTTGACCTTCTATTTGGAAAAAACATAGGTCAACTCTTCCATATCTTGAAATCTGGCATCTTTTATTAATTTGTGGCCTTTACTCAAGGATGTGCCTTTTACCATTCCTTTGAGACGCTCCCCAAACTTGCCATCATGCAAGTCTTTGAAGAATTATGGCTCTCAAGAGCTCTATAGGAGTATTTAAAGGCTGAGTGGGCTACAAAGCCGTCATCTCTCCTGTGTTTGGCACACTGAATCAAGACTTCTTCCCTGAGCAGGGACACAAAGAAGTCCCTCTATCCCATAATGTTACACAAATTGGGAATGAGGACACTAGCATGAGAAGTGTGAGATGGGGTTTAAATCCTATTAAGGGAAGTAAAGGACAGGCACTTATATACATACATATACACATATATATACATATGAAAGCAGGCAGTTCTTTTTCAGCTAAGTTTTGAAATGAACTACAGCATTTTACGCAGAGTGAGATCCTGTAGGTGATGGCAGAATACATCAATAACATCCTTCCTGACTGAGCCTGCTGGAGGATGTGGGGATGGACAGGGTTTTTAGTTCCTGTTCTAGTGTAGGAGTCAGATCTGTGATGAACTTTTCAGAACTACTGACCTGCGACAGTTCTGGGATAGCAGATGCAGCTCTTGGCACCTGAGAATCTTTACAATAAAAAAAGAAAAGCACATATGGAGTTTAGAGATTGGTTGCTTTGCAAAGAAACTTCTTCAACTGCTGTTTTGGAGTTAGTGCTTAGACTCTGCCTAACTTTTACTTCAATAGCCAGAGTATGTCTTTGGATTTGGCTACAAATTTCCTGAAGATTCTTCCTGCATGGAGTTGACTGTGGGTGGCTTTTCCATCTTGCAGGCCTTTCTACTGCTTAGTCCTCTATGACAAGGAGGCACTGACTCTGTTCCTCCACTAAATCCATCTTCAGTGTAAGACTATAGTGTTCTATAGTGCTAGTACCAGGAATATTTTCCCAAGGACATGAATGTTCCCCTGGCCAGGGATCTAGCCCAGGTGCTAGGAAGATCCACCCCAGGGTCTTCCTAATATGTGTGATGGTTTTCTACTATCAGCTCAGCAAGTGCCAGAGACTTGTTTGTGAGCACTATGAGAAGGGCTACCAAGAACTTGGCTAGGTAAGATACCTAGCTGAGTTATCATGATAACAGGCCTCTGCAGGTGTGCAAATGGACACTGTGGATCCTGTAGTGAGAAATGTGATGGCAAAGTCCATGAATAATTCTGTCTTCATGGCAAAGGTCTGAAGGACATGCAGTAAGTGCACTCAGAGACCACACAATGACCAATGCAGAGAAAACAAAGTACTAAGTACCTGCTTTTTGGCTCAATGTCCTCTTACCTGAATGACAAAATATTTCTGCTGTAAAAACCAGCATATAATCACATAAGAAAAGGTAGAGAGAAACCAATCCAATTTTTGGCTTTTCCTAACTTTGGTTGACCTTGCAACTTCAAAGATGTTTCTTTAATATTCTTTAATTCTCTTAGTTTCCAAAGACAGTTTTATGTTTTTTTCATCATTCATTGTTCTCACTTCCTAGGTGTTGGTTTCCTTCCTCCATTGCAGTGCTGAAGCTTCTTGGAGTGAGAACTGTCTTTTTAATTAGTGTTTAAGCAGCATCTAGCACAGCGGGCAACTGAATCTGATCCCAAACACATCATTTACGTAGCTTGTTTGGGTCACCTCACATCTGCTCATGTGATTTGTCTGGCCAAATGCGTAGGTAGCTTCTATGCAGTTAGAGACCGATTTGAAAATCAGTCAAGGGACTAGACAGCACATCAGATATGATGGATCAAGAGTTCAAAGGAGGCCATAACCCAGAATTGCTGCTGCTGAACCATTTTTGGAAAGCTCATCCATTCATTACTCCATGAGAGACTGTCGCTTGTCAGAGGTTAAAGGGATAGTACATTTGCTTACTGGGAGAGATCAGGGAAAAAAAGTAGACAAAAAGAAACCAGTGTATTGTGTTCTAATATTGATAGAAGGGACTTTACTTAGGTAGTGGAAATGAATTGCAGCTTGTGGAAACTACCAACATGCTTCACTGCATATCAGAGTGAATAAAGTATAAAAATAAGCCTGTGGCTGAGAAAACAAACAAACAAACAAACAAACAAACAAACCCAAGAATGAGAGCTGCGAAGGCTTTGGTCTGGGATGTGAGAATTTCTTACATGTTTGTGAGAGACAGCTGCCTCTTTAGCAATAGTGGAACTCAACAATAAGGCAGAAGGAAGGAGAAAACCAGAGCTGCAGTCAGCTACCAAAAGGGTTGAAATTTGGGATAAATTAGTACTATTTTCCAATGTACATTATTTTGAGAAAGAGATCTGAGACTCTTTTGGTCTCAGTTAGATAACACTGGAAATTTTGTTGGTAATGAAAGGAAAAGGAAAGACAGTAAGGTTTACAGTGGTTTACCACTGCAAGATATGTTAACAAGATACTGGTATGTGTTAGTGTTTGCACATGGTGCCTGGAACGAAGGCCATGGCAGAGAACATCAGCGAAGGAATTACTGAGAGAGCAGGATTTCAAGGAGAGAAGTTGGGATGTGAGATACATAGAGTTTAGAACCGTGGGGAGAAGAAGTGAGATCCATTTTCATGGAGAGATGAAAAGTCTGATCTGGCACCCACTGAAGTCAGTGGAAATTTTTCTATTGACTGGTCCTTGGCCCAGTGGTGTAGCGTATAATAAACGTGGTCAATGTGAGCTGCAAGCCAACTGCACAACAGAACACAGTGAGGAATGAGTTGAGAAAAGGCCAGCAGCTTCATGAAAGGTTTCATTGTTGGTATTTACTGCTGCCAGATTAAAGCAAGCATTTTATGCGTGCACTTTCCACCCAAGTGGTGTTCATTTGGATGTGGGGTTAGTTGTGTAGCTCTTCTAGTTATTACTGGTGAACACTGACTATGAGCCACACAAACGAGTTATTGGAGGCTTTTTTGGCTTTATATAATGGTGCACTTACATGTGAAAGGAGACTGACATCTGACTATGAAGTGATGACGTGGATATTTTCCCGATGATTATTTAATCAAACAGGCGAACGGAGAGTGTCAAACAAGTACTAGCAATTTATCAAGAGCCAGTTGTAGAAGGAAGCATTCCCTGAATCATCAGTGTGATAATTACCACTGACATTTCCCCAAGGGGAACTACATTCTTAATTGTTACAAATATAATCACACTTCTACAGAGTAGCAGGAACAGAATCGTTTCAAGCCTGTTTCTGGAAATAGAAATGTCAAAAATTTCCATGTGGAAAAAAAATTGCTATAAGAAATTATTTGGTACACCAGAATAAATATGTCATTGCAAAGGTTAACTAAAATACCAACTACAGTACTTTAATTTCCAGAAGAAAATACATTTAATAAGGGTCTCTGGGTTAAGTCCTGGCCCTACTGTAGCTGCAGCTTTCCTAGCCGGGCTGGAGCTGACCGAGTTTTGGTGGTGAGGGGAGGAAGGACTGCGTGGTCCTGCTGGGTGAGCAGGAGCTGTCTCCAGCTCCACCACCCCTGCTTGTGGCCACAGAGGAGGTAACCTTTGTGGTAACCTAACGAAGGGCTGTTTGAGTAAGAGCCCAAATGCCTCTTGGGGCAAAATGTGACTCATCCACTCACAGTGAATGGGCTGCGGGCAGCACCTCTCAGGCTGGCCCAGAACACGTAGCCAAAGGGACCACAAAAGCTAGTCCTCTCCCACAGCAGCCCGGTCATGATCAGTCACATGCAATCACTCTAAGGTGTTTTTTCAAGGGTCAGATCAGAACAAAATGACTATGTTTTAGCTCCCCTTAGTCCCTTTTGCAAACAAAAGCCCCCAATTAATCATATTCTCCATGTCAATCTGGCATGCGTGTAAATTGTGTGATTTTTCCTGACAGTATGGTAGCAGAGTGAAGGTCTTCACTGTGGACACCGACTTTTCAGGTGATAAGGTGGGCTATCACTTGTAGCCTGTTGAAATGAAGAAAGCCTATAAGGTACTTGCCACCACTTGCCAACTACAGCGTTATCTTTATTATTTAAGGTAGCAATGCTGGCCTGAGGATAAAAGAGGTAAGTTTTGTAGGAATAGATTGTCTTTTACTGGACCAGTTGATACGGCTGGAAAAAAATTGAATTTTTATCAGAGCAGCAAATCCTTTGTTCTGTCAGGTGAAGTGATTTTCAAAAATATTTTAAATTAAAAGTTATATCAGGTGTTTTAGCTTCTCTGCTGGCACTGAGCAGCAATACTGGGTAGGGGAAGGCTATTTATTCCTTCCCTAGTAGCACGTACTCTGTCATATGATAATGTCACCATCATGGGCTGCCCAGACCCTCCATTTCCCCTTCTACTCATTCAGGTGCTGTGCCCATCCCTGTAGCATGCAGGCCACAGACAGGCTGTTTTAACTAAACTGTGATTCATAGAAAGTTGCAGTCTTGCTGTTGAGAGGTGTTGATTTAGCTAGCAGAGGTTGAACACCAGCAGATAATACAATCTGATAAGCAATCTACACAATTTAGGATTTCAGCCTACAAATTTATGAGAAAAAAACCCCCAAAACTGTTTGGCTAAGAACTATTTGGTTCTACTCCTTTTTCATTAAGGACCTTAGCCCTTCTTCAATTGAAATCAATGGAAATTCAACTCTAGGTTAAGCAGACACCACTTGGTAACACTGACAGAGCTATGCCAATTTAGCTTGGGCTGTGTTTATTCTATTAGATTGCAATGCTGTCCTCCCCTTCATAGCTAAAATCAAAAGGGATGTGTTTGTCCTGTGTGAAAAAAGAGAATACACAGAGAAGAGAATCGAACTGAAACAAAATGTAAAAATATACTAGCTAATCACTTCCTTAAGTGGTTAAAAATGGGATAAACAGTATATTGTGAAAGTTATAAATAGCTTAAAAGGGTACAGTTAACTGACTACAGCAAGATTTACAAAAATTTTATATAAGTGAACATGACATAAAATTAAAGAAAACAGTAGGATTTGTACACATTTTTATTCTGAATGTGCATACTATTGGAGATTACATGTGCCAGTAATTGATTCGCTATGTTTTTTTGCATATCTACTTTTTGCGTGCACCCATCTTGGAAACTGCACATAGAATTTAGATGCATGTGTGTGTGTATGTCATTTTCTGGAAAAAAGAAGGCAGAAAACCAAAACACAGCAACCCGCCCGACAAACTAGTTTCCCTTTTTATGGGGCTGTGTATGAACAGGACTTAATCTACTTGCAGATCTGTTTTATGACATTGCCTACATCCAGAGTCCCTTCAATGATGAGTGAGTCCCTGATCCACCCTCTCTTCCCCACCCATCATCTCAGTCATCGCTGTGAAGCCGTATGGATCTTTACAACTCCAACTTAACTTCTGTGACATTATGCTTGCTGTGGGTCTGACAACAGGCCTTGGCTTGTGCTAGCAATAGCTGGGGTTTCCAGTCCAAGCATTTCACAGGTCCAGGTCTTCTTAGCTGCCAAGATCAAACATGACCAGGTGAATCCATCTTATGGCCAAGCCCTTGTTCTTACCTTAACCCTTCCAGAAAAACTTCAGCTTGCAAGATAGGTCTTCGAAATGGGGCCAGTATTTCAAAGGGCTCACTGCATTCAAAGGTATTCAGATGCAGTAATGCGTGTTGCTCACAGTTCACAGACTAGTAAAATAATGCAGTACTTTCCGTTATAAAAATAATTTTATGATGGCAAAAGCTTGTTAAAGTAATTCTTTAAAAAACAAAGCCCTGAAGAATTTGGCAGGAATTTCCTCACTTCAGACTTAAAATGTATTCCAACTTCATACAACCACTTTTTCTGGGATGCCTCAAGATGTTGCTTCCAGCGTAAAGTTGGAGAGCTATGAGATCGTTCTTCTATGGAAAAAAAAAATCACTAAGCACTTCATGATGTCAGTTGATCTGACTGATCACACTTGATGTGATTTGACACATCAGAGCTGTGTGATTCATGAGCTAAGAGAGAAGGACTTTTTAGCAATTTGTTCCAAACTTATAATGTGACATCAGCGCTTCTTGAAAGCTAATCCAACATACAGTAGGCATCCCATTTTCTAAAGATCCATCTCCATTTATACTGTTCCAGCTAATATTCCTTAGTAAGCCTTTGACTCTGGTCTCTTAAGATTAAAACATTTTTTTTTGAATTATGAACATTTATCTCTCATCAGAGAAGATATGTGTCCCTTAGGAGAGACGTGAGAGAAAGATTTGTGGGACCTAACAGATTTGTACAAAGAATCATGACAGGTATTTCATAACGGAAAGATCCTCAGAAAGATAATTCTTTAGCATACAGATGAGTTTGCTACCTTAGCAGATGTTCACCTTTTAAATAAAAATATGCTTTTAAGAGACCCTCTGAAATGTCACAGTTATCCCCATTACTAAAAGATATCTTGATTTACACTGTTACAGTTGTTGAAACATTCCTAGGCAATAGGTTCTGAAAGCTGTACTTTACCTGCCCTGCAAGACATTTAATTAATTCCCTACTTTCATTGTAGACACTGCAATTAAAATAATTCTTGACTACCTCATGGAATTTTAAATATTTTCAAGAAATGAATTCAATACAAGATAGTGTGTGTGTGCAATTCTGCAACTTGGTCTCCCAGCTGTGCAATAAATTGTCGGGAGAAACAATTAGTGTAAAGTCATTTGTTAGAGAATGAACCAAAAATGTATCTAAAAATGCCAGTACTAAATGTGCTGACAATTAAGAGCAAATTACTTAGCAAAGATGCCATGTGTTCATATGTTGCTTCAGCTACATGCATTTGATGTCTAGCACTGTATTTTTGTTTAAGACATAATTGCACATTTTGTTCAATTTTGTGTCTCTACTGAAATAAGGTGATATGATGCCAACACTTTTTGGCAGGAATCCCCAGTGACTCCAGTTATCACCATACCTTTTCATTCCAAGGGTAAAAATATTTTTAATTAAATGTGATGCAGGCCTTCCTCATTCATTTTGATTATTTTTCCCTTGCCCCCCAGAAAGTTTTATAGGGCAAGAGAATGAGAAACAGAAATGACTTACTGTGGAATTGATGTTACATGAAAAGATCTCTCAGGGGAAGCAGTAAGACTGTCATTGCCCAATCAACTGAAAACTAGAGTAGACAAAGCATTTATTAACCCTTTGCAGAAGACATTCCTGCATGATTTGGACTTTTAGGATGGCCTACAGCCTCTCAAGACTTCACAGGCTGCTTAGGAGAATAATTTGTGGTCAGTTGTTACCAGTTTCAATAAAAGCACCTAGACAGATACACAAAATTTGACTTCACAGTACACACAAATTACTTTTTTTCCTTTCTTTCTTTTTTTCTTTTTTTTTTTCCCCCTCAAAGATAATTTGTTATGGCTTAAGAATAGATTTACTGTTTACATTTTTCAAATGTGCTTGGGTAACTAGGGACTGACCCTTTCCCCTTAAACAAGAATACAAGAAATCTCTAGAACTGAAATTGCTTCTTTCTTTGAAGTCTAGAGAACAGGCAGCACATTGAGAGAGGCCAGCGTCAACGTTTCACCATCAATATTTAGAAAGACACAGCCTTAACCTTCCACAGACTGCCAAGAGCAACATGTTCCCATTTACCTGCGTTTCAGTATGAATTTACCTGCATTTTAGTGTGAAACTGAAATCATGCTGAAATATGGAGATGCAAAGGAAGAACAAAACAAAAGCACACTATTCATACAAAGTTAATCCAAATTCCAGACTAACTTTGCAAACAATACTAAGCTGGAATTAGATCCTTCAAATCTAGAAAAATATTTGTAGAACAAAAAACTTCAAAATCTGTTGCACTTCTGTCACGTTTCAACCAGACTTCTTTCAAGATTACTTAATTCACTCCTTCCAAATCTCTTTTGCATAACAATAAATGAAAAATACTGTATCACGCACTTAGGACTGTTGTGAATGAATAGCACTTCACAGCTAAAAAGGCAGGGAAGAGATCTACTTTAGCACTTACAGCAAAGAAGTGACTTCTTTTTGACAACTATTTTGCTATACTTGCCGAATATCTAGTGCTTTTTCAAAAGGTAAATCAGGACAACAGGCTGTGAGTCTGCTAAAAATGATCCAGGAGAGTCCACACTTCCAGTCCTCCTAACAAACCTCTAAGGTTTATTGCTTCAAGTTATGTCCAGATATAAAACATTTGTATTGTTCATCCTGAATAAGTTTATTTTCTATAGATCTATCTAATAATTTGTAAAGGTGGTGCATTTATAGAGAACATCAAGAATATCTTTACCTGCTGTTGTTCTTTTATTCCATATTGGTATGTCGTACCATATGTTCAGATGAGATTGATTGGTAACATAATCCATAAAAATACTAAACCAGTTCATGACTGAACAGATTCATTTTCTCCTGCTTATAATTTTTCATTTCAGTTTTTAGAAGCTTTCAAAGCCTTTTACCACCCTGAAAGAAAAGTAAGCGTTATTATCCTTACCTTCACAAAGCCAGGTCTTTCCAGAACTCTTTGCAGAATGAGGAACGATGTCTTGCAACTATATTCTTTCATTCAGTTCCTCTTTCGTTATAGACTTCATTTTGGACAGCAGAACAGTAAAGTGTGGTGGAGAAACTGGGTAACTAAACTACCTATACCTGTGTGAAAATTTTTCTGGCTAAAATGGTTGCAATAGTAAAGTCAACAAAAATATTATTAGCCTTAGGCTTCGAATTACATACATTTCTTCTGTCCTCTTAATTCCCTCCAGCTCACACTGTAGTCCACTTTTCTGCAAGGAAGGTATCTTACCCAAGATCTTTATTCCCCATATAATGAGTATTTCTTAGACTGCTTGATTTGTTTCTTGTCACTCTTTCCCTTTAAAATTACTAACTTAACAGCACACATCCTTCCCTCATTTTGTCTTATTGCCCTTTCATTATCTCCTTTGATGAGTTCTTATTTTCCATTTCGCTTTCCCTAAGGACATAAGTATGCTCAGGGGCAGTACCATTCCTAAACCTTTAGCTATAACTGTCTGTGTGGATGATCTCTGACTCTAGAAGTTCCCTCTCTCCAAGCTCACCTGTTCCATGTCTTTAAACACTTCCTTATTCTAAAATCATCCTTTCTTACTAGTAGTTCCTAAGGTTACCTGTTTTTCACCCTCTTCTGTCCTACATAATTTTGTATTCAGCCTTACTAGCCTTTTCCTTTTTGCTTTTCTCTTCTCTTTTATTTTTAAAATATTGCAGTGAAAGCTATTATCTTCTGGTTATCTGCAGTGGAAAAATCCTTCCTTCCCTTCTGTTGTCCGTTGTCTCCGTTTTGTTTCCCAAGTCCACTTTGAACTCCTTATTCTTGCTTGCAGAGCCCCTATCTGCTTCGTTAGTCATGCCCCATCTCACACTCTTCTTGACTTCTCCAGTGGAGTTCATGTTATCAGAGAAGGACCTTACCAAGACTTCTTTATCTTTCTCAGTTTGGGAACCCAAGCATTCTAACACATTTTCCACTGCAGGGAATACCTTGCTCTCCTTACTGCCAGACTCTTCGTTCTCTCTTCTAATTCAAGTCTTTTTTTTTTTTTTTTTCTAAAAGGATCATTTATTTCTCTAGGCCAGCAGCCTGCAAATTCTATCTTCCATGGGCAATTATATTAGAATTTTTTGTATTGCATTTTTAAAACAGTGCTATAATTCTTTCAACAACGGCAAAGGTCTGTGCCATCTTATTATCAGGGCAATGCAGTGGTTCCTATTTAAATATATAATGCCATTATGTTGATGCTTATGTTAAAATAAAAGCGTTTTGGCAAGGCTGTGTTCAAATCTGATCCAAATTTACTTTTCATTTTTTTCCATTTAAAAACATTTTTCTGTAATGGCTGGCCAATAAAATTTTTCTCATGTTGAAAGTTGTGTAAACTTAAGTCTCTTCAGTTTATTCAAGAAAATATTAAGAGCTGTTTTGATTGTGATCTATAAATGGCTAGAGGTATTTTAATAGAAGTGAGTTCTTCAGACTATCGGACATGGCGATATTCAATATCTAGAAGCTGAACGTATACAAATTAGGATGGGCAGTAAGATTCAGTCTTTTATGAGTGAGTAATTTGCCTTTGGAATAACTTTAATAGGTACACAATGAATTATTCTTTATTTTAAACTTTTAAATCAACATTGGATATGTTTCTAAAGTACATATAGCCTAGTTCAGACTGAAGTTCTGAGCTTAATGCAAGGATTACTGGATGAGTCTCCGCAATTGGCCGTCAGACAAGATGACTGTTACCCTTGAAGTCTATGGGTGGAGGCCTGGTTCCGTTCAAGTAAATGAAAATATTCTTAATTTCAGTGGGGCCAAGAGTTTAACCTGAATGTGGATCAAAAATAGGGCTAGCCATGGACAGACAACAAACAGACCTCCCTCTGCCCTTCAGTCCTTGTGTGCTTGTGGTAGGTCTCACATGCCAAAACATCCTAAGGTAGCCTCATGCCAACAACAGTTTCACATGGTTCTCACCAACACTGGTATATCAAGTGACATAATGGCTTTAAATATTTTAAGCTGCACACCCTATTTTCTTGCCTTGCAGAACCATAATGGGGTTTTGATACTTGCTTTAAGATAAGCAAGCACTTTGCAGAGCTGAGGTAAAACATGACAATCTCAATTGGTTAACAAGGCGGTTATTTTCTTGTTGATCAAGGAGAGTAGAGGATATTTTAATTTTGTTTGTCAGGTTAGATTTCCTGAGAGGTTATATCATGTGAAAGAAACCTTTCAACCCTTTCATACTGCAGCAGAATTTAACACAGTGTATTCCTTCCCATGGGGCCAAAAACATATTTCCGAGTGCAATAACCCTGCATTGAAAGGCTACTGCCTGCCAACTCTGAAAAGTAAAATTCTCTGTATAGAAGCTCAGGTTTCTTGCCACAGTCTTACCTTGAAGTGTTCACTTCAAGAGGTGCTTGTTTTTCACCACATCACTGAGCAGAACACAGCTGAATTTTTGGCCTCTCTGCTGGTACCTACGAAATTCAAAATAGGTTGGATTTTGGGAGTGTCTGTATCCAAATCCCAAGGAGTGCTGAAGAGGCATTATTTTTATTTTAGACACTAAAATACCTCTAAGGACCTGGGGCTTTGGTTCTAGCAACTAAGATGAAAACACTGGCTGACTAATTTAATGAACATCTCTTTGAATAGCCATCAGATGGTAGCATCATGGACTCATCATTAAAAAGAAAAGTAGACAATGAATGCTCTACCAAGAAATGTATTTAAATGATTTTAATAAATTATGCAAGGATTTTTAATGTAGGTGATCATCTGGCAAAGGTTAGGTTGAGCCCATCACTCATTTCACTTGTGACTTGTCAAGCACATTAAAATACAAACATCTACTAGGAAAAAGCTAATGCCTTAGACTGCAGCATCTCCTCACCTTGATGCTACTCTAAAGTTCCCAAATGAAATACCAGGTCATTTCCAATAATGACCACACAATCAAACGATCAAGTATAATTAAAACAAGAGATTAATCATTTTTGCCTGCGTCTGCACTCCTGCTTAAACATTGTCCACATGCCGCTATGTAATTAAGCACCTAACTGCCAAACTGTCTTTCTGAATCCAGCATTTCTCTCTTCATCTCTCCCTCTCACCCATCCTGACTTGCATGTTAATATCAAATTGGGAAATGGCGGAGAACCAAGGTCTGCTCCCACAGAAGCCAATGGCAAAACTCCCACCGTCTCCAAAGCTTACTTCCCCCGTATGTACATGTTTACCTGCTCATGGCTTCATAGAAAAGATAAATATTTTCCCAAAAAACTTAATGATGCCTAATTTAAAGAAAAAAATCCACATGCAATGGTCTTTGTTGCATATCAGCACGTTTTTATCTTCAATAAGATATTAAGATCCATTAACCCTAAAACTGTCAGATGTAATCCAGAATAACAATGCCTAATGCTAAAGCTGGCTTATAAAGTGTGGGAGGACAGATAAACTGTCTTTTCCCCTGGGTTCTCTCTTTTTCTTTTCCTTTCCTTTTCAAACGACCCTCCCCAAATAACATAAGAGTGTTTTATGTTTCAAATGTACCATATGGCATGATGTGAGCGCAGTTTAATTACGTATTAGCATATTCTTACAACAGGGGTTGACTGTTTAAAGCAGCTTGACAAAACATGAATTAAAATATTAGCATGAACACTTTTGACGTAAATCTGTCTTTGTTACTATGAACACTTTTAAACTGTGAATGTGCAGTGATCTTACTAAACTTTCACAGCATGATACTGTGAAGCAGCAAGAAAAACTAGATAATTCTTTTTCTGGTTGGGATTTTAAGTGTTATATTAAGGACTGCTGAAATATATGAATGACAGCAACACGCAGCTCCCTATGATTATCTGATTTTCACTCTCTCTTCAAACTTTGAGGTTAAAAATAAGTAAAACTAATGATAAGTTCAATATTCCTTTAAATTACAAAGTAGTGAAATTTGCTGGTCAAGATTTACTCTGCTTTCTGTCTCATTAAGAATGTTTCTTTACTGATACATTTAACCATCCTTGTGCTGTCCTCAGCACTTGTGGGTGATCAATGGCATCATTTGGTGTCTTAAGAAGAAGGAAGCAATTACCAGCAAATTTATATGAAAGATTTCTCTGGACATGAACCCGCTCCTACACTCTGCCTTCTTTCATACTGTTTCCTCTACTGTTGCCCAAGCATCACATTTAAAAATACCCTTCAGACAAAACAAACTAAAAAATACCTACCCAGACTGTCTATACATAGCCTGCTGCAACTGGATGGTGCTGGGAATATACTTCTATTTGATGACTGAAAAAATGGTTTTGGACATTTTTGCAAATATTTAGACATGACTTTCATGGAATTACTTCTGTTGGTAATCACTCACACAAGTAATTGTTTGAAGGCTCAGACCCAATATTTGTTAAGTGGTCCGGATCTTCCCTGTACTGACATTTCAACTCCCCAGTGCTCAATGAATTCGGGGCATTCTCCAAACATGCTCCTGCAATCCTTTATCAGTGGCATTTTCCTCACAGTTTGTCTTGAATTGTTTTTATTTTACTTCCCATGGGTAAAATTCTTGGCTCTCAATGGTCTGGATAAAGCCTATATACCCCTGAAGCCTATAGAACAGAGATTATGTGAAACTCGTATGACACATTGGCCGAGTGCTGGCTCCATCCGCATGGATGAATGGCATCCATGTCAAATCGTTAGTCTCCCCAGAATGCTCTCTGTAGTGATAAAGATGACTCGTGTTTCATGGAGATTGGTGGGCCAGCAACATCTGATCAGACTTTTCCCATCATTTGTTCCAGCCACTCTTGGACTGCACGTTATCTTTGGAGAATTGAAAAAAAATTATAAAAGGGGCATTCAAGAGTTTGTCAGTAAAATGTATATCTAATCCAATTTGTGTGATAATTTCCATTTTAAGGCTGATTTAGCCTTGGGTAATTTTCTGTAAGCAAAAGAAAAGCTACTTTTTGGTGTGTGCGAGATGTACAAGAATAATACACTTTCTACTAGTAAGCTGTGTGGGAAGAGGAGTACTGCTAGTAGAAGGAGTCATGATGTCAGAAATAATCAGCCATTTTAACACAATCTCTTTGATAGGTGATCTTGGTCCTAGTTACAAAGCTTTGCCATTTAAAATTTGTTATTTCTCCTGACCCTCCATATAACTAGTACAGTGCCTTAATTTTCCCAAACCAAAATGCAAATCATTACTCTCCATGTGATGAAATTCTTCACCATGAGGGTAGTAAGGCACTGGAACAAGTTATCCAGAGAAGTTGTGGACATCCCATCTCTGGAAGTGTTCAAGGCCAAGTTGAATAGGGCTTTGAGAAACTGGTCTAGTGGAAGGTGTCCCTGTCCATGGCAGTGGGGTTGGAACTAGATAGTCTTTAAAGTCCATTTTAACCCAAACCATTCTATGATTCTATGTGCAGAAGTCTCCTAGAGAGTGACCTCTTCTTTCCATTCATGTTTGGGGGCACTGTTCTTCCACACGGTCCATGCCTGGCATGCCAGGCAGGGTAGAGGCAGCTTGTCAGGTAGAGGCGGAGCTGATCTGAAACCACAGGCCAGGGCTCAGCCTCTGCTGGCAGAGAAAGGGCTGAAGGAGGCAGAGCCTAATTTCTTGTTTGCTCCCTCAGAGGACAACGGAAGGGAGCACATAGAGGACGAGAGGGTGAGGCGATGATGCTGTTTTCCCCCACCCTCTGAGGCAGGGAGGTGCACTGCCCAGAGGAGACCACAGGACAATGAGGTGAAATGAGGAAGATTTTCTGGGAAACCTTGGGAAAGGACTGTAGGCTTTGGGTAGGATTAGGAACAGAGCTAGAAGGGTGATGGCAGCAAATAGTGTAGAAAAAAAAGAAAACATAGAAAGAACTGTCTGAGTGGCATAGAAACACAGACAGGCAACAAGAGAGCCCCATCCTCTGGCCACACCAGCATGGCATTGTCAAGGCAGTCTATTGCTTTAGGAGTTTAACACCAAAATTACCAGGATCTCTGAGTCATCAGGTGCATTCCCTCTCCCGCTTCACACCAGGGAAGAGGAAGCTATTTAATAGACTTGGTTTCTCTGGGTAGGCCAAAGTGTTGAGTCATACTTATCAACCAGCCACATTACTAATGGTTCACTTAAATAAACATTTATATTACGACAACTTTGCAAATAGGCTGTATGGTTTGGCGTATTCTAAGTTTAAACTGGGTTCCCACTTTGCAGTGTATTTCTAAGACTTAAGATAGCAGAAATCTCCATTTTTACTGAAGGATGTCAGAGGCACCTAAATCTGAACCAGAAAATATAATTCAGAACTGTGGCAGATGCACTTGACCCCCTCCCTAGCCAAACCAGCAGCAGTTTGCTCCAGGCTCCAGAGGAGGAAAAGGACTGAGCCGTAGCCAGGCCAATAACTCCTTTTAGGAAACCCATAAGGAAGCAGAACAGCACGCTGAACACTGATAAGTTGTGGGTGCAGGGAGTCTCGTGTATACTTTTCCTACTGTATGCATTTTGACTATGACTCAGACACTTTATTCTGTAAATACAACAGCCTTGGTGAGCCTACTTTGAGCTCTCTTTGCTAAATAAGTGGGCTGTATGGTAACAGTTTTATTATTCACGTGTCAGTGGATGAGCCCAGTTTAAGTTTCATACTAATAATTTAGCTTAAGTAAATGCATACTAAATATAATAAATCATTTAGAAGTATAAGCTTGTATGATTTTGAATATACTCCCTGCTTCATGTTACTTAGTAAGCTAGATTTGCTGAATTCTCAAGATGTAAAGTTCTGCTCATATTTAACAAAAGCAACTACAATCTACACTGAACACTTGTAAAATAAGGTCTAGTTTGTACTTTGCTGAGAATAAAAGGATTTATTCAGGCAAAACAGCACCTACAAGGGCATGGACCATAAACAATGTCTACAGCTAAACAAAACAAAGGCACATACGAGATCAGTGAAAAAGATCCAGCCAGAAGCAAGAAGACCCTGTAAAGAAATATTGCTATTGGACGGAATCATGGCAAGAGTGGTCTATAAAGGTATAAAGGCCTGTGGTTTTCTATACTCAGGTTGGACCTCTGCACAGGCACCCATCTTGAGCCAGCCCTCCTGCTATTCTACTCTATTAATTAATTTTTTTTTTTTTTTTTTTTCCAGAATTTTGCAAGCAGTTATCAGGTCTCGCCTGAAAGTTTGCCTCTAGAGTTCTAAAATACAGACTCCAGAGCAAATGGCTATCAGGGAGGGAACTCCTGAAAGTTTGCTCTAGCGAATGGGTACATGCCTCCCCTGAAAGTTTGCCTTTGAACCTCTAAAATACAGACTCTGGAGTGAATGGTTATCAGGGAGGGAAGATGCCTGAAAGTTTGCTTTGTGAATGGATATCAGGCTCCTGGAGAGAAGGTAAGCAGAATTCAGCTTGGCATTTTTCCCCCATGCAGTAAATAATAGAGTGAACCTGTCATCGAACTCTTTTAAGTCACGCTTTTCTTTGAGAAATCTAAACACTGTTCTGCAGTAAGCAGAATCCTAAATCACTCCCCTGTGACGAGAACTGGACCAGTACCAGCTGATTCAAACCTGCAAGCTTGCAGCTGAAAGGTCTCAGCTCCCTGAAACACAGAAGAAATTTGGTTTGAAGTTTTGGCTTTGACCGGTCTCTTTCTAAATGGCTCTTTTGGTGATGTGAGTTATTTGAGGAGTACAGAGGCAAGAATATTGAGTTATAGATGGTATCTATAACTTCTGAGCTCTCAAACAAAACGATAAATGTACATTCCATAGTTCCCAGACAAAAATAAACAAAGCCTGCTATTTCTAATCCATTCCTCCTTTCCCTTGGTGCTGATTAGATTGCATATCCTGAAAGGGATGAATTCAAGCTCTTCTGAAGTTATGTCTTAGAGGTTCAAATGTGATTTAATGCCAGTGTTTTGTAGATTTGAAAGATATATGGCACAGCTGTTCCTTCTACATATGACAAATTTTGTCTAAGCTCTTCTGAAGGAAAAAAAAAATCATCTCACAGCTATTAATTTGCTGTGGGATGTTGTGGCCTTCTTAAAGCCTGAAGAACATCTTCTCATTCCAGAGTCTCAGATAGGGGATGATTCTGACCATCACTTATCTGACACTAATTCCATGTTTAGAATACTGAGGGCTGGTATGTTTTTATCTTCTCTCTTAAAGAGGGAAAGACATTTCCTGGGTCAAAATGAAATATCTTGTAATGAATTCTGATAAGACTAGAATAACTAAATAAATTTCAAGACTTTACAAGTAATTCAAGTATCAGTGTTCCAAATAAAATATCATGTAAGAATTTGTTCCTGCAAAAATAAATTCCCCATGTGACTTATCTGAACCCATGCTACTGGCAACTGTCCATATTTTTCTCTTAGATGTTACATTTGTACTTCAAAACGAAGTGGCTAACACCAAGCTTTCTGACTTTCTCTTTGTACTGCTGTCAGCCTATTCACATGTAAAAACAGCACCCCACTGCCTAATCTCTAATCTGCATTGAAACCCGGAGTACCCATTTCAGGTTGGATGTTTTGGGTTATCTTTACCTTGGGAAGTCTGTGGGAGGCGTCTCCACAGGCTCCTTCCTTTCAGTAGACCACTGCTAAAAGACTAGCACATCAATGACTAGAGAAGTTTTATGAAGGCCAGTGCTTCCAGCAGCCTGGAGATAAACCAGCACTCCTTTGCCTTCAGCGATCTGTCTGACCCACAGAAAACACGGGTGCTTTGGCCTTTCCTGTTGGGAAAGAATATACATTAGATTAAAGGACAAAAGCACGTCATAGCATCAAATCCCAGTAAGAGTATATGGATTCAAACTACTGAATACATGAATGGGAGTGACAAAAGCCTCAGGCCACTATGTTATGTATTCAAAGGCCTCCATCTCTGCTTATTCCACACTTTCTATCTGATTAGACCTTCGGGGCCAAAAAATGTTAGAATTCAGTGACTTGACATGACAAAAAATGTTAGAATTCAGTGACAGGCATTGATAATATAAGAGCACCATGGTTGTGCTGTAATCACCCCAAAGCTGATCATTACAAGCCCAGGAAATTCACAGTTAAATTGTGCTTCAAAGAAATGCAAACATGTCAAGATGTGGAAATACGGGTCTATGTAGTAGCAGCTCTGCCTTTTCCTACTAGTAACATGATGGAATAAAGAAAGTTAGGAGGAAGACAGTTTTGTGTTTTCAATCCCAGATAGATTAAGCCGATTTGCAGTGACTTTTTTTCAGACACCTCTCTCTGCTTGGAAGGAGTAGAATGACAGATTTTAGTATTTAACAGCACATATTCACAAGAATATGAAAAGTTAACCTGATGGTATTGTCACTTCTGAAATTGTAACAGCTAGCTGAAGTAATCATTGATAACAACGAGTTTCCTCCAAATGTAGCCTGTTCTGATGATTTATACTAGTCTGAACTGTATTGGAAGTTTAAGGTATCTGCACTATTCTGGTGTTATGACTCTTGAGACTAAACATACCCTACAAGTATTCCATCATTGATCTGCTTGAAAATTGTAACAAAACAGTCCCATTTCTAGTGTTGTAGTATCACAAATGGAGGGAAATTCCCCTTCTTCTCAGAGTAAACCTTTTTTTTTTTAATTGTTTTTTTTAGACAGGAAACTCGAAGCCGAGGGAGATGCAAGTATCTTGCTGCTACCTTTGGTGAGGTCTATACTGTGTTGGT
The DNA here is from genome assembly GCA_013399365.1 of Pampusana beccarii. NCBI lineage: Eukaryota > Metazoa > Chordata > Aves > Columbiformes > Columbidae > Pampusana > Pampusana beccarii. Next base: position 1,603,195 of record VWYH01005887.1, read on the forward strand.
AGTCCACAGCATTCTTTTTCTGATGCCTCCAGGAGCAACTATATTATAAAAAGGCAAGTGTTAGAAAGAGCAGGATATCTGAGCTCATTGGCAGGGAAGCAAAGAAGGGCTGTCTCAATACTGCCTTCTCTCAGCAGCATGGAAGACACAGTACCTGTGAGCTCTCATGAGCTCTACACTTCCTTGTGTTCAATGGAAGCAAAGAAACAGACTAAAGGAGTCTGAGGTTCTGGCCGTACAACCAGAAACACTTTTTCACTGTGAGGGTGACCAAACAATGGCACAGGTTGCCCATGGGGCTTGTGATATTCTCTTCCTTGGAGATATTAAAGAGATATCTGGACATGGTCCTGAGCAACTGGCTGTAGATTGCCCTACTTGAGCAAGGCGGCTGGACTGCAAGAACTCAAGAGGTCCTTTCCAATGTCAGCCATTCTGTGAGAAGATTTTGGCAAAGGTGTACTTATTTTACTCAGGTTTAACTCAAGATTTCATTCTTGTCTTACAAAATCACCTCAATTTTGAGGATGACCAGTCATTTTACTCTAAATGTTATCAGTCTTCTAAACTGGATGTCTAATTTTTTTTGTTTGATTGTTTTTGTGTTTTGTTAAAATGATCAACACTAAAATTAAAGAAGAAATGTGAAGTTACGGCAAATCTTTCTTGCACAAAGAATGTGGATATATGGGACCGTAAAGATTTTACATAAGCAATATTTTTGTCTTCCATCTTTGAGTGTTGCTGCTGCATTAATGCCCATGGACTGTGATGGAGTCATGCATGTCATTCACACCAGGGTAGATACTGGCAGCAAGATCCACTCCAATAAATCATTTGAATGCCTTTTATGTCTCCGATGGTTCAAAAGGAGTCCTATAGTATTACAAACACTGACCTCACAGCAAATCAGATTCTGGAACTTAGGTCAGCTTTTCTGGATAAATAAGAAAATACTAATCCAAAGAAAAATTATAATAATTTACATGGGACAAGAACTTGAAAAGGTATGGGCTACATATACACCAAGGGACTTGATTTCAGCTGACCTTCGCTTGTTCCAGCATTTCTTCCTTGTGTTTTACTTATTGCACTCTAATTGACCCAGCCGAATTCTGAAAGAAAAGTTCACACAGCTCAAAATTAGTCTTGTTCTTTTTCTTCACAAGACAGGGGATGAACAGAATAATTGTATAGGCTTAATCCTGTGGAACTGCACTCCATTAGATGCTATCTAGCATTAGGAAATAGCTGGGAAAAATTCCCATACTGACATGTGAATAGTGGAAAAGCATGAGTTTTATTAATTCAGTCTAATTACATTATTCACCCCTTATCTATGCAGTAAGTCAAAATCACTGTTATGGTCCACAAAGACAAGAGTCTTAATAAAAACCAAATACGAGAGGTGTTGTTTGACAAGATGCAGCTTATGACAGAAAATGGTTTCTTTCCCTTGAAAAGGATGTCATTATGATTGTGTTCACTGATGATTAAGTGTAATTATTGTATTTTGTTTCACTTAAGTCCCTCTAGATAAGTTCATTGGATTTCTGCTATGTATGCGTATGTGCGAACGTATTTTTACTGGACCTCTCACTCAAATATGAACGATGAAAATCTTGTATGGGTCTCTTTGGAAATGGTAGCCGGCTTTGTTGAAATGCAGAACATCACCCAGCTGGCACAGTGAAAGCAAATGACACTCAAGCTTCAGAGCCTTTGCAAGTATGCTTGAAAACCATTCCCTTTATATTTTTTAATATTTCACAGCGTTGCCTCTAATCATAACTAACGCTTACTTTGTGCCTAATGGTGCAAATATCATGTATGATGGCATTTTATCTGAGGTGGCATAAAAACAGTACAAGAAATCATTAGAGAAAATGCTAAGCAAATGTGAAAAATCAGCAAAGTTTAAAATGAAACGTTCTCTCTTGATTTCATACATTCCTGGCATAATAATACTATAGCATATCATTATCATTAGTTGTGCTGCTTGAATTAAGGTTATATAAACCGTTTGGGTACACCCTTGTGTTAGAAGCCGTTTTTGGCGGTCTGGTTCCACCACAGCTGTCTTAGCCGCACTTTTATAAGAAGCCCTGGAATGAAAGACAATATATCTAACCACCAGTTTGACCCTTTCTTCATTTCGAGTATGGATTTACTACGTAAAAAGATGGAGAGAAAACTTACATTTCCACAGCTCTCCAAACAGAGGCCAGGAGCAGTAAGAAATGCACAAGTAGCAAGAGATGATTCAGAGGCTGCCCATAAGGAGCTGAAACCCAGTTCAAGCACTCTCCTGAGTATCAGGGTGTTGCAGTCAAAATAGGAGTTCTGGTTGAGAAAGGAAATACTTAATCACAATGACTTTCAGGTTTTGCGCTTATTTCCCTAATTGCAAATAGTACTGAACCCTCACTTGAAATCAATATAGTCACAGGGAGAAACTGACAGTATTGTAGCTTTGTGCATCTATGTTAGGGCTTGCAAGCCATGATTGAAATAATAATATACAGGCTAAACCGTATTTTCCTCTCTTCTCTTTCCCTTTCTCTTCCCTCAAAACAATTAGGAATTTCTCCTTGTGTCCATAACACTGTTTCATTCCATTCAGCCATTCCATAAAGCAGGCATAGATAGCTGAGCTACTTTGGGTCCAGAGTTAAATGCATACCTTCTGACAACAAACCATAGCCCATACTCATATAAGCAGTAAAATTTTAATCTTGCTTGTTATATACAAATTCAACACAGTTATAAAGATAGAAAGGTGTATATTACTAGAAGAAAACAAAAACTCCAATCTTAACACCCCAAACGGTACCATGCTTTAAAATTGCAGGTACTATGTTATGTGCATTGCCAGTGTGTCACAAAAACTCTCTTCTGAGGATGGATAATGATTTGCACTCATATAAAAACATATAGGACCCACCAAGTATAGGGATATTTCCTGTCGCTCTTCCACATACAGAGATTGGGCCTGTGCACAGATTAGCACTCACCATGCATCACACACACTTTGACAACACCACCTGAGATAATTCCAAGTTTAGTGCAGGATCTTTGAAAGAAGACTACATTATTTTGATTCAAAACAGTTTGCTCACATTTCAGTCCATCTGCTGCACTTACTGAACCTGCTGGCCTATGTATAACTGAGAGGTGAGATACTGATAGTGGTCTCTCAGAACCAGATCAGCAGGGCAGCCATAACAATCAGCCTGACAAGCCTTATAGCGTAAAACAAATACACAGCACAAATATTTGGGAAGCAAATGTCAAATTCATTCATTTGGCATTAGTATATACCAAGATATTTCTAATTCTTCATTTCTGTTTCACAGTATTGGAATACATGGTAGAGAAGGAATTGAAGTAAATAGAGTCATGCCTTCTGATGGAGGCATTCTTGAAATGGAAGCTATGGTTTTAAATGGTATCTGTAGTCAAAGTGAGGCAAGAAGATGTTCAAAAGAAGCAGAGCTTTATTAAAAATCTCTATTTGTTTTGCAGTGAAATTTTATATAAAACAGCAGAGCCTTTTTTGTGTGTGTGTGTGCTAACAGTGTCTATTACAAAGTTTTCAGAGCTGGGAACAGTGAAGAACAAGGAGACAGAGAGGAAACAGAACCTTCAAATACATTTCCCTCCTCCACACTTTCTGCTGAACCAAATTTTAATTTTATGTAGAAAATACTGCACTATATTTACATTCTGTTATATTCCCAGGCATTGTCTCAAAAGGAAAACCAACAGCACAATGCAAATTTTTTATGCACCTAAGTGATATGTGCTCAGAATAGTGATTGGCCCCCTGTGGAATAGGGAAAAAAATGAAAATCTTTGCTAATTAGACACCTTTATAATAAGGAAATTTAACAGTTACTGTTATGCAATCAAGAACGAGAATTTCTTCTGTTACAAAGAGCTATTCTTCACTACTATGCCAGAGCAACCACTAATTTTATTTTCAGATTAATAGTTTGTATGCTGAGTTAATAAATGTGAAATGTTAATACAGTATCAAACAGCAATTTAGGCCTCCGGGTCCTAGTAACATCCCTTCTAATCAGCACACTCTGCAGTGATATATAGGGCTATCTATAGGGACAGATGAATCATACAATACAGAGAGCTGCTGTTAGCTCTCGTAATGATTCCATACTGGACAGGCCTCCCCAAAGAGGAGCTGACCGTACATGCTTTTTTATCTTGTTTGTCTAATAAAATCTGTATAATTGTGAAACTTATTTTCTCAAGAGATATAATGCATATTTATTTGCCGTCTCAGGCCAGTTGAGCTAATAATGATTGCAATCAATAAGAAAGTCTTTCATCGGTATAGTTTTCTAGTAGACACTTTAAGGGTCTCCAGCTAGCAGATGAACCTACTTATATCTTGTGGGTAATTTACCAGAGACATCTTGCGAAAATTACTTAGAGAAGTTAATACTTATTTTCGTTTGAAGCTTGTGAAAACCCTGTGAGATGAAGGGAAAGAAAAACTACTCTGTCTCTGCATGAGAATGGTAACTAGCAGGTTCAGTTTTCAAAGGCCCCTCTTCACAGCCTCTGAAATTACACAAGAAATGTTTGCATGCCAGCTTTCACGTGCAACTCAACTCAACTCAAAAACATCAGTTTTTCACAGGCCAAAAATTTTCCTATGAAAACCAGACATGCAATATTGCATTAAAAGTTAAGAGAACACACTTGAAAATTTGCCCCTAATTTTCTAGTGTGCTGTGCTTGCAGATGGATTCACTGCCAAGGTATATTTATGGGACACGTGAAAGTAATTGTTATTCTCTTTTTGTTCCTCTTGCCTGCTTTAGTCATTTGGTTTCTCTAACATTTTCCATATGCAAAGTGATGGCAGCAGAAGGCCTTGATGGGAGGCTGTGTGAGTGCCTGTAGCTCTTCTTGACAACCAGGTCCCTCCTTGGGGCCAAGCAACAGTCACCGAACTCTTTGGCCACATGAAGCCCAGGCTAGCAAGTTGTATTGTCAATTAAGTAAGTCAATGTAACCATTTTGTGGTGCTACAGGACTGCCAGCTTTGCTGACTACGCCATGATTCCTGTAATTTTTTTTTAATAAAGAGGATCCTTACTTTTCTTCAAAGAGAATGAGTTTCCAGTCTTCTTCTTTGTGAAGTAAAGCTTGAAATTGTAACAGAAAGGCAAACATGGAGTGCGAAGCTTAAGGCTAGAACTTTTTGTTTTTAAATACCCTGATTTCTAAACAAATCTCCTTATTTTTAAGGTCTAACTCCTGACTTTGGAATTATATGCAATAATGTTACCACAAGTACTACTGTGCACATCATGTCTATTACATTGCTGCTGTTATTTTTATGAAAAATGGTGTTTCTATCTCAATGAGTATTTTAAAGTGATGCTTGAAGGCCAGCCAAGCTGAAGTTCGTTCATATTAAATTTTGTTTAAACAGTTGCAAATTGTGATCTGTCTCAAATGTATTATAAAGATATTATCTAGGATTTCTCATGTAAAAACCTATGACATTTTTTACTGAAAGGTGAAAGTTAAAAATGTTGATAAACTCAACCAAAGGTGCAGACATGAAACCTTCCTGGGTTGCTGCTGAATGTTTTTCCCCTTACTATATGAAAAAAGGTAAAAAGCATCTTACATAGCAGAAGTCTTGTCTGTGCAGAACTACACTCACTGTAAAACCATTTGGCCTGTTTCCATTCAAATTACAAGCATGTGTTTGAAATTCAGTGGAATGGCACACACCTCACTATGTACAGGATAGTATGCAATAGCTGAATGAGAATGGAAAGAAGTTCATGCTAAAAGTTTTGTTATGTGGACTTTAATTTTTAAATATGAACAAGTAGGTACCACATTGTGATACAGACCAAGCTGGCTGAAAACAGAATAGTTCTGAATATTTGTCATTCTTTTCCTAACCTGGGTAGCAGGCAAAACAGCTGCTAAAGAGAGAGAATCTTCTATGTTAAATAGAGTGAGCATAAAGCATACACACCTTCACAACAGTAAAGATATGTGCAGAGATAGATAATTTCAGATAAACGAAAATGAATCAGATTCTAAGTACCAAGTGGTATGCGGTTTACTTGTCGGTTACCTATACAGAGATTGTTAGGGCCTTGCAATAGCCCTAATGGAAGATTCAGTCAATGGTGCAACTTTCCCATCTGTTTAAGAATAGTCATGCAGAGTTCAGAGGTCAAATTCAAGACTTTATGGCAAGTCTGAGAAAAATTACCTTTCGTTTTAGGAGTCCAGGAGGAATCCAGCCATTGCAACAGTAATTTAGAATGCCAACATAATATATATGCCAGCAGATACATTGTTATTATGCTAAAATATAAACTAGAAACAAATTTTAAAAAACAGAAAAGAAATCAGTAATACAACTTCTGGTCAGCAAAAAGCTATTACAAATTATCCATGGAAATCTGAGGCAAATATTGCCTCTGAGCACGGTTGTCCATGCAAGATTAGTCTTCACATAAAGCAATGATTCTTGGTTATTTGTCCACTTAAAATTAACACTGATCTCTAGCAGAGCTGTACAGGAACTTATTTGATTATGTAGTGCCTTAGACTACACCAGTAGCCACTCTGTAGTTACTCCTTCTCTTTACACTGTTCAGACTCATCTTTCAAGGTCTTTTGCATACCTACTACCAAGCTGTGAAATATGAGTCCTGGGTGAGTCCTTGCTGCTTAGCTGAACTTTCCTCCAAAAAGCCTTCAAATATACCTACTTCTCACTGCTGACATAGTGATATAGGCAACTTAAGCTCTCATTTTAGATTGTCTATATTTTATTGTGTGTGAGAAAAACACCTGAAGTAAGATGCTGATTAAGTGGACTCCAACCCCAAATATTTTTCCTGCTTTTACATAAAGACCTAGGTACTGACAGAACACACCGCTGCTAAATATTAATTAAGCCCTGATGCATAATTATGGTAGAAGAGTAATTGAAAAAAGTGATTTATTATTTATGACTTGTGGCATTTTAATTATACCTAGACAGCTCCTAATAGTTCCTTTGAAAGCCTGTGCACTTTATACATGTGGAAATAAGTATTCAAAGATTAATTTCTATCACAGGCCCTTCTGTTTAATAATTTTAAATACTGGCACAGTTTTTTTGTGTCAGTAACCTGCATTAGATTTTGCAGTGTCTGGGTTCAGTTGAGAACTTCTTGGACCTTGCTTGTATCCCCTGTGAGAACAAGACATTTGTAATTTGAGGACTATAATGCTTAACATCATGTTGGGTACAAATAAGCTTGCTACCTGGCGAATACTTCTGAGCATCTACTATATGTGCTTTTGTAAAAATAGGCCTTGAAAAGAACATGTTATTAAAAAGATCACTGAGATGTCACCGGAGTTTCAGAATGAGAGTCACTTGTATGATGGTTGATAAAAGGTGTGGATAGCTTTTCAGACTACTCTGAACTAATAGCAGTCTTACAGACCGACTGAGAAAATGTTAGCTGATTTTTGGGCTGGAAGGGATGTAGTCTGGGGACTGGCTGCTGAGGGGCTATCACTTCAGAGGGTATCCCAAGATCTGGTTAAGGCTTTGGTAAGGAAATCATCTTTTGACTACTTTGAGCAGGAGTTCTCCACGCAGTGGAGTAGGGAGGAAGGAGTGTCTCACCAGACAAGGATCAGGAGCAATTACAAGACATGTGATTGGGGGCTAAAGAAGGGCAAGCTGGCCCGTATTCCTCATATGCTATGTTTCGTGTTTCTCTGTTCAGAAAAAAATGCCATTCAAAAGCCCGCCCTCCTGATGCAGTCACATCTGCATACTTTTATCACCATTTTAAAGACAGTGCTGAGGTTACATTTCGAAAAGTAAAGTTTGAGCAAGAAAGGAAAAAGAAAATTGTTTTTTCTGTACCAGCTGGAAGGAAAAATTGACCACCATTACAACTAGTTTATCATAAAATGTGGTACTTCTTGCTGAGATGCACATGTTGGCAAAAATTTCTTCTGCCCTCTATCCTTTGATACATTTGTAGGAAAATATTTACAATGAAAATACTGCCTATTCAGTAAACTATAATTTCACAATAAGAACAAAGCTGCAGCAATTACTTTCCTATCAAGTAATTCTGTGGATTTATACTATCATTTAGCAGGTGGCCTGCTGACCTTCAGCCACCAGATAGTTCTATGTGTTGTAAAGTGGCTACCCTTAAAATATAACATTTACCTGCTGAGAACAACATTATACTATTTATGAAACCATATAATTTCAATAGCCAAACTCAGCAAGATTTTATTGCTCTCTCCACCTGTAATTATGGAACAGCTGACTCATCAGTCCATAATCATCCCTTACCAACGAACAGCTTCACTAAAACTCTCAAAATGACTTGTTTTCTCATCATTCCTGCAAGCGCTGCCTCTTCCCTGAACCCCCTAACTTTTTTTTACAGTAAAAGAGTTATTCCAAAAGCTTAGGATTATTACAGTTCAGATTAATACTGTGGAAACAATCATGTAACAAACTCTTCACTGCCTTTTTGAAAGAAGATGTATACTTGTAACATGTAATAACATGAAAATAAAAGAAAATTCATTAATATCTTAAAAAATCATACATATTTTAGCAGTCAGTTTACCTTTCGTCTAATATGCATTAAATGTTCTCTCATGGATGGAGGCAGTTTCCTCTGTTTTTCCTCATCACTAACATGGAATTCTTCTTAATAAGCTTTCATCTGCCTAACAACTTTTCTCCTTTAAATCTTCTGATGTCAGACGTCGTTCACTATGGTCTACAATATTTCTTAAGGAATCAAACACCTGTGAAGCCGAAATTTTTCCTGTTTATAGCCCAGGGACAGAGGAGAAATCTTTGCTTTCATAATAGATGAAGCTCTGTATTAATACATGACTGTAGTCAAGTCATGTTTCAGGGTTTTAGTAAATTAGTTGTAAGTATCAAGAAGGAATATCCAGCTAGAATTTGAATTTAGATTTGTTTTTTTTTTCCTCCTGTTTAGGCTTTTGCTCTGGCAACGGCTGGTATTGGGACCCTAGGCAGGATGGCACAGAACTCTGAGCCTCCTTTCTCAGGTGTTTCCCAATACATGGTGTTGTGACTTATTCAAACTGTTGACCAGAATGGGAGTGAGGGAAGCTCTGGCAGGAGCCCTGTTTTTTGCAATGTTGAATATAGATCACCTGTCGGAATAATCTGAATCTAACCAAGTCCCCGCCCTGCAGCACGACAAACCGCTAAACTAAAGAGCATGGCCACATCTGCAGAGCAGTAAACTAATGTTCTTCAGCGGAGAGATGGTTGGAGAGTTCACCATAAATACCTCAGACTGCTCGTATTCTACTAATGGCATACAATCAGTGTATGACTGACGAACTGAAATACTTCAGATTCATGTAATTGAGTAATTGGACTCAATCTGTCAACAACTGTACTAGACTGCCTGCCTTGTGCTCTGCGAAAGGTTGGGCTGAACAGCGCAGAAGATCCCCCATGGCAAAAGGCTCTGTGAGTCTGAGTGATTTGCGCAACAGAATTTTAATATCTTGCTTATGTTTGCAAGGGAAGAAAAATAGCACCACAGGGATCAAAGTAATGCTGCAGTAGATCTTAGCGTGGACGACTCAGTAAATCCAGGGTCCAGGCTTCAGGAAGAACCCTTGATCTCAGAGCAGGTGGTCTCTTCATCTCTCTCTCTCTCTCTCTTTTTTTTTTTTTGTACATATGTACATGTACATAAACAGGTGATCATGACAGGTATTTGTCACTACGCTCAAAGTAAGGGTTGGTTGTTACTCTGAAGAAAGAGACTTACCTCTTCAGATGGTTTCCCAAACTCCTACTACAACAATGATTACTCACAAACTTTTCTATTTTTCCTTTCAACAGTATCACTAGGGAGTTCGGGCTTTTCAGATAAGCAGCATCCTGCATTGGCAGAGCATGTGAGAGGGCAGGAATGGCCAGAGCAAGCTCCTCTCTATGAATTACTTGGCACACCTTTGTCTCTGAACTGAGTGCCTAAATCAAAGCATTTTCCCAACATAGCCACTCTATGTCAAAGTGATATCCACAGTGGTTATTGTATTTTCCATGCTCCTGTACCCTCCATCCCCTACTTTCTTATGCTAAGGGGGAAGTGATATTCGACTTTTATAAATGTCTTGCCAGTATTTCTCCAAAAAGCAAACATTCTTTGTTTTATTCCCCCTGTGAAGTGACTTGCGTTTCTGTGATACTGACTTGTGGAACATTGTTCAGATAAACCAGGAGGAATTTTATTTGATTCATACTTACATCTGAAGTGCTAAGAGGCACCTAAAGGAAAAAAAAAAAAAGAGAGAGATGGAAAATACACGCAGGGTCAGATTCTCAGCAAGTAAAAATTTGTCACATCCTCATTGCTTTTGAGTGACTTTGCACCAGCTGAAGATTTGACCCAGCATTAAAAATTTTGGGAAAGACATTTTATTAGTCATCTCAGGTAAATGGAAAGAATGCTCAGTGAAGAAAGACTACACCCTTTATTTGACTTCTTCAAAACATTTTTAGGCTTTATTGTTAATAAGATTAAAAAGGAGATGAGCAATAAAGATATTGGAGACGAGTTTATTATGAGAAAAAGTACACTTCAGAAAGAGTGCTCTCCCACCACTTAGACTAAAAGTTTGTGTACACATCCTTCCATTCACATTTTTTTATTGCTGTTGGCCTAGGAGAGAAAAAAAAAAGTCCCTGTTAAAAGAATGTGAGTGGGAGTGCATTCCCTCCTTTCTCCAGGTTACTCTGATGTACTGATCCACGTATTTCTCATAACTATGTGATTTTCTGCCAGTCATGATAATAGACCCTTCAGTGGGTGAAACATAATACTTGCCTTGAAAATAAAGTAAGTAATCTGACAAACTGTGTTCCTCCTGCCTTTTGTGGGCCATTCAGTGACTTTATTTTACTGAGGGAACAAGGGGAAGTTTATAATAGGATCAGTTTTGTTTGCAATTTGTTTCTAATAGATGCCAATAAGCCAGTTAACTAGGCTCTAGTTAATGGAAATTTTATTGTTTTTCCCCCTGCAGTGCACATGACCTTTTCTTACAAGAGTTTGTGATTCTTGAAAACATGTATCTGCTGCCTTGCCTCAGGGTCTGCTTACAACAGCAGGGATATGACTATAGGCTCTTCTGAACTTGTTCACTAGCCCTCTGCTTCGAGTAGACCAAAATACTTTGATCATCCTGTCAGTGGCAAATTTACAGCAACATACTGGCTTTTGTTCCATGTGTATTTCTCCAAATATAATATCTCCCTCAAGAAATCAATGATAAGCTGTTAAACTAAAGAGCATGGTAACATCCACAGAGCAGTAAATTAATGGTCTTTTGTGGATAGATGGTTACAGATTTCATCATAAAAAATGGATAAAAGATTACATATCACACAGAGCGAAACTTTTAATAACTCAACATGACTTTTCTTAATGGGTTTTATTCATTTTAATCATTATAGTGTCAATGATGATTATAGCCTTATTAGATTCTGGTGATTGAGGAGCCTGTTTATGAGATATTGAAAATCTTAGTCTGTTCGGAAGTGTAGTTGTGGTCTGTGTAGGTTTGATGTGTAACTTCATCTGCAGAAGTAGGGCTTGCCAGAAGAGTTTCAATTAATACTTTTACTAAATTGCTCCTGTCTGTACTGACCTAGGTCACAGATGACTTAAGGATTCCACAACATCGGCTTCTCAAAACAGTAGACCAGTAAGAGTGTAAATCAAAGAGGGATGAGGAACTTAGGAAAAAAAAAAAAAAAAGAGGAAAAAAGGAATAAGCGGAATCACATGGCAAAAAGAATCCAATCTGCTTTCCTCTCTAGCAGCCACATAAGAATCTAGCCTCACGTTATCACTTTAGGTTAAGTCTTCCTTCCCAGTGATGGAGATTTTCATATGGACTTAAGCACATATGAACACTCACAAATACAATGCTGTATAATTATCTTTGCATTCTGAGGGAGAATTATTGTATCACTTTTTAAGAACTGTTTTAAAAAATGCATATCTATGCTAATTCCTTTTAATTCAGACAAGAATACACCAGATAACCATTTTGATTTTTCTTGGCTCTTGTTTAAAGCTTGTTAAGAGAACCCTTTTTCTTGTGAGGCCACAGATGCAATCTAAACACTATGAAATGATAATGATGCCCTAACTTTGTTTATACTTAAAATGGAATATTTTTAGTAGTCACATGTAGCTCTCAGAAGTGCAAACTTCCCCTTACAGATCAACAGCATTATGAACCATAAAAGGCTTAGGTCAGAGCCACAGAAATCTATCTAGATCATCCTATATTAATTCATCTTTTGGGTCCTGAAGATCTGAGGAGTGCTTCAGATGCATCCTACTTCTTAGCCTCATTCTGCCCTCTGGCCTATACCTCACCGTCAGACAAGCAGGGCACAGGCTGATTGGGTCCCTGTGGGATGCTTGTCCCTGTCACTTCTGCCCAACGCCAAGTATGACAGGAGCTGGGAGCTCCTCCTGTGCCATGGGAATTGGCAGGTCATCTTCAGAACTCCCTGCACCTTTCCTCCTCCCACCTCCTTTGCTGGGTGTGTTCCAGGTGCAGGAATAGTCAAGTCAACCTTCATCTCCTTGTCTGGTAACTGCTTCTGGGCAGTGTCATGCCTCTTTCAGAACTTGGGCAAAATTATGCGAAATCACCAGGATCTTTTATACTGAATAAGGGCTCCAGGATTTCTCCTGTTAAGGGCTCAATTAGACCTTGCAGTGACACTGGATTTGTTCCTTTTTGTTTCTTTTCAGCTCTACAGCAATGCTAGCAATGCTTCAAATATGTAAAAGGCAGTTCAGACAGAAAGAAAAAAAGCTTTTCTGTGTCCAGTGGGGATAAAATAGCAAATGTTTGGTTTAAATTGCAGCAAAGGATGTTTAGGCTAGGCATGGACAAAGAGCAGTATGGATGGCTAACAATAGAGACTGCCTGTAGTTATGTATGGAAGCTATGGAAACATCAACTCTGGAGGTTTTTGAACTGTCAGGAGAAGAATTATAAGATTTTCAGAGTCTCTTTTAGCCCAGTGTTTGACAATTTCTGAGATTCTCCACCTTGTTCCCAAGCTCACACTGTTTTTTTTTTTTAAAGTTCCAGATAGTCAAACAGGTTCTAGTCTATTTAACCTGACTCCAGATTTGAGTTCTTCCATGTGAGTGTTTCAGGTACTGCATTTTCTTTTCTATCTTTTCAGATTGTTCGAATCATCACAAACTGGCTATCAGTATTTACTTTCTTCGATCATTATATTTGTTACTGAAAAAACATACTTACAATAAAGGATTACAAAAACAATCTCTTCATTATTACAGTGCCACAAATAGATGCCAGAGGAAATGAACATGAATAAAAAACATTGGCAAAAATCCTTTGGCTCAGTCAACATGAAGTCATAATTCCATACAACAGCCATGTGGATCTGTTTGCTACTCTTAGTTCATTCTTCTGTTATTCCATTTACATCGCAGACAAAATGCTCCAACTGCAGACCAAGACAATAGTAAATAAGCATTTACTATGTTCTTACAGATATATCTGGCAGATGATAAAACACATAATAAAAACCCACTGATGCTCATGTACCTTTTCAGCATGCCAGGTATAATGCATTGCTTCAGATGGTCAAGAAAATGTCATTCTTATGTTGCTATATTAGGCATTGCTACATTAGGCAACCCACATACGTACACGATCAAGGTAAGGAAACAGGCCTTCAGAATTATCATTCTATAGCTCCTTCACTTGATTACTCTTTTCTTGCCAAACCTATTGAAAGGGTAACAAATATATCAAAGAAGGGGGAGAAAGTTTGTTTTAGAAATGTTTGGCAATTTTTTTTTAATTAGTGTGCCAATCACTTATTAAACTGCAGGGCAGACTCAGTAGCTGGGACAATCCAAATAAAGCCCACATGCTCCTGTTTCGGTCACCTCCCTTTCCTCAAGGCAGGCTTGTTAACTCGGAAATGGGAGACCAAGGTTTAAAGCACTGCTGCACACTTAGAAGCAAATATCTTTGTAGCTCTCTCTGCACAGATGAAAAGTCGGGAATCAGCCTCTCTCCCTCTTGATGTCTCTATCTGAATCATCTTGTAGCTTCTTTACTAAGCTCAGGTCCCTCTTGCTCTTTCTTATTAGCTGTTATTTTGCGGGAAAGCTGCTACACGCCTTCAAAAAAGACCAAGTATCGAAGCAGTAAAAATAGCCTACAGTTTGCCATGCACCCTGTGCCCCCCCAAAAGGGGCAAACGGATTTTGAGCCTTAGAGGTGTCTCACAGCTCTGTCTAGATCCGTTTGGCTCTGCCCTGCTTCTCACCAGAGACTGAGCTCCTCCTAAAACACAGCCAAAGAGCTGCTCTCGCCTGCCCTGCCCCGGGACCCGGGGAACGATGCTTTCTTCTGTGGTTCTCCCATTCATCAGAGAGCAAAGCTGACTGGTCCTGGCCCAGGTCACCAGTAAATCACTTCCCACTGCGTGCTGGGGTGTGGGAGTGGAGGGCTGGGGCTGTGCCGGCTTCCTGGCAGCCTGCTCCGCCCGTGGGCACAGCCGGGGGTGCGTGGGGGCCACCCAGGGAGACCTTCACTTTCTTATTCCCTGGCGTGGGTGTGTGGGGCAACCTTGCCCTGTGTTAGCAGGAAACGCTCAGCAAATATATCAAAAGCACCAAAGCAGAACCTCGCAAACCGCAGTCTCTTTATCCACATGGAAAAGGCTGATAGCATTTAATAGAAAATAAATACCTTTCTGAAGTCTCCCAGCAAGTATCATAGGGATTCCTACGCACTGGGCTTTGCAGGCAAGCATGGGAGTGATCATAGCTCCAGGACTCTTCAGAGCAGCATGAAAACCAGCTATCCTTCTGGTCAGCTTTAGTCATCTGATGAGCTCTCTAGATTTTATCTCTGTAAAACATTATGAGACACCGTAAAAGTTCACATCATTCCATCAGAAGATTGACCAAGTTTCTCTAGTGTGGACACACATTATCACAGTATCACAATATCACAGTATCACAGTATCACAGTATGCTAGGGATTGGAAGGGACCTCAAAAGATCATCTAGTCCAATCCCCCTGCCGGAGCAGGAACACCTAGATGAGGTTACACAGGAAGGTGTCCAAGCGAGTTTTGAACGTCTCAAGTGAAGGAGACTCCACAACCTCCCTGGGCAGCCTGTTCCAGTGCTCTGGCACCCTCACTGAGAAGAAGTTTCTTCTCAAATTTAAGTGGAACCTCTTGTGTTCCAGCTTGAACCCATTACCCCTTGTCCTATCATTGGTTGCCACTGAGAAGAGCCTGGCTCCATCCTCGTGACACTCCCCCTTTATACATTTATAAACACTAATAAGATCACCCCTTTGTCTCTTCTTCTCCAAACTAAAGAGACCCAGATCCCTCAGTCTTTCCTCATAAGGGAGGTGCTCCGCTCCCTTAATCATCTTTGTTGCCCTACGCTGGACTCTCCCCAGCAGCTCTCTGTCCTTCTTAAACTGAGGGGCCCAGAACTGGACACAATATTCCAGATGTGGTCTCACCAGGGCAGAGTAGAGGGGAAGGAGGACCTCTCTCGATCTACTAACCACCCCCTAATACACCCCGGGATGCCATTGGCTTTCTTGGCCACAAGGGCCCAGTGCTGGCTCATGGTCATCCTGCTGCCCACCAGGACCCCCAGGCCCCCTTCCCCTACACTGCTCTCTAACAGGTTGCTTCCCAACCTATACTGGAGCCTGGGGTTGTTCCTGCCCAGATGTAGGACCCTACACTTTCCTTCGTTGTATTTCATCAAGTTATTCCCTGCCCAACTCTCCAGCCTGTCCAGGTCTCTCTGAATGGCAGCACATTACATAAGGTTGTGCAGGATTTGGCCAAGCATGCTCAAGTCTGTGTGTGTTACCACCTAGTGACTATTCGTGGTACATTCCAGCATGACCTGTGCAACATGATGATGTATTAGGAGACTTGTAATGCAAGCAAACAAATGATGATTTATCAAAGTGACTGATCAAAGCCATCAAATTAATATAAAACAGTATCAGTAGTAAATCAGGTGATTTTAAGAAATGCCATGATTACTTTAGAGAGATACACCAAAAATACCCTCTCCAAATATTTGGGTTTTCTTCATTAAGGTCAAGCGGCCTATCCTGCTTCCTGGAATTTGGCTTGTAGGTTCACAGTGCCATCTTTTTTTCTTTTATTGAGACAATAACTAATTGTTTCTGCTCCATACCTTTGTCATACGTACTTGCCGTTTTATTGTTCCCTAAGGTCAATTTTACTAAGACTTTTAAAAAGCTGAATTTAAAATGACTAATGCTGATTAAAAGTGGAATTCCAGGTTGCAAAGCCTATCACAGCCTCATGCCATTTCCTGTGGCTGTATTTTAAGGTAATTAAGAGCAGATCTCCCTGTAGTACATCTTTGTAAAGTAACTGCAAGTGTATTATGGCACAGGCCTACGTAGTAAATATTCATGCTTGTTTGCGAGGTGGGAAGATTTTCCCAAGTGTTTTTCTAAATTCTTCACTTCCACATGTATACCAATGAAAGTTCTTCCAGCTGGCTATCACCAAAATGTCTTTAAAATGCTTTCCCCCAACTAACCAAATTCAGGGATGATAGGATGTCAAATAGCAGCGGTTTAATACTATCAGCCCTTTACTGACCCAAGCAAGGCTGATACAGGTTCTGGTGGGGTGATGATGTCTTGGGATAGGATCTAAGTTTCCTATCCAGCTGGAGAGGCTTACTTTCGAACTAAAATCTCAGCTATTTCTCTGGGTCTGCCAGTGACAGCACCTGTGAAAATCAGGACTACTAGCTTATAAATGTAGTGAGAGATTTTGCGTGTTTGAAGTTCTTAAACCGTGTAAAGGCAGGCTATCAGTAAGCCCAACGAAGTTAATGAGTCTGTTTGCTGAGTGTGGAACTCTCTGCAAAAGTAAGGAGTTTTACCTTACAGCAAAGCTTGCCGGATTCAGTCTATTTCTGCTTTTACTCCAAGTGTTTTACTTCTAAAACCGGAATTCACAGCTGAGAAAAATAAAAGTACGTACTGAAAGTTTCTGGAAAGACACTACTCAGCCTGTGAAAGGTGGCTGAAGTATGATGTAGAGGAAATATTTTAATCTTAACTATTATGATTTTTTTTGCAGTTCTATGATGCTTCTTTTAAAAGTACAATAAAAATTATTCACACCAGGTTCCCATTACTATGAAAGGTAAAATCTTACACTAGACTCACAAAGTCAGGCTAGCTATTAGTAAATAAGGGTTTATGGAAAACTCATAAAGTACCTTAAGTGCTAGCTTATGTAATGTATCTAATATAATAAACACTCTGAGGGGAGTCTAAGAGTGGAAAAAATGCAGTTTCTTATTATGAAATATTTGAATGTACTTTAGAAATTGATCGAACAGTGTGTCCCAGAAGGCTTTGTCATGAAGCCTGAAAATCCAGGAGACCTTCAGCTTGCTGAGAGGAAGCATTGTAGCAGACCCTGCAGGGTGAATTGTTAATACAAACTTATATTCACAGTGCTCTCAGAAGTTGCGTAGGAGAGTAATCTGGCACAGTCATCGTTAGATTCTTGTTACACTAACTACTGTACAAACAACTGCCTGGTTTTAGATTACAACAACTATACTGTACTGCCAGTGAGACCAAGTAACACAGAAGGAATGGAGCATATCACTCATTTCTGTTGCATAGATGCCTTTTTAAGAGAGTCGCTGAGAAAGCCAGTCATTGATGGCTGGTTGGCACTGCGTTAGACTGTTTTCCTGAGCAAGGATATTCCCACAACAGTTATAGTCACCCGGTATTGTACAAACTACCTGCACAGAGGTGTTTGATTTGACACTCCATCGTTGTGCTATTTTTGGCACGCTCCTTCCTAATTTGTGATTAACAAGGATTAGGTTGTTTTCACTTTGTAAGGGCTATTTATAGTTCAATAGGAGATTTCCCCATACCTCTTTGCACTCTTACAGTGCATCAATGGCACGATTTTAGTCTTAATGTGTGACCACAATTATACAGTCATGTTAAGTAATTAAAAAAAAGAGCTGATTATGAAATAAGAAGGACTAACTAGAAACACATGAACAATGCACTGCATTTATGCAACATATATTTCTTCTAGGAGAACTAGATCCTGACAAGACTTTGTATGACGCTTTCACAACTAACACACCTCCTGCAAGTGGACTATGCTGTGGAAATAAACCTGAACTTGAAATAATAGTAGGACTCAATGAACCAGTTTTTCTGCCCCTGAACACAATGGGAGTTTTAAGACTGAATTCAATGGGAGCAGGAACAAGTCCGGAAAATAATTATCTAAGAGGCAATTGACTGAGATAACAGGGTTATGATGCATTTGTAAATTCACAAGACAGACCAGCATGACATAGGATAGCGCCCATAACAAATTAACTGGGGTATATTCTAAGTTGTCAATATGCAATCCTGATTTAGGATGAAGTTATTAAAAGGGCTGAATGCTGGAACAGCTGTGCTCCCACTGAAGTCAGTAGGTAAAAAAAAAAAAAAAAAAAAAAAAGAACTTTATTTTAAAAGCTGAATCCCTGGGAATCTTCAGATAAGGACAGAAAAAGGGATTTAATCTGCCTTCTTCTACATTGCAGTGCTCTCAAAAGAGGTATCAGACAAATGGCTCCATCCAGAAATTACTGCAATGCACATGGGTCATCTACGCTCATTACTGTCATCAGTTCTTTCCAACAGACAGCAGTTGTATTGGGCTGAGATAGGTAGCAAACACACATGCAAGCAGCAGGCAGAAGCAGTTGTGAGTTCAATAAAAGGTTTTGTGCATAATGGAGCTGAACAAGCACGGTAGTCTTCCCAACTTCTTCTGTCACAGAAGTAAAAGTCCTCTCAAAGTAAGTTGGCTGGGTGATGCAAGGTGGGATATGTACGATGGAGATATCAGCCACAGGTCCAGGAGAAGGGCCAGTAACAGGTTTCTGATATCAGTGGTCCTGACCTCTTTGACAGGACAGGTGTATGTAGTAAGGGTGGCATCCAAATCCTGTGCTGTGACTTATCTAAAAAACTGGGTTCCTAGTCTAAAGCTAGCCATTGAGATAAATAGGGTTTTGCATCCCATTGTAAGGTAAGTGTGAGAAGAGGTGTGATGAAATCTTCTCTGGAGGAGTTTGTCTCCTTCCAGAGAAAACTGCGAGAGTCTAGGCAGCTGAGATGCCAAGTTTTTGGACTGCTCATGGCGCATGAGATGCATCCAATGCCAACGGCTGCAAAACGCCTGCCTGCAAGCTCCCTTCTCCCTTGCTTATGCACGGTTGCCCACTCTGATGCAGCCATATGATGTTAATGGGTAACTCGAGCCTGAACAGCTAGAGAGCTGGATCTCTACTTGCCTGCTTAGATCCCTGGCTTTGTTTGCTTTCCCAGTTGTGCTGTCTTCATGCCCACTTAACTGCTGCATGCAATCTGTTAAGCCTGCCCTACTGAGCCAAACTTGTGCTGTTCTGTGGCAATTCTCATTTACTCTTCCTCTGGTTGTCTGTCAGCAGATGGTTCCGTTAACAAAGCTTTGTTTGCACTGTTGTCAAATAGCCTCTTTCCCCAATGTTGCTCTGTACAGGGATGTAGCATGGTTTGCTGGAGCTGTAGGTCTTCACTGAACCCCAGGAGTCCACTTAGAATAAGTACTGGGACATCAAAGTGCAATAATCTGGTGAACAGCCGTCCATGCAATTGGTAGTTTGCAGTTCTGCGCCTCCCTTGAGTGTGTCTCTCAGTTCAGCCCTCCCTTTCTTTCTCTGGGCTTCCCTCCCACACTGTACTGCCTGTCTGGCAGCCTTCGACCCAACCCACTTTCTGCCTCAGGGTCTTCTACTCATGACAATTAATGCTCTAAAAAATTGTGGGCTGGGAAAGTTGGTAGCAGGCTGCAGCCAATAATAAAGTGGTCACCCTTTTCATCTATTACAAACCTATCCCTTACTTGCTCCCTCTTTGTTTTGTCCTTTTAGTAGATACGCCCTTTGGTGCAAAGATGAAAATCTCAGCTAGCTTTGATGTCATGCATACAAATGTCGTTTTTATTAAGCTTCCAAATGAGTGCTGCACTGGGCCACATCCTGCTTTTAGTTAGTTAAATGCAAGTAATGTTTCTGCTTGATTTCTCTTCCGTTTTCCAGATACTCATGTTGATTTCATATAATTTTACACAACAATGTTCTTATTTTCATGTGCCTTTTTGATTAGCTGGTCAGTTAGATATTATGCTCTTTCACTGTTAATTCCTTCACCTTTACTGTATAGTTTCCTATCTTTACTAAAAAGTGAAACAGGATTAAGAGCCATTAAGCATAACCAAATATAATGCAATGTACTTTAGGAAGTCATTACACTTGTTCATTTGCATTCTTTATTGCTTGTTTTTCTTATAAAGTACCAGGAAACACGCAGATTACCATTTGGTTTTATTACTTAAGAGCTCCAGCCATCCTAACTTAAGATTAAAGTCATTATTGTCACAATAGCTTGTCCGCTTCATCGCATAGGATTGAGTTTGCAGAGAAATGCATTCAGTATAAATGGGTTCTGCTGGATCTCCAAGACTCCTGTCTAGATTAGGGCAGGTTTTTATGTTGGGAAATGACATATCTGAGCTGTGATCAGTTGTGCTATCCAGGCAAGTCTATTTAAAAGCACTTTCCATTTTAAATATAGCAATAAAATACCACACTAGCAAACCTTCTTGATAAGGGTAAAAGCAATACATCCAAATCCAATCTAAATTTGACATTGCCTAGAACAAGAATTCACATTGATAAGTCAGGACTCATTTACAAGGCCATAAATGGGTGGGTAGCTATAATTTGGGTATTAAACTTGTGAAAGATATTGATGGCATGCAAGGGCTAAATAAATAATTTACTACAAGAAAATTGGAAATCTTTACACACTACTTAATTGACCAGCCACTCTCCCGTGTTCTTGATAGCTTCTTATTTTGCTTTTTTAAAAAAAATTTTTTCACACACTAAAATTTCCCCCATGTGTATTTTTTTCCGACTTCAGTGAATGTTCGTAAGTTGCTATATTCATTTCTGCAAACATAACCTGTTTCTATCTTTGTTTTGTCAGTCAATTACATTCTTTATGACATTTTCATTTGTTTGTTTAAAAGCATGAATGAATCAAATGCGTTTTCAGGGCACGGCTCAGCTAGTGTTATTCTTAAAACTAAAACAAAATTGCCCCAGTGATCAGCCTAACTTTTAATGTTGGTTAGATCCATTTTCAATGCAAAGCAGATTGAGGTATTGTCGCTAATGAGTATTCCAGTGATCACAGTAAGAGTGGGATTGGCAGCTTTATATAAGCTTATAAAAATCCTTACGACCACTTCACTGGCCAGTGTAACTCAGGTTAGTTGCAGCAAGGCAAATTAATTTTGGCTTTAAAGGAGTTTTGCCCTCCACAGATATTAAAAATCTGTTTTTGAAATTCCACACAGGCCCTTGGTTTACCCTGCCCTCCAAAGCACCCTGTGAGTCATGAATCAGACCTACAAAATGTATAAGATTTTGGTTTTTTTAATCGTCACACCTGCTTTTTGTTAGATTTATCTTCTGAAACCAGACCTCTGGCGTATACCTCCACCACCTTTTCCTGTGACCCAAGCAAGAGAAGTTGGCGTTTCCACCTTACCTCCCCAGCAATGGCCATTTCCTTGTGGGACTGTGGCACTACTGTACATGCTCGTATCTCTTTGATGCTCATGTGGACTCTCCATCTCTCTGCTGGAGGAGTAAGAGGACAAAACTGTGCCTTTTTTTTTTCCCATAGGGCTGCTGTGGTCTCTGTGCAGTGGCTTTGCACTGATTAAAGAGCATCTGAATCCAGATCCCTTCTGGCCTGTTTGGGTTCATTCTCATCTTTAGCCATCCACAGCAACTTACTGTGCAAAGAATTATGCTCTAGACAGGCAACAGTGGTGCTTCCTCATACACACATCCCTGGAGAGCTTCCCACCAGAGCTGCTGCTCCCACCAGCAGCGAAGTTATTTTGCCAGTATAGTCCGTACAAGTTTCCAAGGAGGTAAAAGGTGGAGTGCTGGAGGACTTTGTGGGCATTAGAGCTTCTATGTGAGGGTTTTTCGCCAGAATGAAATACCATGACAAAACACATGCCGTACCACTGTAAGTCATATACCTGATTGAAAGTAAGCACCATAGAGGTAAAGGAGAGAATCTGGAGGGAGTACAGCAAATTCAGGGTAAGCAGAGGGAAAGCTTTGCTCCAGCTGCTCTGGGCCACTGCCATCAGCTTCTCTATTGTTACAGGCACCCTGAGACTCCCATCTAATTCCGCTTTCCACCTGCCCTCCCCAATAAATTCAATTTAAAATGGTAGTTACTTTTTGCTCAAAATATTTCCATTGTTTCCTGAGGAATGTCACCCCCCTCCCAACCGGGACCCTGCCCCACGGGTTGGACTGACGGCACTTGGCTTAGCAGCCACATGACCCTTTTGGAGCCCGGACCTAGCATCAGAGTAAAATATTTGTGGGGGGAGGAAGTCCACTATTCCTTGGATAGTGATAGGGTGGAATGTGGGGTAGGGTTTTTAAGCAAGGGTTGTTGTACCCGAATTCAGCCATTAAAAAGTCCCTTGGCTGGTAGAACTTACATGCAAGGGAGCCAGAAGAAAGCAAAACTCTGCTTCACATGTGTGTAGTATGCTGCTGCCCGAGGGAGTAAGAACCCACTTACAACCCTGCATGGATTACCCTGGCTTTGTCCAGGTGCATGGGCCACACATCTGCTTATTTCCTCTCTGGGGATTAGAAATTCGAGGGTGGGAAATGAGTAGAGCCTGGGGTCCATTCTTGCTTGCCAGCTCAGCTGAGCCCATGAGCACTTGAGGGGACCAGGGGAGGAAGGGGGGAATATTATTTTATTTCTGGCTTGGGCCAGAGGTAAATGACTGCCTAAGGGAATAGGAGAGGAGAAGGTGTGCCGCTGAGTTACAGTGCCTCGGGGGGCTCCTGCTGCAATGGCACAACTACGTAACTTGCTCCCTGGGGGATTGCATCTGAAATAAAAATGTAGCCTGTTACTTATTGGCATTAATGTTCACTTACTAATGTATTTTATTGCTTAACTCTTCTACTTTGGCGCCTGGGTAACTACTTTTAAATTCACTAGACCAAATTCAGAGATCACATATCCAGAGATCTATGTAGAGTTCACAACTGGCAGAGTACGGTGGATTGAAAGTAGTAAATTTAAGAAAGGCTAGGGAGAGAGATGTAATGAATAAAAGGCTGATGATAAATAAGATTTCTGCCCCCACCCCCATTTACTTCAGTCACATTAGCTTGGGTGGGACCTTGTGTCTCCCTGGCTCCTTTAAATACTACAAATTATTTCTGAGTCTGAGATGCCTGTGAATGAAAAATGATGCTGATTCAGAGTTAGGACTTGCTTATGGACTCCTAAAACACTCAAGAAACCTTTGTGTAATACTTGGTAATATAACATGGAGGTCTAAACTCTCCAGTAATACAAAGTTCACAGTCAAAACAATGTCATGATAAGCTTATATGAAGCTTTCCATGACCTATCCCACCAGTAAACCTGTCCTCAATGTGAAAACAACATTCATTATTCGGTATATTTCCAGAATCAAACCTGTACCCTCTGTTTCCTTATTTAATTACCATGAAGCATGTTACCACCCTGTCTGTGCTCTAGTCCATAACTCGGACACTAATTTTTCACTCAGCATTTCCTTGAGTCCTTGCATCCTGGTTACATGTAGAGAAAAAACTAAGAAACTGTCTCATCCAGCTCTCATGACTCTTACAACAGCAGCATTGGCTCAATCCCAAACACTGCCCGCACACAGCATGGGTGTGGATGTCAGGGGAGGACTGTTTTATATTCTGGTCTTGACTAGCAGACTCATGGCTGTTTGTTGGCCATCGAGAATGCCGCTGTCATGCTCCTTTTCTCAGCCCATCGCTTGGTGTCCATCATGCTTTTCCATGTCACTTCCCGCTTGTAGCATGTCTGAATTTTCATGTCATGTGCTCACTCTCTTTCTCATCCCTTTCTAGTACTCCCAGCTCCCACTTCCCATCAGGTATGCATTCCCCAAAAAGATTTTGTGCTTTCTTATCTATTTGCCTTCAGATATGCAAGCTACATCCCTAAATCCTTACCAAATGATGTGTTAACACTGTCTTGAAGCTTTGCTCTGCCAAACTACCCTTCAAAAGGCTGTTGGACCCAGTGCCTACAGCGGGCAGCTCTGCTCCCCTATTAGTATCTTCCCACCTGGTGCTTCCTGTCTTTTAAGAGAGAAAAGACTATTTTTATTGTTTGTACAGCTTCTAGCACCCTGAGACCGACCTAATTGCTCTAACCATACAAAATGCATGTAACAGTATCTACCTCAAAAACCATCACTATCTTCTGTAAGATTTTAATTTACATGCCGGTCCAAGGGTCCTCCTATGCTACTGAGCCACTCACTGCACAGCAGCTGGAAAGGAGAGGGGGGAAGGGGTTCCTCCGTAAGGCAGGGGGAGCAGAAGAACCAGCTCTGTGTATTTAGTTACAGTTAATTATAAGTTTATGACCTTATGATGCAATTGTTGTATCCTTGCTCAATATACTTTTCAGGCAGAGTATGTTGAACATACAGAGGGGGCGTATTTTATGGCTGCAGTGTTTGCTCGAGCTGTGCAGATAAGAGAGCTGTAGAGAGGTTTCTGTGCAGGATGAAGTGGAGCCATTTTGGCCATGTAGTATTGGCAGGGTCTGAACGTCTCTGCCCAAAGAGCTTATGAAGTGTAGGTGTAAGCCATGCTGATCTGTTGTCCTCTGCTTTCTCCGGCAGCAGGGGTGGAATTTTGTTCTTGTGCTTTCAGAGGGAAGGAAAGCTAAGACAGTAGGTGTCACTAATTTGTAAGGGCAACTGGAATAGATTTTTTTTTTTTAAGAGAGGCAGCTTTGGAATTTGACATTTGTCTCACCCAAAGATTTTCAAATGCTGCACAACTGTTTTTCACACTGTTCATATATATTATGCCTATTTTATGGATAAGCTAACTGATTCAGATAGCGAACAGCAAATAGAGTGTCATTTGCAGGTCTATGAATAGATTCAAAGACCCTTGAAACCTTAATCCACTTGATCCCACTTAATGCCTTCAAGATGCATTAACAGGACAAAAAGATATTTAATCAAAGCATGTCCAACTCAGTTTAGTCACTGCAGCCCTTCTGCTTACAAGGGTAGCCACAGAAAGAAAAATAAGGAAGCATTAGCTTGCATTTCCCGGGAAAATAAGTAAGCAGGAATGTATGTGGCATCCTGGCTGGCATTTTAATCTCATCGAAGCGGAGCTTTAAAAATGGCTGTTCTTTCCCTACTGTGCTTTCCAAGATGCACAGTACAAATGTGCTCTGAACACAACAGAACTAATTGAACAATCACAGCAAAGGAGGTCAAAACCCAACAAACAGTGTAGCATCTAAAATGACTCTGGAGGATTTTAACAGATGGACACTTGTAAATCTAACAGGATTTCCTACTGGTGAGAATGCCTTAGGTAAAATTCAGAATGTCTCATTAAATTGTCAGCCAGCTATGAGGCATTGCTCATGTGAATATGAACAGCTATGCTGCTTTACTGTAAATACAGACAGCCGTGTATTATCATAGGCCTGAAAAGCAACATTTGGATGGGAGTTTGGTTAGAAAACCCTTTCAAAATTGAGGAAGGATCACATATAATGTTTCTGGCTGGGATCCATTAGAGATACAGAAGGGAAATTTAGCTGAGGGTCAGGCTTTTTCTCTTGCCATTCTCAAAATCATCTGTTTTTTTCTGCCTGTGTACTTCCATGAAAATTTGTGAATCAGTTTGGTTTAAACTTCTCTAATACCTTTTACTAGTGCTTTCTTTTAACCTTACATGTTGTAGCGCTGTTGATGAAATGCTTCAACAGACCCAACACAGGTATAATAGTGCTCTGTGTCTCACAAGTAGATGCTCTCATGCCAAGAACGTGAATGTAGGTTAGAATAATGCAATAACACAGCAGTTGCACATTTCCATTTTTACACGTTTGTTTTACATAGTGCCAGTGATCTGGATAAGGGCAATTAGTCTGTTTCTCACCAAAATGCTGTGTGTGCCCCTTTACCTCCTCCAGCAACCCTACTGCTTATGAGACCTGTGAGCCTGTTGTTCAAATCCACATTCCTGTACAGTTCCACTTTCTCGGTAAGAAATAGTCTCTGCTGGGTTTATTGGCATTTCTCACAGTATCTGAGTTCAAAGAAAATGATTACAAGTTAAGGCAGAGCTCTGTTCTTTAGAGCGCCACAGCGTATAGATCTGTTGAGTGATATATAACATAGAACAACTTCCAACTGAGGAAAGCTTAACACAGCTCGGGCTAGCTTGCTGATAGCTGCTCAGCTCCTAGAATTACTGCTTACAAACCATGAAGGCCCCAGCTTGAGTTTCATGGAGGACGGGGGGGCAACGTGTGTTGTGCACACCGCAAGTACAGCCACAGGGTGGGTAACCCGCCAGCTCCCTAACCTCAGCCAAAAAATCTGGCCACTGCCTGACAGGCAGAGAATGTGGATTCGCTGTCTATTAGTGGCAGCAAAACAGCTTAAAGTCAAAAAAGAATTGTGTGAAACCACGAAGTTCAGTCGTGGGGGTATTAACGTGTCAAACTGACAGGCTTGGTATCTGTTAAAACTGCCCGTTGCTTCTGCAATATTTTTGGCAAAGAAACAGCCCGTAAATATAAACAGATCGCTTCCCTCCTTACTGAAAAGCAGGCACCTCAGAGGGAGGAAGTGCAGTGCATGTTTATCAGAATCATAAATTCTGCACAAGGTTTTAGAACTGGCAGGGAGGGGCAAATTTTCTGATTGAGCTAAAAGTCTTGAGGAAGGACCAGTTAACTGAGAGAGAAACACATGCAGTATATCCCCCAAACCACAGCGCACACCTCAGTTTGGGACTGCTTGCACTACTGTGAGTAGGGGAATTCTGCCACCAGTCTGTGATTATTGACCAAATCCTTTAGCAGAGAACAAGCGCAGCACTCCCAGGCTGGAATAGTAACCGTGGAGCTGTATTCCCATTCAGCATTCAGCTGGAGAACCCCCGTCTCCCCGACATCCCTCTCCCAATCCCAAGGCTCTTGTACTCAGGCTGACACTGGAGAAGGAGCATCGAATGCACATGCGTGAAAATGCGGTATGGTAAGATGCCCATACCAGCACAAAAATTGTGCTCATTGTCACTGTAATTCAAAAGTAAATAGTGCGCAGCGTATTGTTACATTAAATAAAGCAAATGCAATCCTCATGAGAGCTTTAACAAAAAAAGAGGAACCACAAATGCCATGCAAGATACTTCATGCTATGTTAACACGAATATATTTACTGCAGCTGACCAGAAATGCAAACTGATCTTAATGGAAAACTGTAGTTGGTGGCATTTGCTGTGATATTACAAAAAAAAA
>VWYH01005887.1:1631008-1801915 GCA_013399365.1 Pampusana beccarii
AAAAAAAAAAAAAAAAAAAAAAAAAAAAAAAAAAGAAAAAAAAAGAAAAAAAGGGAAAAAAGAGAAGAAAAAATGATTTTGATTAAAAAATGAAGAAGTTACTGAAAATCCACTAATCCACTGCTTAAAGACTGTTTCCTGTAGAGGCTACTATGTCTTCTTCAAATTTAAGTTTTCATAATTTTCCCCTTCAATTTTCCCCACCTTAACTGCCCACCTTCTGCCATCATCAAGCATACACTAGTACATAATTATTTTATTAGAAACTTAATGTCTTCAAATGATCCACACATGCACGTTTTTGTCTTTCAGCATCCTTCTTTCTTCATACTTAAAAGCATCTTCACTTCTTTCTAAGCTGAGCCCGAAGGAGAGAGCAAGGAAAATTGCTAGAGTATTAATTATAGAGGATATGATAAATCTTCGAAACAAGAAGGCCATGAAAACAAGCGTAAAAGTCAAATTCCTGTATTAATTTATCCATGCTCAGTGTATGTTAGAGTTCTTTTCCAGAAAAAAAACCCCAACGAACCTTTGAAACTGTATCCATCGCACTGGAGCCACCCTGGTTGTTGTGGTTATGATGTTCCACTGGCAAAGCAAGGGTAAAATCAGGCACCAAATCTCCGCAGTGGGAGAAATCCTCCCGACAGCCCTTGGAGCTGCAGCAGTGTCCTGCCCCGGAGTGCTGCTGTCCTGAGGATGCTTGGCAGGCGACTGAGCAACGTGCCTTTCTCCCACACTTTGGCAAATCGAAGAACTCCAAAAGATTCGTGACATGTGACTTGTTGACAAAAGCCTTGTTGACTTTCCCCTGTTAGGGCGCATTTATCCATATAGCTACTATCTCTGTTTTGTACTGTAATCTCTACCAGGCTGCATGGCAGAGAAGTCAGACTATGATTCCTGTGATCAACCTTTGCTACTTTATATTCAGCTGGCATTAAGGCATATTTGATCAGCAAATTACCTGTACCACAGTTACTAAAGCAATCTCATACTTAAGTTCATTTAGATGTCTTGTGTGAATATTGCCTGACTGACAGTTTCTTACTGTTTGGTTTACTGAGTTGTCCTGCAGTCTGTATTATTAACACTAAAATGTAAAAACAACCCTTAGGTTCACCCCTTTAAAGAACAGGTCTATTGTATGAAGCTTGCCAAGGTCCTCTTAGTGACCACAAATGCAGAGGATTCATTTAGATTATCAGTAACACGTTTATCTTTCCTAACTATTCCTTTTATATTTTGTTAATGTTTTTGCCATTCCAGATCTTTGGAAGGCATCCTGTTTCTGATGAGTTTGTTACTGTTAGTTTTTATGGCTGTAGCATAATATCTGAATCCAGATTTGACCTTTTGCAGATTTTAGAGGTTTTAGAATACATTGTTCATGCTCTGCAAATGAGACACAGGAACTGGGTGTAAACTTTGGGTGTAAACCTCATCAGGGCTGCACAAATACCTCACAGAATACAAAGCGGCCTAGAAGTTCTTCACTGTTGATGATCACGTGGGAGAAGAAAAAGACCCACCTGTGAGGCAAGCCTGTATGTTTATGTCTTACAGGTCTGTTGGCTGACAGATTTTGGACCATTTACAGGGAGCACCTACATATTTGCCCTGTTGTGTTATGAGCCACGGCCAGCTTATTGTAACCAACTTCCGAGCTGACTATCAGCCATGTAGCTGTAGGGAGGGTAGTGCCCTAAGTAATTAAAACATTCCGAATTTACTACATTCCGAAATTACTACAAAGCTGGAGTGATACAGCCTTCAGCTAGCTTGTGGTGTAGGCTTACACCTGTTGGAATTTTACCATTTAGTATATTCTGCAGACACATTTATGGACCTATCTCGAGGAACCTGACTAGCTTCTGAGTCTCTCCTCCAACTCAGCAACCTCACTTTAGTTTTCTACTAGCTGCTGAAAGATGACCTCTCAGACAAGCATCCATCTTTTTTATTTGCAGTCTTCTCTAGTAAATCCCATGTGCTTGCTGTATGTCAGCCCTCATTGTAACTTCATATTCTGCTATTGAAACAAGATTCACAGGTCAATAAATTCATTAAAACGGTGGTGTGTCTGTGATATGCTGTGCCATTTTCCTGTCACACCGTTTCACATAAGGCAGGCTAGTAAGGAGAAATTAGATTTGCATCTAGAAAGTTAGTTTGATAAAAATAAAAGTGATGAGGAAGGTCAAACTTTGATAAGGTTTTTAAAATTTCTAACCACATACTTCAGCTCGGTAAACAGTAAATAAAGTCAACAACAAACTCTCATTGTGTGATTTTTACCTTACTTGTACTATTTTGCTAGAAAGATGAGAAGAATTGAAGAAAGGAAGACAGAAACTAGCCCAAGAGATTTATTTTTTTGAAAAATAAATCCTGATTTGCAACTTCTGCTCATACATTACCTTATCCCTGAAAACTTGTGGCTTAATATAAAGTACAGCAGCACCAAGGACCTGATTTGCTCTGCACATCAAATATAGCAAATAACTCTCCCATGTAAAGAAGAGATGAGAAAGCTTTTCTGTAATTCAGATCTTGCCAAGACAAAAGTGGAGAAGGCAGGGGAAGACAGAACTCCTGACATTATTCACTTGTTATATGCAAATTTAAAAGATTATCCAGACAGTTAAAGAACTATGGGGTTTATTTTGCCTTTTCATGGAAAAAAAATAGCCATTTTTTTGGTGCAAAAGATTCAAGTACAAAGAGCTAAACTCTGAATAAATTCATTACACTTTTCAGCAATCATATTTCTGACAACTTGTTAGAGACAGAAAGATTTATCTTCCCAGAAAAACAGAATTTGGAAGCACTACAGACACTTTGAAGCATAAGACTGCTTGGATTGGGGAGGAAGAGAAGGGTGCGAAAAACCTCACTTGCAGTTGAATAGCACCTATTAAAAAGACATGATACTCTGATAGACTTTTTTTTTTTTTTTTAATCCAAGCAAGCAGTGTATCTCTGTTCTCTTTACTCATCCAGTGCTGTGTCAGCAAGACAAGGAAGAATTTAGATTGCATTTCTGACACGGATGTAGTTGCAAAGGATACAAACTATGTTCACAAATCAAAACCATCTCACTTGGTTCTCCCTGGCTATGGAGCATTCTCCCAAGGAGGGGTGATGATTACAGAGTTGGAAAGCCAAGAGCAGTGCTGGGTGTCCTGAATCTCTTCCCTACCATGTGTCTTGAATATGCTGAGAAAATGTCGGCACGAGGAGGAGTTGCATCTCCCTGCTGCACTTCCCAGTGGGCAAAGCCTTCCAGCTGCTGTCAGGCCACTGCTAGTGTGCGTGTTAAGCAGGTCCTACGTGATGACAGCATAACTTTTTTCTGAGAGTATCCCAGGAATTACCAAGTCTCAATTAACTGGCCATGCCAGCAAAGTGTCCTTCCATGGCAATCGTAAGGTAAACAGTAGAAATTTGTAACAAAAATATTTTGGCAATCCATTCGTGCTTGTAATAATCCTTCCAGATGGCACTAGTGGGAGAAGACCTGACACTACCTCACTCCATAGGCCAGCCTGGCTCTCTAATTGAATACAGGAACAGCAGAAAGTAAAATACAGTGAGATCAGGTTGTCTTCATCAGTTTTTGTGCCTTGAACTAGGGGAGCTCCGCTAGGCCCCAGGACTGGGAACCAGTGCAAAATCCTAGCATCCTCAAGGCTACTAAATGTCCTAAATTAAAGATTAGTTAAAAGTTCTGGGAGAACTTTTAATTTTCCAGGTGAATTCAGTGCCCTATCTGTAGTCTCCAAATAGGTGGGTTATTATAATGCCTGATGTTTAGGCACACACTTGCAGTGCCAGCGCACGTCTTGCACAGCTGGCAAGCTGGGTTGCCAATGTCATGCTGTGCACTTTTTCTCAGGAACCCAGCAAACAGGGCTTTCCTCCAAGACATGAAAGACCCAGGACCAAATTGTTCTTCTGCTTCCTGGGACATGTGCGCAGGTCCTCTTTGAAAAGACCCATTGCCCCAGGTAACGAGGCAAGTGAGATCCAGCCACTTCTGCTGAAGCTGTTCTGCTACATGTAGGATAGTTGAATATTCATGGTGATTAAAGAAGGAGAAAGAACAGCCTATGGCTGGCTGGGGGCACAGAGAGACAAGCAGAAATACTAGTGTACCCTGTGCTGCCTTGGTCTCCACAATGTCACCATCCTCTCTTCTTCCTGGAAGTCCTTCATTGGCTCCTGACACTGAGTGATAACTGGTGCTGGGGTCTCCAGGGGATCACTGGACTGGAGTGAGAGGTGTGGGATGTACTGCAGACAGATGGGCAGCAGCTGGGGGGAGAAGGAGTCCCCAGGTGCTCCAAGCCCTTCATTTTTGTCCTGAGTGGATGGCCACACCACCCCCAGATCTCTACAGGTGATCACAACATTTATTCTGAAGAATATTTAATGCAAATACAAAGTGACTAAGCTTTGATAGGTGTAAGAAAGGCATTCCCACCCCAGAGCTCTGTAAGAGCTAAAGGACAGACAGAGCATGCGCTTGTACAAAACATGTTCAGATCCCCTTAGGCTTGAGGCAACGAAGGCACTTAATGTGACAGTGGCACCTAAGTCCTCTTGCAGAACCAGCTGTAATTATCTTCTAGATGAAAAACAAACCCATTTACAGTAATTATACATGTGTTTACAGCTTCCAGAGGGAAAACAAATAAAGCAATTAATGTAACTTACAAAAACAAAGTGACTACTCCACATTAGGAGTGACTAACATGACAAAACAATATTTTCTGAAGTGAACAATTTCTTAACATTTCAGAAATCTTACAAATAAAGAAGTAATTAATTAATATTGTTTTATTTTTAAAAAGTAATTAATGAATATTCTTTCAGTTTAAATAAGTAATTAGAGAATATTCTTTTTTTTTTTTTTTTTAAAAAGGTGAAACATTACTTAATGCCATTAGGGTAACAAAAATTCTTCCAATAAACCGACATGCTTTCTACCCTTAGGGAGATTTTGCCTTAAGAGCTTTTAGAGTCCCTGAAATGAGTACACACTATAGCATATCCAAGATCCGTGGGCTGTAGCATGTGCATCTACAATAACTATTCTATAAAATGCATGTATAGAATCTTACACAGTAATCTTGCGTCAAGAGAAATAATCTCTTTGACTTCAGTGGGAATTGGAGAGGCCCTTAAGGAATAGAAGAGTATACCATATCCGAAACAAAGCCTAGTTTAGATGTGAATCACAGTGCTGCCATTGAGTTTATGCACAGTTTAACCTATTAAACAATGTGAGATGAGCAAAAATTACTCATTTCCATACTGCTGATTTTGCAGACTTCAGAAACCCTGAGTATGAAATAAATAACTTGCTCTTACTAATTTTCAGTGTGGATAATATATTTAAATGCAGGGAGATGTAAATGACGTGTTTTTATTGCATTGCTGGATAGCTCTCTGTATCAATTCAGATAAATACAACAGTTTAAATTACAAGGAATTGCTTAAAAAAATTGTTGTTCATCACAAGTAAAGCAGTGGGAAGACCACACTATTATGCAGAGTTCTGAAGATTGAGTCAACTGTACCAATATAATCAGCACTGTGCTTCCTGAATGACTGGCCTGATTGTATAGCTGTCTGTATGTCTGTACCATAAAAATGCAACAATAGTTTTCTCATGCACAGAGGAAAAGATTGGATATCACTGTGCACAAATCTAAGTAATATTTGTCTACATTATTCTTCATTAAATGGATTTGATTTGTCAATATATCATGCTCATTCCTAAACAGAGCACTCTGAAAAGACAAGATCACTCTAAAGTGCTCCTAGCACTTGAGATGTGTGTAGCCACTCTAATTTTTTGATAAATAAAATGAACATTTCTTACAACCAATGTTTTGGGAGTTTAACAGATAAATTATTCATATTGCAAGACAGGATGTATAAGAACTAATTTATCTGACATATTAGGGAGCAGCAGGGAAATTGGCGATTATTAAATGTATTTGCTTTTCTGCTGGCTAATTTACAGTTACAATAAATTTTAATGAAATGGTCCTTATTTGTGGTAGATAAAGCTGTGGTCACATTCTGCATAGCTGCTTTCCTTTGTGAGTCTTTTCACCTCTCCTCTTCCGCTTGACCCAGTCTATGACCCTTTTCACTGTCAAATCTTAATTCCACATACAAAACTGAACAAATAATAGAACACACAAAACCATCTAATCTCTTCTCATTCCTTCCATCAACATTAATTTGTCTGATTTCTCTATTTTACTACCTTTTTCTTACAACTTTCTTTTATTGTATCTGTTTTTTCTTGCCATGACCATAAGGAATAGAGAGAGAGAGACAAAGATGTGCTCACTACCTGCAGACATATAACCCCTATGTAGACCTGAGTCCATCACACCCATAACCACCTTGCCCCAGATCCTTTCCTTTGCAACACTCCCTGTGGCTGTAGCTGTCTCAGGTGAACAAAAATAGGCTATCATCAGGTTCTAAGGAAGCACAAACAGTCCAGAGTGTCAGAGGACTACGAGTATTATTTGGGGACACTAAAATGTATGAGACTATAGCCTGATATTGTGCTGAAGATATTTCATGCTTAGAAACAGAGCTGCAGCATTTACACAAGTTTCCACGTAGCTTCTTTCTGAACTTTCATTTTCCACTGGTCATATATTCCTTCCTCCTGAGCTCCTGCACCATAAGATATCTAACTGTTCTGAGGTTTGTTCTCTTTGACTCTGCCTTACTAAAAAAATGAGTTATGTCTAAGAATAAGAGCTGGCAACGGAGGTACCTGCAACAGCACTGTTGCCTCTGTGAGTAGAGACAGAGATCCCATGAGATATTGGACACCTTGTTTCACATGGTTGAAAAACTTCTTGGGTAAACTGTGACTTCCAGAGCTTTGAAAGCATTTAACTTCTTCCTGCAGTCAGGGTGTAGCAATCCCCTGAGCTAAAGATGATCTGCCCCTGGACCTGAGCTTCTGCAGCGCCCTGCTATTGTGCAGCAGCTGAGCTCATGCACATGCACATGCACATTCATCCTGCACGACTTATTGTTTCTGAAAAAGTCAGTGTTCAGAGGGTTGAGATAAAAATCAAAACTGATAAACAGCCGAGTGAAAAAATACTTGATACATGTCTAGGATTTGGGATTTGAGTCTCACTGCAAATGAGAGAAAAAGGGAGAGAAGAACAGAGAGAGGGAGGGAGGAAGACATCTTCCTAAGTCTACAAGAATAAACATCCTTCTGAGCTTTTGAAATCTCCGCTCTCAATGTGATTTAGTAGTCTGATTTACAATAAAAATATTGTATTATGCCATATACCAACCTATAAACATAATATATCATACATGGCCACCTTATACCAAATCCAGTTATCTGGATCAGTACTGTGATCCATTTAGTTAAGGACCCAATTATTTGGGAAACAGATGTTGATTTTATTTCAGATACTGTTCTGGGATTATTGTTTCCTGTGTCTTTAAAAATATTAAGAAAAATTACATCTTAAGATACAGGACGCTTCTTTGTGATTTCGATTGTAAATCCCATGGAATACTTGTTAGCTTCCTGTCCTCTTGCTAGGAGAGAGAGAAAACAGAAGTTTTCAATACAGAATTTCTTTTCTGTGCATGATTTTAAAGCAGCATGCATTAATTAAACTTGGAACGACCTTTCAAACTAAGCTGGTAAACTTATAATTAAACGAATGACGTCGAATTTGCAAAAGTCTCTCTGTACACATAGTAAGACTGCAAAGTATGTATTTTTTATATTAGTAGTGACTAATTTTTTTGGAATGGATGAAGATCAAATTTGCAGCAATTAAACTCATAACAGATATAACCTCATTAAACAAGTTTGTATACAAAGAACACTGTGCTTTAGCTGTTGCTTTCTTAAAGTTCATTTTGTTTTCCATCTGCTTCTTATCTGATCAGAAAGAACATAATCAGACTAGTTGTATGAAAGGCATGTAGCAAAGATTTCTCCACCCTACTGAAAAGACACAGAAAATTGGACCCAGTGTTAAGGGCTCACTTGAAAAGTTTTCAGCATTCTACATTGTTATTTTCAAAATCACCATTTCCAAATTCTCACTTCTCTTAGCTACTGTTCTTTCCTAAATTACTTTTCTGAATTTGGAGTGTTAAAGTTCTAAGTTGTTTCTGTCTGATCACAATATCAAATCAGTTTTGCCTCTAAGTCTCCAATAAGCCTGCCAAATCAATTGGATTCCCTATTCTTAAAAAAAAAAAAAAAAAGAGGAAGAAATGTTTCCAGAGATCTTTGAATTCTCCTTTTAAACAGAGGTGATTCTGTTTAGCAAGACCGTGTGCATGATAAGTGTCAAGAAACTCAAGACATGGCCTCATATACTTCCTACTATAACGTTCCTGTTAACATCCCACCTTAATAGCCGTGTGCATATTGATGCTCCTCTGGCCAGGATTAACAGGCCTTTCTTTCTGTATGCCACCTGACATGACCTGTTTGTTTCTGGGATGGGAGGGGTAGCTGCTCCCTGAAGCACGAGATCACCCACTGCTGCCACCATGGCCGGGGTGAACCTGTGGTCTGTCTGCAAGCCCATTTCAGCTCTCACTGACATCCAAAAGAGAACTCCTGTGGCACTTGGGGCTCCAGAGGCCAACTGGAGAGAATGTCTCACCCTGTCACATCTGTCAGACAAACTTCTTTTGTTTTCTTTCAGGCTAAGCGCCAGTGCTTAATATTGATGCTATTCTCAAACCTAAAAGCTTGAATACTTTCATGGAGCCATCAGAGAGGACCATGGCTAAGAGCATGGAGGCTGCTCCCATCCTGCCGCTAGCCCAGGTGCTGCTAAGCCCATATGAGGCTCACAACAGCTTGCACATTGTCCCACATTTCGGAAAGGGCAGGGACTGCTTTCACAAGATGACTAATGGAGCCAGGCAGAGGCTGGCTTTAGCTGTCACCAACATGATTGTCATAAGCCACCTGAGGAATGAAATAAAAAGCATGAAAATATCTACCAGGGCAGAGATACTCTACAAGATAAAATCCAGCATGTCCTGTAGTCTGAAATAATGGTACTTCCTACTTGGTGTTGATCTCTTACAGAGAAGAGTTAAATCTAGGATTGTAAAAGACAGGAACTAGACATCAGAGGTTATAGCTATCTTAGTTCTTGACATAATTTTAACGTAACGCAATATGTATGTTTACATTTTATATACAAATCTGCTTTATCTACCAGGTATTTGTAAATCTCTTTATGCTACCAGTAATTATTTTTTTCTCTAGATGAAGCAGATGAGATTTTAAAGTGGAAAGTTGTGATCGGCAACAGAAGATGGAGTTCCGTGGAGTAACAAACCCTAATGCTTCCTGCTGCAATGCAATTGCCATAGAAACAGAAATGCCACTTCCCCGTGATGAAATATTGCCACTTGAGAGATTTAGAAGGTTGCATGCAAAGACCTTGATCCTGCAAGGTGCTGAACACCCCTGGTGAGGTGCTGGGACCCTGGTTCCCAACATATTTACATATATTGCATCTATTGATTTTCAAAGCCAAAGGAAGCTTGATGTAAAAAGACTTCTGAGGATGCGAGCTCTGCACACCTTCTAATTCTTGCTGGAAGGGCTGAGGGTTTAGGACTTCACTCATTTCCCATTGCTACTGTCTGAGGCTTCTTCTGTTTAAATGGTAATAGGTCTGAACCTTCATCAGTCTGCTTAGTAGTTATCTGAAGTTAGAATGGGTCACAGAAGGCAGTCACAGATGCAGCACAGACAGGTGCCAATGCAGCCCCAAGCACATTGGTTTAACTTGCCCAGTTCTACCTACTTTTATATCCTTATTTCAATCCTATTCAGTCAGGTGGCTGAACCATGATATATTTCTTCTTTAATGCTGAAAGAACCAAAAACTATCCAGAGCAAGTGGCCAGATAACTGTCTACAACTTAAGTAAAATTTGGGGGGTTTTTTTTGATCCACAAAGGGATCTCATTTTTTACAGAGAAAACAGACTGGGGCAATAATAATCAAAGTAATATTTACCCCTTAATAACTGCCTATTTTTATATGGGTGCTAGAGGTTAATAGCATTATTTACTCCTCTGCCAAAAAGTACTGAAGGATATGAAATGTAGCAGTCAATAAAGCTGAGCCGTCAGATAAATAACATTCGTATTACTCTCTGACAAATTCTTTTGCTACACAGGGATATAAATAACACTAAGAAAGCGGTTCCTACATTACAAGTTTACTGATGTGTAAAATGTAATTTTAAAAAGAGCCCAAAGCACCAGGAGTGTGACTCGCTGTAACATGATATATAGAAAGAGATATATGGCATATCTCGTATCTGTAAGGAGAAGAAACTGGGAGAGTGAGACATCTTTGTGAAGGTGGGGTGCAGCACTAAAGTGGAAAAAATGGAAAGAGCAACTGCCATTCAGAGAAGGGATGCTAGTTTTATGCACTGAACAAAGCTTCATATAATAATGAGAATGTTTCTGTTTCTACGTTCACAGTCCTGTGTAGGACAGACTGGCCAAGAACAGGCTGGGTCTCATAGCAAAATTGCATTTTGTTTATATTCAGAAAACAGAAGGTGTGACAAGCTCCTGACGTAACATGGAAGATTTACCTCTGAGCGTTTGCTTTTCTAGTAGCACCCAGGCTGGACCAGGCTGCATCTTCCCAGCAGCAAACAGCCACAAAGAGGGACACAACAGCGCCATTGTGGACAAATTGTCTGATCTTAAAATAACGCTTCGTAAGTTCAGCCCCCTGAAAGTGAGAGAGAGAACTGTTTTCATTTTTACATAGGGTTTTGGAGTGACTCAGTAAGAAGAGAGATATTGGTAGGTAGGTAGGTAGGTAGGTAGGTAGGTAGGTAGGTAGGTAGATAGATATATAGATAGATAGATAAACGGATAGACAGAGGAATGTGTCTTTTAAACTAATAATGTAAAAAATATTGGCATTAGAAAAAAATGATGTGGAAAATGGCAGCATGCATGAAATGAATGTTGGGAGTAAGAAAGAAACGTGGGAGTGGTCTTCAGTGCTGTGAATGCAGACATGTGTCCTTTTGCAATGGGTGTGAGGGTGAAAGAAGGAATCACTTCATCCAGGAAAATTGTATAATTCATTTTAATTGCTCTGCCTTCAGTTTCTCTGCTGCTCACTCTTTCAGAAAGCTTTGCAACATTTTTGATTCAAAACTATACTGGCTGAGCTATTTCCATGGAGAACATTGAAAATCAGTGAAATCTTCAGCTTCATCAAACACAGATCATTCAAATTACGTTCGTACCATTACGATGGAGAGGCCCTGCAGCCCTGCCTGCACTCTGCCTTTGGTCCCTGACTGGGGACCGCCGGTGCTGGGCGGGAGGCACAGTCCACCCCAGCCCCATGTCTGCCGCCCTGGGGAGAGCAGAGCTATTCGGCTGCCCCACGGCTCCAGAGGGGCTGTGTGGCCCTGCTCCAAGTGCTCTGTCATGTGACTCTTTAGATGACTGCTTCCAACAGGTTTCATTTTGTTTTAATTTTATTTACTGAATAATTACATCCCCCACAGTCTGAGGTGGGTATTCAGAGGAGCTCTCAGCTCTCATCCTGCAAATTGCCATGTACTGTGTTTTCTGCTGTTTTGTGTCATTAAAGAGAATTTTTGCATTGCGTTACCTTTCAATATGTATCAATTATAAAACTTTCAATTTCCTGAAAATCTGATTTGGGAAAATGTCAGTCTTGTCTAACATTTGATGCAATAAACAAGCCTCTCTGCTCTCACCCATCAAAGACCCCAGCGACATCTGCTCAGTGCCTGCCTTTTGTAGGGGGGAGAAAGAGGTGAGAGAAGGACAGAGAGAAAAAAGAGGGATGGACTGTCAGCTATTGACCTTACAGCTGAGCTTGGCTATTGCTGAGGTGGATGACTGTTCTTGAATAGTCCTGGATTTTGCTTTTTTTAATGAGAGACAATAAAATGGTAATTTAAGGTTATTATTCATGGCATTAATATTTTGAAACCTCATGGAAATATTATGTTGGCATTTTAAGGTCTATGTTTCCGGAACAATTGTGTGTGTCTCCTCTTGTTGAATTCCAAATGATCATTCTCAGAGTGCAAAAAGAAATAAGAAAAGGAAAGCTGTTTCTAAAATGTCAGAAATGTCTTTGTCCAGCTAAGAAAATTTGTAGCACAAACCAGAAAAGGCAGAGTGTTTAAACCATAGCAGCATAATGATGAGCATCAGCAAGTGTACTGATGGTGTGGACTAAATATGTCAGTAATACATTTCAATCAGATCTTGACGCTGTGGGATTATTTAGGTGAGAGTGGAAAGATGTCCCTTCATACTTTTCCCTACTAATGGAAAAAGCATTTTTGTAATCCAAACAACTTCATACTCCATCTTCTTCAAAGAAAATAAATAAATGACTCAAACTAATATTAATTAAGGATATATGGGAAAGTACTTCCGCAGCAGAGGAGTGAGACCTCTCTAATTTCTTTTAAAATGTGTTTCAGACATGGTAGCTGCCATCATCAAAAGGATAAATTTTGCAAACATTATGAACATATCCATTTGGGAAGTCGAAGTAAATATGATGTAGACCCAGCTTTTGTCACAGATAAATAATTCTTTTTGTAGCAAGCCCTAGAGTATTTAGAGCAACCTAGCAAAGTCCAATGAAGTGTCAACTCAAGCCAGGAACATTATTATTTATTGTTAGTAAGGAACTTCATCACTTACAGACATCACTGGAAATATTACCAGTGATTGATACTGATGGCAATGATGATTACTCTTGCAATAAGCTTAATTAAAATAATGAAGTACTGTTGCACAGAACTTGGTTGTTGCCCAGGCAGGATAATGTATAAGCAGCACAAGGAAGTCATGAGCTCAGACAGTGCTTCATATTTCAAGTGTGACATTGCTAGGCAAGCAAAGAGGCATTGTGTGTCATTTCTCCACTTTTCCTGCTCCATCTCCTACTTGCGTGCATATATAAGTAATTGCTGGAGTAGAAACCGCAGCTATTGCCTCTTAGATCTTAATCCTGACTCTCTACCATAATTAAGTGTATATTGGTCATAGTGGTAGTATTTCTGTTTTTATAAGATGCTGCAAGACTTTGAGAAACTTTTTTGTGTCGTTGTTTTTCAGGGAGCTCCTCTTCTCTTCTCTTCTCTTCTCTTCTCTTCTCTTCTCTTCTC
Organism: Pampusana beccarii; assembly: GCA_013399365.1. Lineage (NCBI taxonomy): Eukaryota > Metazoa > Chordata > Aves > Columbiformes > Columbidae > Pampusana > Pampusana beccarii. Next base: position 1,644,268 of record VWYH01005887.1, read on the forward strand.
TTCTCTTCTCTTCTCTTCTCTTCTCTTCTCTTCTCTTCTCTTCTCTTCTCCTCTCTTCTCCTCTCCTCTCCTCACCTCTCCTCTCCTCTCCTCTCCTCTCCTCTCCTCTCCTTGTTGTGACAGTTTAATTGATCTTCATCTGCCACAGTGAATAATCAATGCAATTGAAGGTTATAAGGGACCTGAAGGGAGCGGCATAATTTCTGACCTCTCTTATTCTAGGTAGCCAATGCCAGAAAAACCCCCAAGCACTAAGGTGCAACATCATTTCATTATTCTTGGATAGTCAACTTAAGTTATTAGCTGCACACTTGAAAGCTCAGAGTGTAGGTGTAAACTCTGAACCATCCAGGCTATCTGAGCTGGTCTCAGACCCAAGTCTCCCACAGCATGGGGAGAAGCTATAAAGTTCATGGGCAGCTTCAATCTCAGAATGGGAATATCTGCATTTATAAAGGAGAATATTATCCCCTTATTCTAGGCTTTTTGGATCAGGTTAATTAAGCCAGTAAGCTGTGTAAACTTTTAAGAACAAGCTGATTATAAGGGTTTTCATAACAAGATTCGTATTTCTGGCTGTTGTGGCCTAATGATTCAAAGTGAAACAGGGATTATTTAAAAATCATTTAAAGAATCACATCTGTCAGATAAGACATGGACATTAGTTTAGGAGGAAATTTCATAAGACCCTAGGAAAAAGCCTTTTCTGAGCAGGTAAAATGCAACTGTGCAATCAAATTAGGAACTAGGTCTAGAGTTGCCACCGCATTGTGCCATTGAGATGGTCTAATTCTGGATATTCTGTCACTTGTCCTTTCCTATTTCTAGGTCAAAGATGGATGATGTTTAATGTTATTTTGCCTTCAAGCTTGCACCTTGTTCCTTTGCCTGTCCACATCTTATGAAACATGCCAAGTGTTTGTTTTTCTTCCCTGCTCCTTTCTGCTTACTTTAATTCACTGAGCACTTCCCTTTGCACTCACACCGAAGTTCTGAATATAACCTTTCTCTTGAATGAGAAAATACTGTAAAGCTAAGCAGTATTTTGTATAAATTACACACTCTGCAAGTGAAAAGAAAGAGACAGATGATGTCCAGATGAAGGAGAAAGGGCATGACTTAGGCACTTGTGTTACTCATACAGACCTGCAGACTCTTCTGGCACAGCTGAGGATGCACCATTCCAGTTGCTCCAGCCACCACGGTTCCAGTACCACCAGTCCTTTTGATTTATGCCAAGAAATTATTTTGCCTGAATAAACTACCTTTTCTCACTAGTTAAGCCTGTATCCCGCCTCTGTTAAGAGGAAGGGAACCACAAAAGAGATACACAATCAACTGAAGAGTGGTGGTTGTAAAACTGGTTTCACGTAAGATGATATCAGGGTTTGAATTTTCTTGTGCATACCAAGAAAGCGTATTTGCCTTTGCAATGATATGTTTTGCCTATTAAACACAACACAAAGTGCCAACTGCAAAGTGGGGAACCACCTGAAACCTCTCTTAGAGTTGCTACAGGCAATCATACATATTGAGGTCTAATATTTCTCAAAGAATGGAGAAATTATTTGACTAACACAAATGTGTTTGGCTGAGCACCTCTATTATCAGCGGAGAGCATAGTGGCATTTTCAGAGGTACATTTGATCCGATTTTGTAGCACAATAGAATCTCTGTGGCTTTATGTCTTGATTTACCACCAAGAAGCTTGGAAAAAGTTTGCCCCATTTAGGCCATTTGACAAACTTACAGGGCAATGCAGTTATCTCATGCAGGAGAAGCAGTCAGAGGACAGGCACAAGAGAGTTTCAGCTAAGCAGGAATAAGAAATCTGTTTCATGAAAGTAAACAAAATCTGTTGAGTTAACCAAAACTTAGAAGTTTGAGCTTATATGGGGAATGAATGGGAAAAAAAATCAATTTAGTATAATGCATCTCAGTCACTCAAGACTAGAAATTTGGGGCTACACAAAGCAAGACAGCTTTACTCACAAAGCAGACAGGTGCTCATTTTTAAGTGAGTGTGCTTAAGTGCTTTATTGAATAGGAAAGAAAATAAGCAACATTTAAATGCTTTTCTGCACAGGACAGTGGTGCATGTTACACAGACTGGGGCTTCAAAGAGTTTCCAAAGAAGATGTAATCCTTCCATCAGAAAATCCAAACACAGAGCGGCTGTATATTTTCCTTTCAGACCCAAAATGTGTCTCTGCAGACATGCTATTCACACCTGAATTCTTCCGTTTTCATGTTGATTCATCAGTTTTGTTTGTGACATAGTGAAGCAAGGAATCTCAAAATGCACCATCATACCTCACAGAGAAATTATGGTGTAAAGTTAAATATGTATAAAATTAAAGCATTTCAACTATCTCTCCCAGAAGCAACCACAACAATTTTTTCATTTGATTGACTGGGTTTTTTTAAAACAGTTCTGCTGAACTTTTTTCCCATTGTGAAAAAGACGATTGTTCAGTAGAAAACTTTGATGACAATCAATTTTTCCTATGTTTGTCAAACTTTTGAAAGGACAAATGAATACTAGCTCTTTTCTGTTCCAATATATTTTTTTACACCCAGATACAGAACATACACATTTAATGCAAGCAGGTCATTAAAAACTGTATCTTACTGTTAAAAATTATCTAACTGTTATATCTCAAAACATAATTGTAAATTAAAAGTCATGAATTTGTGAGAGTATTTCTAGTGGGGCTCTGTGAAGATTGGTTGTCCGCTAAAAAGAAATATGAATCACTTTATATGGAATGTAAAAGTTATGGAGCACGTCTGATAAGGACAGAGGAAGTGGTTAAATGATGATGAGGAGAGGTCAGGTATTATTATAATCCTGGTAATGCGATGAACTGGAAACAGTCAAACAATATGCATTTTAACATAGTCATTTACAAGGTCATGTAGATAGGAAAAAATCAGGTAGGGAAATGTATACTATTAACACTGGGAAAGAAGTGATATTGGAAAGGACAGAGAGGTCACAGCAGACAGACAAATAAATATGGTTTCTCAGTGTAAAACTATGCCCCAAAAGTTCTGTGATGTTTTGATATATAACTGAGGCTAAGAGGGTGATATTGTCTATAAATACAGTGTCAGTTAATTAGTTAGTAGAACGTTGTGTCTCTTTTTTTTGTGTTCTTCCTTGATAAGGATATCAAAGTACGGCTTAAGAAAAGATCTGTAAGGATAATCTGAGTCCTGAAAAGTTTGCCCTGTGACAGAAATTCTGTATATTTAGCATATAACCAAGAACTATACTTAATTCTGGTTTATAAAGATCCACCAAAGGAAAGAAGCTCTAAGTAACTCTGATGCTTCTCAATTAGCAAATGCATAACAGGATCCAGGCAGCAGAAGCCAAAACCAGAAGAACTGAAGCTAGAAACATGCAGGTTTTAAGGTGAACAAGGCAGCTCTTAGAACAGACTGACAATAGAGGAAGAACTTTTCCACAACCTGATGTTTTTAAATTAAGATCTGATTGTCCACTAGTATTTGTGCTCTAGCTGAACAAAAAGCAGGCATCAGCAGATGAGCACCTACAGCCTATGCAAACAGTCTGTTGAGATGATGCTATTGCTCCGCATACTCTTCACTGTGTATTGATATATTAGAAGAGGACCATTGCAGGGGGCACACCATGGAACAAGATATCCCAGTGTATTTCTGAGGAAGCTGCTCTTATCAAGCACAGAAACCAAAGAGAAGGTAGAAGGCCACATTTCCCTACAGACAGCATTGTATAGAGGGAGAGGGAGAATAGTCATCGCTCTGTGTAAGAGCAGACAGCAAAGCAGCAGTGCTGCAGAGAAGGCAAAATGTTTTAGGAACTTGAGATCGGGTCCTATACAAATTAGGTGAAAAAGCAACATGTTGATATTAATTCTAAGTGATAAATAGAAATTAATCCATACTCAAAAGATTAATTTGAACTATCCAATCATACCTGGTTCTGATCTCACTATAGCTACTCTGCAATCACTTGTCAGCACCACCTGTAACAGAAAATAAAAAAAGATTAAATAAAGAAGAAGATTGAGACTAAGCCATGGACTATTATAATGGCATGATGTAAATCTTACCAGGATTCTTTTTTTTTCCTGTCTCAAAGATGACATAACAGAAATTGGAGAGCTTGGAAACAGCTAAGGATGATAAGGAATATGTAAATGCCTCTTAGTTTGAGAAGATTTACATTAAGGAGAAGATGAATTTAACAGCTGATAATAGGATATAGCATCTTATCTTGTGTAAAGAAGATGGGACACTGCACTTTTGGTTACCCACTGTCTTAATCAAAAAATGAAAGACAGTCAGTAAAAGTAAAGGGTAGCTTTTTCTTCTGTTTAACACTGCCTGACCTGTGTGACACAGACTTCATTTTAGCCAAGTAATTAACGGGACTGAAATAGGTAAGACTGTTGATAGCTAGCATCATTTTAAACTGAATTTTAAAACAATTTTTCTTAAGCGTGCAAATAAACCCTCATGCCTGAGGACAAAAGCCAGCCACATGCAGTTTCCCTGTCAGAGCCATTAGTCCAGAAGGCTTCAGCTCAGCAGTTCTTCTCTGTTTAGGAAAGCATGTGGAGTGGAAATGTTCATAAGGGGTAGAGAACAATTAGGTGTGCAACTGCCATCCGAAGCAGGGGGAGAAGGAGAGGCGAATGCTAGACTTCCACTAGGCTGCTGAAAAATCTTCCCATGCCTGAAGTTAAACATGTGCTTAAATGCCTTGGACTTCCACGGTGGAGACAGAACCCTGCATTAGACGACTCATGGAGTGGGTCAAGCATGGGGAGCCGTACGCTGCTGTACAATAAAGCTGAAGTCTCTTTTCCTGTTGTTAATCTCTTTCCTGTCTGTTAGCCTCAAGGCACAGTGAAGAGTTAATTGATTTTCATCCAGGAAAAGAGGACTTCACTGCAAAGTGCAGTCATGGAATTTTTTATTTTATTTTAAGTACCAGGCACACCTGCCAGGCCTCCAATTATTCCTCAGGAGGAGAAAGTCTACTGTTTTTCCTGTGAGGAAACCCTCTGATCCAAGCACTTGTCAGAGGTTTATACTTCATCTACGCACTGTGTTAATCTGTCTTCCCTTTTAAAACCTGGCTGCTGGCAGAGGTTTGGGGGTGCCTGTCCTTTCGTATGGTTGTTTAGTGGTTAGGGCAATTTAACCAGAGCAGGACAAAGCCAGGGCTGGTTTCCTCCTCAGCTGGGGTGCTAAAAGCCCAGGGAAATCTTCCCCACAGTCCCACTGGCTGCCCAGCGAAGAGGGAGATGAGGTTTTTGAGCCCCTTGGGCTGAGCTGGCCACCCTTCCTGAGGACTAGCTCAGAAAAGGGGAAATTTCTCTACCTTGCATCTTTTAACAAAAAGCATTTTGTGTGGGACCTGACCCAGCTGCTGAGTGCCGGTGGTGTGGAAATGCTCATCAGTCATGCCTCCTTCTTGGTTTAGGGAGCAGAGTTGGTGTAAACACATTAGGCCAGAGCTCATCTCAGAGGAAATTTGCAATTTGATAATTAGGAAGCACCATTAGGAACCAGGAGCTGAAGAAAGATGCTTTGCACCATTCTGTGCAGTGGCACTAGGTGTGAGGTTGGGCTCCTGCACAGGCTGTTGAAGCTGCATCAGGGTGCTGACTTCCTGCAACATCTGGACCATTTTGGGTGAAACCAAACTGCAAGATCTTCTCTGGGAGAACCAGAGCACTCCAGTCACTCATGGATGTCTGCAGGTGCTGCTCTGAAAGCTCCTCAATTTGTCCCTCAGCCTCAACAGATGATGTGCACATTGGGTCCTCAGTCAGTACCAAACATTTGTCTCTACAGACCCATTCCTGTTGTGCCACTTTACATGTAGATGAAATCTTAAATATTCAAAATCAGTCTAATCCTTATTTAAGGCACCTGTCCTTTTTTTCTTTCTTTTTTTTTTTAAATGGTTTTAATGAGTCATGTTTTGAGCAACTACTTTAGTACTCTACCAGAATAGTTTTTATAGTATTATAGGGGAAACAAGATATGTCTCGCTGAGGTTTGAAATTTAAAAAAAAAAAAAAGAGAGAGAAAAAAGCAAAAATTATTTGTGTTAAATTCGAACTTGCACAGGAGGCTATAATGGTTCCACATTTTTTTAGAATACCAGAACGAGTTCTGTTGTGTGTCTTGTATCCACTAATGGATTTTAACTTTATTACTATCCAGTTTTATTGGAACTAATCAGAAGACTGTAGGAATGAAAGGACTCCCACATTACTGAAACAGTTAATTTTTTTAAAGCCAGGCTACTGAAGTGCAAGTTAAAAGGGAGGAACAGATCAAATCCATGTGCAGGTCATTTAAGAGCTCAGTCTCATTTTTGAAATATAGATTATTCAGGATAACATGAATTCAGCATTTCTATGTAATGTTGTTTCATTGATTGATCCCTAAGGCCAAGAGGACTTGGCTGTGGATAGATACCTAAAAGTGAGTTTTAACATTTTACTATCTTTTAGTATTTTATAACCTGTCAAAAAAAATATCAGTTAGAGGTTCTGCCTTTTCTCAAGTTCTGATATCACAGCGGCAGATCTTCAGCAGAAATGCGTTTTTCGTACGACTAAATGGTAGTTGCCATGAAAGCACATGGCAAGTCATGACTCCGAAGAAATTCCTGGGTGAACAGTAGCAAAGGTGAAACGAATGGCTAAAACACCTGCCAAAACCTGCATGGAGAGTGCTGATGTCATCAGCAGTGCCATCACTTCGCAGGCAAAGCCTCCGCTCAGGTCTTGACAGATAAGGGTAGGAGGCTATGACCTTCAAATAGTCTATTTTAAGATGCATTTTCTGTGTGGTCTTTCTAAGTCTCACTGAAGCCTGGGCAGGACCCAGCCTTTTACTCATCAAGTCCTTATTTATGTTTATTTATAAGCTTTTTCCATGGAGGTCATCCTGGTACGTTGTGAGTGCATTATGTATATTAATGGCCTTGTCCCCAAGCTATGCTAGGAGTGATGAAAGTGCGATTCCTCCCTCTGACAACAGGGAACCGATGCAAAGAGGGGTTAGATGACGGGCCAAGGTCACACACAGACTGAAGCAGAATCTCCCATGCCTCAGCCTTAACTACTGCTCTCCTTTTTGCTTAAGTTTTAGCTATTTACTTCAGTGGGAGCTGAAGCTTTCACGACACTCCAGAGAGTCAAGTCTAAAACGTTCATGGCATATCAATAATGTGATAGACAGACAGTTAGACAGGTACGCATGGACACAAATTTCAGGACTGAAGCTTCATGAGCAGCTTTACAGCCTAGACCTCCGCTAGGCATTTTCTGTGAGCAATACGAAGACAATGTCATCCAGCAGACACAAAGCCAGAGGATGGATTTCTGGCTCCACCATAGGCTCAGCATGGGAGTATTGGCAATTTATTTAATTTTTCTGCAGCGTACTGTAAAACAGACATTCTGACGCTAGAGTCATCCTGCCAAAGCAGTTTTGAATAAAACACTCGTATCAAAAGCAATTGTTCAGATTTAGATATCTTTCATGAAACAATTGCTTTTCAAACCTTGCTACTCCAAAAATACAGCACTGTACCCTAACAAACTATCTACTGAAGCACTGGGAATACCCGGTCAGCATCACAACGGTGCCTGATACAGTTAAGTAGCAGCAGTATAACAACAACAACAAAGGGTAATGTTTGTCCATATGCCAAGGCCACCATTTGGGATGAAACTGCACATGGAACTAGTTAACACGTGTGGTACTAAAATACTGGCAATCTGCATTATGTTGACATTTAATAACCAGTCAAGAAAGAGGAGAAAACACAAAGGAAATGGCAGTACATTCTGAGGTATTCTGAAAAGAAAAGCATATTTACTGTCATCTTGGAAAAGATGATGCTGTAGCATCAGAACTGATAGTCCGGGCTAACTGGCAACAAATTTAAGGCTTCAGGACACACAGCAGCTGAAATTGAAAGTAATGTGGATGAAGCTGATGTGTTTAGCCTCAGGAAGCATGGAATTAAACTGTCTGCTGGTAGGAGGTGAGAGGGGAAAAAGCTGGAAACGCAGCAGCCCCTTGTTTCGGCAACAGCAACCCACAGGAAGGTGGGAGGGGGAAGGAAAGAGGGGTATGAAACCACAGCAAGTTTTCCCTTCAGTGTACCTAGCAGGAGATTAACAAAGAATATGCTTAATTATTGCTTCCTGCCCACCTGCCTAGTTCCTCCAAGAACCAGAGCTCACTCAAATAACATTCACTCCCTTGGCAAATGCACTTCTAATGGAAGCAGTTACAAATTAACCAAGTCAGTTTGCTTCTTTTACTTCGAAGGACTTGCAATTATTTTCCTCTGCCTTTTTTTTCAGACCTGCTGGTGAACTTTCAGTTTTCAAGGATCAAAATCTGGATGTCACGCTGGGGTAAATCAGCGTAACTTCTGTTCAAGGCAGTGATATTGTCTGCATTTACATCAGTCAGTCATCCATCAGTTCTGGATGATCAAATTCACTGTCCTATTTACTGCCTTCAGTAATTCCGTGTTATCCTAGCCAGTGCTAGATTTATTTTGTTAATAATTCATGGGTTGCCTTCAACTTATGACTTTCTGTGCTACACAAATGATATGGAGTAATTAAACCACCTCTAAAGCACATTGAATGCTGTTGGCAGAAACAACAGCAAGTATTTAAAAGAATATTTAATACCATGCATTGCCGGCATGCATGCTGGGAAACAAGCTTACATCCCAGAGCCTACCCTGGGCCAATCACAGGAGAATGGCTTAATTGGTTAATCATATAAATTACATTCACTTAATCATTTTAATCACCATCAGCCAATTAGCTCAGAGTTATGGGCTCTGAGGTAACAGTTATGCAAATGTTTGTTCCACTGCAAGCTATTAACAGCCATATTTTCTATATCAAACTGACAGTGACTGATGTGAAGAGGGAAGTGAAGAAAGTGAGCATTTATTTAGTACAAACTTCTCTCCTTCAGATTAGAATGAAGCAAATTTTAGGAATGGCCTTAAAATAGAGCAATTGTCTTTTCGTATAATAGAAATTATCCTCCGTTGGTTATGCTGGTGTGAGCATGCTGAGGTGCTCTCCTAGATGTTTTTGCAGAACGCTACCATGATTGCCCCAGTGTCCCAGCATCCCTGTCACTGTTAATGAACTATTTCACTAGAAGGACAGAAATAAATGCTAGCATTCCGTTGCTGGAAATCTGCAATACTGAGTGAAGTCTAGTTGGTTGTAGTTCATCAGCAGTGCATAATTTCCTGGAATAGAGGTGTGACGCCTTTCCCATGTACCTTTGAGTCTCTCCTGCTCTGTTTCTGTCAGAATCACCCTGGAGTCTCATTTCCACATCCCCAGTGGCATCGTGATGGCTTAAGTGAAGATACTCGCTACTCGCAGTGAGGGTCAGAATTTAGCCCCAGCTCTTCTTCATAGTGAAAAAGAATGGATGAGATTTTTCATTATCAGATGGCTCATTTGCATTGCTTGGGTAAGGGATGAAGCACAGTAAAAACCCATATGTAGGAAATACAGAGCAGCAGAACCATCTCTGGTACAGTAAGACTCACGGGTGCATTGGAGCTGAGACATAGACATTTCTGTGATCAGATATCCATTGGTATTAGTTTTGTTCAGGAAATATATTGTTCTGCCCAGTCACTAACTCGATCTCCCTTGATAGTCATGCAGAGGTTTCAGACCTTCATTCCTATAACAAAGCTGCTATGGAAAAGAAAAAGGTGGAGAGGAGGGGGACATTTATGAACATTACTTTTTTATAGTTTATATTTATCAGCCAGAAGTACACTTAGTTATCTAACAGATAAAGAGGATGCAGCTGGTATGATTCTCTGGAACATTCAGAAGTTTGTCACTGAAGTAGTGACACAGCTCTTGGAGAAACAGATTGGAGTTGCAAAGCTTCATATAGAGAACACAATTGTTATACTTTGTGTGAGAAGCCACAGTCTGCCCATTCTCAAAAACGCCATCATGAATCTGAGCTAAAAGGTATGGCAGAAGGTTTCCCCAAAACTTCACTAGCTTCATAATACCTTAGTTTTATTTTGTGTGTTTGTGGTGTTGTTTTAAAATATCTGGGATTGCAAAGTTCCATATTTGAGGCACTAACGAGGACTAACTACATATATACACCTATCATTGTCACCAGAGTTATGTATTACGGCTTAAATTAAATGTGCCTACTAAGGACATTGGTAGAAAGAATAATAGGCAGTTTTAAGCCATGGTTATATGAAACCAGTTAACTTGTTGGACTCTATAATACTTGATTAACAAATTATTACAACATCTATTAACCATTTAATAGTCCTTTATCAGTTACTCATAAATAGAACCTTAATGCAAAGCAAGATCATTTTGCCTATTTAAATTAACAGTCAGTTTGGGGAGATGATGAGTTACTAGTAGCTTATTTCAGGACAGGGGTTGATCTTGTCAGGTAGGGCCGAAAAATCAACCCCCTCACTATATATTAATCAACAGAAAAACAACTAGGGGCTGAAAAAGCTGTTCACAAAGTGTTTCTTCTTCGGTGCTGGGGAGGAGGAAAGAAATATGCTTCTGAGATTCAGCTCAGACTCAGTGATGCCATGAGTAAATGAGCTGTGTCTGTATTCTAAGTACCTTAATGAACAAAGTGCGACAAATAGCTTGCTATCTCTGAAATGCGAAAATACATGGCAAAGCTGGGGAAAAAATTGCTGCTACAGCTGCAGGTGGGTCTTACATACAAAGCAACTCTGATGCCAACCAGCAAAATCTATAGTAAAGGCAGCCAAGCTGAATGGCAGCCACCCAGAGGCCAATCTCATTCGTAATAGGTCTGTGAGCTAGAAAAATATTTGCTTACAAATTTTATGGAGGAAATTGAAATTGAGATTAAAGCCTCAATCTTATAAAAGGACTGGACCAAGCAGTGCTCTGTGCCTACAGAGCCAGGATCCATCCAGGGCACACCACAGAAGCACAGCACGGTGCCCGTGTGGATGGCACAGCCCTGAACAGCTTGAGGATCAGTGCCATGGCTGCAGGAAAACCCAGACCTGAGGGTCAACCTCAAATAAGCAAACGAGACCAGGAATGACGTATCCTCTGGAGCGAGTTAAGAGAAGGGCAACAAAGCTGGTGAAGAGTCTAGAGAACAAGTCTTATGAGGGGTGGCTGAGGGAACTGAGGCTGTTTAGCCTGGAGAAAAGGAGGCTGAGGGGAGACCTTATCGCTCTCTACAACAATCTGAAAGGAGGTTGTAGCATAGAGGGTGTTGGTCTCTTCTTCCAAGTAATAAGACAAGAGGAAATGGCTTCAGGTTGCACCAGGGGAGGTTTAGATTGAATATTAGGAAAAATCTCTTCATTGGAAAGCTTATCAAGCATTGGAACAGGCTGCCCAGGGAAGTGGCTGAGTCACCATCCTTGGAGGTATTTAAAAGACGTGTAGATGAGGTCCTTAGGGCCATGGTTTACTGGTGGAATTGGCAGTGTTAGGTTAACAGTTGGACTTGATGATCTTAAAGGTCTTTTGCAACCAAAATGACTCTCTGATTCCACGATTCTATGACCTTATTTGGGAGAAATCCTGAAAAATACTTTTAAATTTCTGACTTTAAGCAATATCTTACTTTTCTGTAGCACCAAGGAGGCTACTGTTGAGTAGCGGTATCTTTCATCTGTGTTGACAGGGTCCCTTGGTCTTTGCCATGCCCTCGGCAGAGATACTTATGCCTGGTAAGCACTGCTTCCTCTGTCAAGGTCATTCCGTGGCTCCACAGACATGTTCTGCCCGAAATAAATTAATAACAGAGCACACCTATCAATATTTATTACAATTACTCAGGCAGAATATAAAACAAAGGCTTCATCCATCAGCAGCCTGCAGTCAGACCGTTTCAATGACTCCAGGACCAGGCCCCCAAAACCTTCGTCCCCTGTAAACGATGTTATGTCATGTCAGAAGTGAGGGCTGGAGCTGCTCTTCTGCTTCTACAAGGAAGATGGAGAGAGATTAAGAGTCCAAACTGGAGGAGATCTTCCTGCAGAGGAGGGAGAGAGCTGCTGGGGCTCTAATTAGTCTTCCACTAAAATATTTCCCAATGTCGAAGAGGAAATGTGTATATCTAGGATATTCATTTACTCTGTTAGGCTGAAAACCTCCAAAATCTTTCTAAGGCTACATGCCAGAGAATGTCTTTAAGATGGTGGTTGTACAAAACCACTCACTTCAGTAGCTAAGTGGTCATTTTAGCTTGTTGCTTTCCAGCTTTAAAAAATAAATACACCTGTGATTTTGTATGTGTGTATGCACTCTTTAAAAGCCTTTAGGAGAAGAAAAACATTATTTTCTTGCTAGTTTATTGAATGACCACCAATTGTCATATTTTGTGTCTGCTACTGAAAAAATGTCTGTGGATGTTTAAAAAGATGCTTTAATGTCAGGTTTTCTTCATTTCCTTACTAGTGCTATTGTTTTCCTATTCTTACATTCACTTCAAACAAGCAGTGTGCGAGGAATGCCAGATCAGGCTTCCTGAAAATTAGGCTCAATTAAGCCAGGTGGCCTTTGATTGCTAATGATTGATTAGAAAGCAAAAGACAGATTTACAGCAGATAAGTCAATAACTGAGCTTTTTTCTTTCTTTTTGGCAAAAGAGATCTCCTTTCTGCCAGTTGTTATTTTTTGTATTCCATTAAGATGCCTGTATTTGTGTTGCCATGTCTTGATAGAATGTTTTTTTAAATTCTGTTGACAAACCTGTCACTTAAAAAAGAACATAATGCCACTGCTGGTTTTACTGATTAGTGATAGGGTTGACTATATTAAGATCATTATTGTATTTAATATATTGTCATTTAGGTACACGATGGTGCTTGTTTTCTGCTTGTAGGGAGGTCACGCTGTACCATACTATTTGTTTTCATTAGTGCGGTGAGGGCAGAGAGGTACATCGGTGTGTAACCCCAGAGCAGGAGCAATCTCCACTCAGGAACAGTGCTGTGCAAATGTTTTTCTCTCTGCTATTTCTAACCTTAGAATGAGCATGATGAATCTTTGACCTGTCTTAAGCAACAGTGTGCCTAAGGAGTGGCTTGCATCACAAACTCGATCAATATTTGTTTCAGGCATTTTATTCCAGACAGGCAAGTTATCTGAGGTTGTGAATACCAGCAAACACAGGGAGATGGCTAGAGCTACGTTCAAGAAAGGGCTGTGGCAGCAAACTGCAGCCCCAGTGGAAGCTTAGACATCTCAGGGAGCCGTATCCGAACCAGGGCTTTCTGCACCTCAGTTTTGGCCTGAATTCCTATTTGAATTGAAGTTTGGATGCTGGTACATCCACTAGCTGTAATACCAATTACAGCTTAGTGGCAAGGTACCTCTGAGAAAGATCGTAGCCACTTCTGATTTTAGAGGCCTAAATCTTTTTGGAAATTTGGCACCATAATCAGCTAAACAGAGAAGCGTCTTACAGCCCATCACCAAAGCACAGGGAACTGACACATAAACAAAATTTTCTCTGTTCTTCCTCCCCATCTCCCTGTTTCTGACATCCTCACCAGCTGCAGGAAACACTGAGGAGCTGAATGATACCCAAACCTGAGACACACGTGCGTGGAAGAAGGCTGGTCCTTGCACAGCCTGCAGCTTGAAAGCAGATACCGAAATCAGTAGGGAAAACAGTTGGAACCTGTTTTTCAGTGAGAATTAAATACCAAAACCCATGACTCTCCTTCAAGTACCCATATGGCTGGGTGAGCCTCGTCTTGGGCACATCAAGGCCTTGAGTGCATCCAGTGGCTCTTCCCCTTTGGTACAGGACACATTTTCCCCACTGGCAGTGCAAAGACAGTGTACAATTGCAGATTTATTGAAGGCACACGGCACTGCAAACTCCTCTTTGACTTTCTCCCTTTGCACTGACTGCATGTACAGACTCTAGTGATGTTTAAGGGCTGCAGGGAAATGAAGACAAAATTACAGCTGTACTGCTAAAGAAATGTAGGAATAGAAAGGACATGGTTAAATTAATAGGGGTGTTCTGTTCTTCAGAGCTGGGAACATGGAATACAAGCCAGGTCTGGGCAGTGAATGTTAAAGCAGCAGTAAAATGGGCAACATTAGAAGTATAAAAGGACTATTATAAACTCCTGATTTAACCTTCTTAATAAAAACTGAAAGCTGGCATTGCTTCCAGTAAGGGCTACTGAAAGTGTGACTGTGTTAGTACAGGTGGGGCCAGAGAGAGGGAAGGGAAGAGAAAACAGAGCATCAGGATAAAATGTGCTTTTATTGTCTGATTTTGGTTTTTATTAGCCAAGTTTGTAATGAAAAAAGGGTAGCTAGATTCCTCCACTTTACATAGCGAAGGGGAGCCTGAAGAGTCCCCACAGAGAAAGAAGAGAAGGAACTTGTCTTTTTAACATGCTCCATTTTCTATCTTTGAATCTAGAGGTTTCAGGCTCCAGGCATCTGCCAAGGCAGAAATTAGACTAAGGAGGAGACAGAAGAGTATCCCTTCTTCTTCTTTTTGGGCTGGCTGTGAGAAGTCATTCGACTTCTCTTTAAGGTCTTATTGTGCACTGAGGTAAGTCAAATGACTTTTTACTGTCTACAGGCTGAAAAAAAGCAAACTAATCTTATCCCAAAAAAAACCTGACTGACCCTCTAGAGGGTTCCCTGTCTTTGCCTCTGTTGACTGCACAAAGGTCTTCATCAGCTATTCTTCCTCAATGAAATGCCTTAGCTCCATGCCAAACTAAAGTGGTACGAACCTGGGGGCACTGTGGGACAAAATGTGGCCTATTGGGATATTGCAAGTGGCTCTTGTCAGTGCTGCTTCCATTGATGACAACCGCCTCTTCTCCATGTGTGCTAGACTTTTAGCAACATGTGACCAGTCAGAAACTGAAAGCACTGAAGGCCTGACCCTACCCTGAACATTGGCTAGGAACTTTATTATTAGTTATGACCAAGAGAACTCTGTTCTGTTGGGTTTTTTCTCATATGCTGCATATTGAATTAACTGGTGAATATCCCCCTTAAGAACTTTGTCTTCTTCCCATCGCTCTTGCTCCTTTAACCCTTAAGTATAGCATCTAAAATAATTGAGAACTGGAGTTAAAGCAGCGAAAAATGAAAAGGCTGTTGATACCGATCTTTCAACGGTTCCTTTCAATTTTAGTTGCCCTTGTAAAGACCTTTAATGAGGGACGCAGTATTTTTATTATCTTAACTAATTCCAATTATTTTCTCGGTTGTGTTATGGAGTCTGCTACTATTTATTAGGTTAATGCAGATTTTTTTTTTTTCCTTAGAAATAAGTAGGTTAGATCTATTTGTGACTGACCAAGACATTTGGTTTATTTTTGCCATCCCTAGTTGAAAGAAATTGGAGTAAACTAGATGAATAATTGAAAGACTGTTTCCCACCAGTTTTGAGTTGGTAATGGATTTAGATTAACCTAGGTCTGCAATAATGCAGGTGTGAATGAGGATCACTGACTATAATTAATTTCTGCTTCCTCAGTGAACAGTACAACATATTTGTCTGTATGAATGTCTGTATTTACAGGATAGAGATTCATGAACGATTTGCCAGATCAGCTTCAGAGAAATGGTGTGATTTGGTGAGAATAGGGCAAGTGGTATACAGAGTATCTGCCCTGCCACAGAGCGTGTTCAGCATCTTGAAGGATTAATCCCTAACTGAGGGCTGTTGTTACTCACATTTGTAACGACCAGCTTACCCTAATAAGAAACAAGCCACATTTCAAACTTTGATCTAAATGTAAATTGGCTGCTGGTCAATTAAACAAAAATTAGATCATCACTCACTAGGCCAAAGGCATCAGCAATATGTTGATGTATTTCTCAATAGCAATTTCTCGAAATCATTCTGCAGCTGTAATCAGAGAAGGCAACAGAGGTTTGTTTCTCTGCTTTCCTGTAGTTCTGTCGCTTCTGAGTCCAAGAGGAGGCAGCTGCAGTCATGCTCTGATGCATGGAAGCTCTGGAGATCTGATGAAAGGAATCGGGTGACAATTTGCAAACTGTGGTTCCTGAAGGGCTGCACTCTGAACTTGAGCTGGGTCTCATGCCTCGCATGCTGGGAGGAAAAGGCTGTTTTAAAGAGCTAGGCAAAATCCCCACCCACTAAATGGGAGGCAGGTACGGACACAAGAGGAATAATTTCTGTAGATTTAGATCTCCAGAGATGAAAACAGTGCGGTAATATATTACAGGACAAAATGACCTAATCACTTAAATTTTAATGGAAGAAATTATGGAAAGAGGTGAGGAATCAGCACCAAGGGTTCGGTGAGATACTAGGGCAGTAAATACAGTAAAGGTTTACCAAAGGGAACAGTATGTCAGGAACGCTTTGTAAAAGGCAGGAAAGGCAGCTGTTTGATCCTGTGTTCATGAGTAATACATGTCTTACAGGTCTGTGATTGCTTACTATGCATCATGTTTTCTGTATCTCCATTTCTATTTTATTCCAGGTAATTATAAACAGCTAATATTCCCACAAGTACAAAGCTACAAGTTACAAGCTACATACTTTCATCTCCTTCTGAGGACTTCATGTTTTAAGAATAAGAAAACCTCCCCAAACTAGAACAAGTGTTTACTCCAGACCAAAAGTACATCTGCAACTGTAGGAGGCACTGAGTGTCTCCCAGTCCAAAGGGTGTCTGGAGATTCCTGTCAAACATCAAAGGACTGTGCAAAGGGCCACACATTTGTGGCAATCTGTGTGCAGTTTATGTACTCTACTGGATAAGAAATGCTGTGAGCATAGCTGCAAAAAATTGAAAGATTCCCTTTTGATCATGCTAACCTTCTTTGTACCACCATTATCACTGGGTTACCTTTGTTTTTAACTGAAATGTCGAGGATTGTAGTTGGAAAAATAATACTGGAGGGCTGCTAAAATGGACAATTTTCCATAAGAGGCATCTACCATTTCCAGTGGCCTAGAACCTGCCATGAAGACTCAACAACTGTAGACTGTGTGTCACCTTATTTCCAAATAATTCTTACCTCTAGGCTGGTCTGAGTCAGGTACCAAGATATGGGCAAAGGTTAAGCCGGGCCAGTTCAGCAGTGGAAACTGTGCTTTCTGATTTTAAGGAAGAAGGAAGGATGGAAGTTGTGGGAGAAGGTGGACCAGTGGTTTAACACTGAGAATTTTACATTGAGGGCTGCCAAGGAAACATGGAAACAACAGAAGTGAAGGTAAGACAGGGAGAAGGCAACTAGCTGGATGAAGAGGCAGGATTTGGAGACTGAGAAGAAACTGTAGGATGGGAGAAAGGAGAGAGTTTGCATCAGAGGCACCACTGAGGTTTCCAGGCTGTGAAACAGAGGTGAGCCTGAAGGGCCAGATGGGATGCTGGGTCTGACTGACCAAGGACATAAGAAAGAAAAGCCTAGATATGAGGCATGATTGATGAGTGAACATGAAGAGCAGAAGCTGCCTGGCTTAGTGAGGAAGAATGGTGGGGTAGGAGGATACTGCACCCAGACAAGGAGGGTGCAGGACACCTAGCTAAGAGTTGCATTTGAGAAGGGGAGAGGAAGGTGGTTTTGGAGCCATAAACCGTACCTGAGATCCCCAACTTGAACATCACTATACCTCCATCAACAAATAACTGTGAAAAATGGTAAATATTTCTATTATTAACCTCCCAGAAGGATGACAGCTTAGTACTGTTGTCACTTACTCCATTAGCTCACCTACTAGTGGTCCAAAGGTCCAGCTCTGCTGATAACCCATAGGAGTGTCAGTGTGATGCCATGGGATGGAGTTTTTTTTTCCCATGCGCTTTCCTGAAAGCCCTAGGAAATTACTCTTACAAAAGCGTATTAAAAGGACTTTATAAATATAGCAGAGTTAATCAGAGTGTAAGCTAGGAAATGCTAGAAGTGCCACAACCAGCTGACTGTTACTCCTCTGGGGTGTTACAGTCCCCACTAATAAAATATCACAACCAAAATTATAATAAAAAAGCAAACAGACTTTTTTTTTGGGTCAGTCATGCTGTGCTCACTTTGGAAATGACTGTATGGTAAGGCGAGATTTTAAAAGTTCTAAACAGAAGCAATTAACTTGGTGAAAGAAAATATAGCTATTTGCAAATACGCCTTCTCCTCCTTCACTCTCCAGTGCAAGAATGCTCCTAAGGGACCAGTTAATTTCTGCATGTGTATGTACTGTTCTTTAGGTCACAGTACAGCAGACTGACACACAGAAGTTTAAGCCAAAACTGTTTTGCAATTAAGAAAGTGTTGCAAGGTGAAGTTGTGAGGGGAAATAATGAAAAGGAGGTCTTTAGTATCTTTTTTTTTTTCTTACTTCAATGGGTCTGAAGCATATGTTTTAACCTAAGGTACATGCTTAAGAAATATTGTTTTGAATTAGGTCAGACTTAGGTGTTTAAGAGAATTCACGAATGAGAGGCAAAGCTATATACACTGAATGTAGTGTAATGCTTTGGTTTAAGGGTCTCTGGTTATCAGAAAACGAAACTGATGTAAATCATGTGAGTCACAAACATTAAAAATACATGCTGAGAAAGGGCTGACATACTTTAAGCAGCCGACATTGTGAGCACCTTATGGCTAACAGAGTTCCTGACTTATAGCAAGGAATTACTTTCCAGCATGCAAGTGAGATATCAGCACAAATTACGACTTTTCCGCTGTCACAAAGAACACTTTGGATTGAACCAGGGTCTCCTGAGTCCTAGCCCAACATTCACAGCCCAAAGCAGTTGTATGTAAACCCCTCCACACTAGCTAAAAATAGGCTAAATACATTTTAAATGGCAAGCTTTTGAGAATTGTATTTTCTGAACAGCCAGCCATGGAATACAGAACAAAGCAGAACCCAAGTGTTAATTGCTCCAACCCCATAATTAAATGCAGACATACTGTACTCTGACTGTGATTCTTGAAACCTTGCCCACTTGTGTTTTTCAGTCCCATAAAAAAGAACACCATCAATATTTTGTTTGAGGAAATGCAGTTTGCAATAGCTGATGTGACAATAGGTCTTTGGCATAATCACGATCAGAAATGCCTTCATGCATTAGCCACAAGCCAAAAAAAAAAGGCAGTAGTCAAGCCACTGCAAATTATTCTGCTTATTAACATCCGGTACGCTTTAAAAAGCAGGGAACGCGCATGTGTTTATTTTGCGGTTCTGTCGGGGAATGGCCCTGGGATCAGATTTAGTGCATGCCTGCCTGGATGAGCCCACGCTCTGAGCTGGACAGACACAAGCTTGTCTGGCCCAGAAGCCAAATACTCACATCAGTACAGTGCCATGAGCAACCTAATGTGGCTTGCTTCTGCGCTGGTATGTCTTCATAGCTCTGGACCAAAGGCTGACCTGCATATACGTGGACCTAAAGCCTTTGCCATTAGAGCCAGTGTCACTCTTCCTCCATTCGGGTCCTATGGTCTGAGCCAACATAAACAGTTTTCAACTGACCCACAGCATGTAGGTCCTGCTATCCCTCGCCAAGTCTGACCTTCACTGTTGGCTCTGTTTGGGAACTAAATGCAAGTTGAATATTTATGATTTAGATGTGCCAAGATTGAGCCTTTCCTTCCCAATTAAATTCAAGTGGCTGGTTTAATAAACAAGAAATCCCTTCCAAAAATTGAATCAACACATTATATGCCTTCAGGGCTTGGACCCCCAAGGCTACCTTCTGGTTATGTTTTATTTGCATCCTGCACATTTTCTTTGTAAGTAAGTGTCTAGCTCTGCAAACAAAACCAAAGCTGAAACTTTCATATTATCACTTGTGGATGCTTAAAAAGAACACCAAATTTGATACGCCACTATAAAATATGGGCAATAATTTTCATTTTCTTTAGAGGGTGGGCGACATTAGGGCGTTGCTCTCAACACCACCCGTACATCGATGAGGTCCCCTCATGTGGATAGGAAGGCAGGGGTGCTGTTGCTCTCGCTTGGGGGTCCCTTCTGAGAAAGCTTTGCCCATGTGCTTGCACTTTGGAAGTGCACTGAGCCAAAATGCAGGTTACTCCATGCTCATGGTCCACCTTCTTCCCCCACCTCGGCACCACCTATCCTTTGGGCATTTACCATCTGTCTCCAGACTCCCATGCAGAGGGGAGTTAAAAGCTTTGTTATGCTTACATCCTACGCTCAATGGACTTTGTACCACAACGGTTTCTGCTGTGCCCCAGCAGTACTGGCTGGTAATTTGAAAGGTGCTTTATGATCCCTGCAGAGTGAAATAAACTTGCAAGTGAGAGGCAAAGCCTTGAGCCTGAATAGTGCTATAAAGTTGTTTAGCAAGTTAGACAATCTCAAATAGTATCCCCTTGGGGGCTGAGTAAATTCTTGTGGGAGAGGAAGAAGAGGATCAAGATACAGTGAAGGAAATGCTCAGGAGATGCTATGCTGCCAGTGGTGTCAGGGTTTTTGCCTGTGACACAGATTGTGCACCCATCGTTCCTCCATCCACGAGCCACTGGGCTATGCACACCACCTGCAAAGCAGCTCTCCTAGATTGCAAAGTGATCTTCCGACTCTCATTTGAACTTCCAAAGAATCTCTAAATCTGATCTGATATTTCCTGACTATCCTGGTATACCTGTTTTTTTCCTCCCCTTGGTACCCAAATACAATACAGCTACAGAATTGACCAATTTTTTTCCCTTCCATATCAGTACTGCATCCTACTGTCACATTCGCATCCTGCCTTATATATTTCTTTATAAATAAGGCACTAAATCTGAGGAAGCTGTGGTTGTTTTAGTGAGTCTCTGACATAATTCAGACATCTTCCTGGAAAAATACAAACTGTTCCTTTCTAAATTTATCCTACGGTTTTAAACGAGAAATCTAATTCTTCTGAGGCTGTTAAATACGGTGCAATAATTAAAAGGCTGTGGTGTGCACAACAAAGAGGCAATAGCATAACTTTGAACAGGTAAACCATCCCTGTAAGCCGTTTTAGAGATCCTTACTAATAACAGTAAATGATTACTATTAGTTCTATAACCAAACTGCTTCAGGCCCATGGGAATGCAGGGAGAGAGCTGACTTCTCCAGTGAGAACTGCAGCCATTATTTTGGCAGCATTGAACCTAGATTTATGGTATTCCATTAAGAAGGAATGCATTAACTCTACAACTGTCACCACTGCATTGATGTCAAAGGAAGTGCTCTGGCTGGCTTTGCTGACTTGATTGATGGAAAATAGTATATCAGTCTGGTCATTCTCTCTCTGATGAGAAAGGCAAGTATCCTGGATCCCTGAAGCTACAGCAAAGCACCTTTTTTTTTTTTTTTCCCCTGCTCCTCCTGGCTAATTTTACTACATTCTTTGGCCCTGGCTGTGGAAAAGGAAAAACAGGACAGTTGACTTTTCTGCATTACCCAGAGAGGAAGCAATCCAACAGGCAGAGCAGCGAAGTTGAACCCTTCTCGCCTTCCACTCCAGTTTGGTTTCAAACTTGAACTTTGCACAAATGCTGTCAACACAGTGGGCCAAACTTAAACATCAAATTCAAACAGCTACAGATTTGGAGATCACTGCAGACTGAAACCTAGTGAAAATCTTGACTGCACAATAAAGACTTCTTACCGTGTATCCCCTCTCCCAGTGGACTGGAAAAATATTGGATTCATCTCTGGTGAACACTTAAAATAGCACCTATTCCTGTAGCACATTAAAAAGACACTTATTTTTTTTTGCAAAGTGGGGAAGTGCTGCTATTGCTCTTGTACAGACAGAGAATTGAGACACACAGGAAACGTCTCGTAAGTAAAATAACCAGGGACCATGTGCTGGCCCTGAGGCCAGGCAGCCCAACATGGCCCAGCCCTACATACCATAGTCTCTTCTTTCCCTTCCCCACCCCCTCAGACCCTGGGTATTTGAGTCAAAATTGCCTGCTGGGAACAGTCCCTGGCACATGCTCTCCCCTGAAGCGTGTCTGTGTGTTGTCTGGAAGAACAGCAATGCACACAGCCAGGACTGCGCTCGGGAGTGTGCTGGCAATTAAAGAGCATCGACGACTGCCGGCCTCTGCTGCCGCCCCGCTCTGTCTGTCAGGGCAGACACAGCAAAAGGGGCGGTGTGTCCTTTTATGGACCCTTAAAGGACTTGGCAGAACACAGGAATTCAAGTCCTTGAAACTCTCATCTACAGCTATTGGCATTTCAATTTCTAACAGCAAGCTGAACCAGATGGGTAACATTCTGCATCTGCATATGTCCTTCACTGCTTTGGTTGTGGCGACCTGGGATGTTTGCTCTGAAACACTTTGACCAGATCAGGGAGGACTCTATTCTGCTCAGTCAAGTCAAGAAAGTAACATACGGAAAATATAGGATCCATGATCAGCTTCATCGCATTTGCAAAGGATTTGCATGCACACACACACAGAGCTGCGCGTGTGCACACATATGCGCAGTACGAGAGGCAGTGCCCAGCAAAACTTTTCAGAGCCATCTAACATATACGCTGCAGACAGATTCTGCTAAAAACAATGCCTAAGTCTCTTTGTGAACCAAGTGATGTCCCCACAGTCACACTGGGGTCTTAATCCTTCCCATGTCTGACCTTCCTCTTGTCTGTAGAAGGCACAGTGGTTAAGGTGCTGACCAAGGAGTTGAAAAATCTGAATTCCTCCAAAACCAAAATGACAGGACCACAGCTACATTACATACTATACGTAAAAGATGGGGAAATCAATCTAACATATTTTTCTGCGTTTTGTGTTCACTTTGAGTCTAGAAGTGAATTCAGGTTATGGAAGTTACTATTTTATCAGCTTCTTGCCTATACGCGTTGATGGTTTTAATTATATGCCTTAAAAAAATTAGGATGTTTTCTGTTAGTTTTCTTCCTGTGTTATTATTAGAAATCATCCCTGTAGACTTAAAACTAATGTTCTCTTTACAGAAATAATCTCTATTATTCATAATATTTTTGGCTTGAAATTAGTCCTTCCACAAAGCCTTCCCATCTCAGCTGAAAGATTAGTCTCTTTATTGTCTTGTTTCACTGCCCTCTTCTGTTACTCATCTGCTCATACTTCATCTCATCCAAAGCTTTTGCAGAAGCAAGGGGCTTACAACGAACTCATTAATCAGTGTTTCTGGAGTTAAGACGTGGGGAAGTCTCACCACTGCACATCCTCTCATCATTGCCGTGCTTATCATCCTCTTGAATTGGTTTATCAGACCACTCACCTCAGTCGTTGTTTCTTGCTAGGCCAGCACCACACTCCCTATAAGAAATAAAAAAATTATGGCATGTAGCAAGGTTTGTATACCACTGAGCCAAAATAATCACTCAGAATTTTGTTACCGACATTTCCCTCACAGCCTCCTGCACAAATGGGCGTTTCTAGTTTAAGTTTTTACATTTTCTTTCCACCAGTTTTCATTCAAGTCTCATATTTTTATTAAACATGAGCTATTGAACTAACTCAGTTCACTGAGGTAATTCACAAATGATTAACACAGATTATTCCAGAAACCATCATCCTTTAATACTTTACCTTTTAAATTGTATTTACATATTAAGTTTCTTTAAATTGCCCCCATGTAAAAATTGAGACTGCAGCATTCTAGCGGTGCTGCTTGAAGACTCCTTGTATTCACACCATGGGAAATTAAAAGTAAGCCGTACAGAAAATAAAACAAACACAGCTGTGTACAGAGCGGTTTAAAAACTGGTCTTTTCCACAATAGGGAGCAGATTTCTATCTGTATTTGCTTGACTACCATCTTGCCCTTTCTGATACACTTAGTCATCACTGTTTTAGAGTGCCAGGCAATGTGATTCAGCAATCTTCAGGCAAAATATAGCACAGATGTGTTTGGTCAGTCTGCTGGCTAATTGATAATATATCAGCTGACAGCCTGCAGGGGAACTGGCTGCAGATGTCTCTTGTTGAGAGCTGGGTAGCTGTGATAACAATTACGATTGCATTAAGCTTCACATTTTTTATTTTTGTAAAGAACTCTGACAAACTGATGGACATTTAAACATTCTGAAATAAATACGCTAAACATATTCCTGACTAGCAGATTTTATTATCAAAATCTACAGTTGCCAGGAGCTTGTTTTTGATATATTCACAGAAGATAAAAGTGGAAAGAAGCGGCATAAGCTTTATTCGATAATATATATTTTTAATTGTTTGCATAAACCCTGGTAGGAAAGAACTCTGTGCAGGAACCTAACATACACTCTCATCTTTCTCTTTGATTGCAGACTTCCAAACAACCATTGGCAGGATTAGCAGAACACAACAAGCATCTGTGTCTCTGCTTCAGTGTCTATTGCCACAACAATTGACTGTATGAAACTGGTTCTTTACAATAATATGTGCTCTACCATAACAGACCCAGTCTCTTTGGTACAATGACTCTTCAGAGGAACTAACTTTTTATTATATTGAATCAAAAAGAAAGAAGCAATCTGACTGAATAGCTGACTCTCGAGCTAAAACATGTTTTATCCATTCATTTTTCAACCAGCTTTCAAGACTGTACTGCATGAAGTTTATTTTAGCTATCAAAAAAACTATCAAGATGTGTTACTCATTTTAAACAAATGTTCCTATTGTAGTGTCAGATTTACATGCTTTTCTGGCTCTGACTCAGATGGATTCTTCATGGGGATCAAAGTGATAAAGTTCATTACATCAGAACACTCAGATCAACTTACAGCACTTCAATGAAAGCAAGTTTCCTTTACTGGAACAACTTGAAGTACGTGCAAATGTATTTTGATGTTCCTGGTCCCAGTCTTGTGACGTACTCCTTGGCTCCAGAGACACAGAAAAGGTCATGCAAATATTCCAAGGTTATACCTATTATACACAGGATACAATGTTGAAAGTTGTAGCTTCAACAGCAACTTAGGTTATTTAACACTCTATCAAAGAGCCTGATGCATCGTTCAGGAAGACTTTTACTGTCTTCAGTGGGTTCATGATTTTGTCAGCCAGCAGACACAGATTATGTTGCATATTTAATGAACTGCCAGCTTCTCCTACAGAATATTGCCCTGCTGCCCAAACAGTAACATTCCTTTACACCTACTCACCCCTTCATGAAAAATGAATGTAAGATTAGGTAAAGAATGTTTTAAACCATTTTTAATGGAACACTGCAGATCCACCTATCAGAACATGTTGTGAAAAGATGTCATTTACATAAATATTACAAAGGTTTGGGGCATCCAGAATAGAATGGCTGTCCAGAGGGAATTCCCAGACATCCACATTACATGGATTTGACCCTGCTATTGAAATGCTGGATCATTTGAGACAGATTTTTTTTTTCTTTCTTTTAAAACTGATTGAGCTTGAGGCTTTGTTGCACTGCAAGACGAAAGCAAATGTCAAACATCGGGGCTTTTTTTTCCAGAACAGAATTCCTGTTTCCCAGCCATCCCTACCTTAGTGAATAAAACTGATGAGCCCATCATCTTTTATTTGCATGAGCTTTCTGATTTAATAGTACATTATTTTGTTGGACAGTATTTCTTCCTGAGCTGATCCCTGTTGCTCAGGATTAGCAGCCAACTGTGTTTTCAAATAGCTAAATATTTCTGCCAACAGTTGCTTAGCACAAGAGTAGTCTATGATGCAGCTGTCGGAGTTATCCCCAAATTAGCTTTTTCCAACCCATGGTCTTTAACTTCTGGAGGGAAACTTTGACATGCTCACCTGGATAGAGCCCCTTTTACAATTGCCAGTTAGCAAGTAGTTCCATTCTGTCCCAAAACTTCAATTCCTCAGCCACAGATCCTACAGTAAATGGAAGAGATGAGGCAAAGACAGACGTGGAGCATGCAGACCGTTTCATGCTATGATTACAGATAAGGTTGATCTACTCACATGGAGTAACTACAAGTACTGTCAGCCTGTGCGACAGAAATGTGCTGACCTGTGCAAAGATACTTAAGTGTGCAGCAAAATGGATTATTGTGGAGTTAGAAAGTGATGGGTTGAAGGCATGTGTTTCCATGGGTTCCCAAAGTGCTAACTGAGAATATTTGTAAATGATGTGTGGTTAGTTTAGATCTAAGCCTAAGTGCTGCCTAAGTACCTACACGATTTTGCTTACCAACTGGCTCTTAAAAACGACCAGTGAAGACTTGCAGAGTTATGCTAAATACGAAGCAGTAAAGCTACATGATATTCTGTAGCATTTTCCTCACTCTCTCCCTCCTTCCAAACTGATTTCTATGTCTGGCATTAGAAACAAGCCTCAGTGAGACCACCATGAACCCTTCACACCCAGGTCTTAGCACCAAGTCATATTAAATGACTTAAATCCAGTCCCACCACTATCTTGTCTTTCACAACCTGGGAAGTGGGATTCTCTTTGAAGAGGAGGTCAAATATGAGAATCTCAGGAGAACACGTGATTTAATGAAATTTTCACAATGCTGGAGACCCTTATGGGGTTTCCCTGCCACTAAACCGGAATCTGAACCTCACCCAATGTTCAGTCTTTAACTGGAAGGCCAAATTCTCATTTAAAGTTGATCTTTACCCGCATCTGGTCAACATCTTCTGAGTTTACATGCTAAAGAAACCTCAAGCTGGTTTTGTTCTTTTTAAAGGTGATGTTCTCTTGTTTGAAAGGTGAAAAAGAAAGTGTTTTCATTTTATTAGTATAGTAACTTCCATTTATACAGTTTTTTTTTTAATCCCCAGAATCCTAGAGTGCATTAGAAACCATGAAAAAGCATCTCTTAATCCACTTCTGAAACACAACACTTAATGCAACACCACATAGCAGCTTAGGAGAGGATGCATGCCAGAAGTCTTTAATGGCCACAATCAGACAAGACCTTGGTTTTAAGTTTCACTCAGAACACAGTAGCTCTATCAGCGCAGTCTCTTAAGCTCCAGACTGGGTCGGCAGTTCAATTCCGACTCCAAAGAGAGGTTGCCACCTACTAAATCATGGATGCCCCTCATGGCAGCACCAACACATTCCTTGGAGCCTTTCTGCTCTGCAAATCCACTCCAACCTGTGAGGTGCAGTATGTCGGCACTAGAAAGTGTAAGGGTAAAAAAAAAGGGTGGTAAAGGGGAGAACAATATCCAAGAATAAATACCTGCCACCCAATCTACACTTTCTTCTTGAGAAAACACAATCAGCCTGTCAGATTTACCTTCAGTTATCTTGTTTATAAAAATCACATGGAGTAACTTGCTTAAAACATACCACCGAGGCATAGAAGTCATGATATCAACACATAAAGCCTAATAAAGTACATTAATTTATGTATTGATCACATCATCTATTTTAAAATAAACATAACAGCCCCTCTGGTAATATAAAACATTAACGAAAACAGTATACATTTCAAATGGTACCTACATTATCTCTCTCCCCAGAAATCCTAGACTCATCCAATAATGTTGGCAGCTCACAGAGGTTGTCTGGTTTTCAGATATTGCATCAGTAAAAATAAATTTCTGAATCAACTGGAATATTCTGATGACAAATTATCTACAAAAAGTCTTTTAATACTGAGAAAACTCAGACTTAGGTGCTTAACTTTTTAAATCATTAACCTTTTAAAAATAGGCAGAGATGAAAAACAATCCCTGTAATATTTACATGCATACAAGTCCTACTATGTAAGCAAAAAGTGAAAAAAGGATTTGTTGTAAACACAGAGGAGCAGACCAGCAAACAATGCCAAAATATGTTTCAAATGTCGAGGCTTACAATTTTTAAAGCTGAGGGCTAAGTTTTTTAAGACTGACTAGCAAGTTGAGAATTCTCATTTTTCATATGTCCAACTGGATACACCTCTAATTTTCACTATAGGTCCCAAATTTGGCACTCCAACTTGCAAATGCTATTTGAATATTTTAACTGGAAAGTGAAAGTAAAGCAAAAAGAAAGAATGAATTATTTTTGTGGATTGTATCCATGATAAGGAAGTGCAAGGAGCAGACAAAACCAAGTATGTGTTGCAAGTTTTGAACTCAGCCATTTTCATTTTCCAAGCAGAAGGCTATAAGAATAATATAGGAATTGAGTCCACTTGCATGAAACTGGAAAGCTACAATCACTGGATCAGGCTAAGGCAGCTGCAGAGGATGAGTCCCAAGTGATAAGCAGGAGTAATGCTGGGATACAAATGCTAATGAATTTAGTCTCCTTTAATTCTTTTCAGCTTGATGGTATACTTTTCCTGCAAAGTAATTTCTGAAGAGCTTAGGTTGGCCAAGAAAAATTAAGAATACTGCACTAAAATAGGAGAAACAGCATCAAGTCAGCTTTTTCCTCACTAAACTATGCAAAACCTTACTGTACCATTAAGGTACACAATCCAATTACTAAAATATGTAAAACTGAAATAATGAACATGTAGTTTGATTAGATGAGGATATAAAAGCCGTGGTAGTAAAGTCAACACTTGAATCAATCAAGTTTATGAAAATTAAACTAGCAGAGCGTGCATATATTACTTAAGCACGCAAGCATTACTGAAGTATTCAACACTTATTAGGGAAAATAGTGGAAATTTTGTCTTAATCTAAAATAATATCACATATAGGCCTGACTTCTGTCACTTCTTTAGTGCTACGTAAGAGAGCTTATCATGCTAAGTGGCAATGACTTTCCAGTAATTTTCATTGTTTACTGTTTCCCATTAAAGAAACTTGCAGAACATGATTTTTCGTGTTGCAATGTGTTAAAATAATCATAATTTTACCCATGCAAACAACAACTAACTTTTCTGCACTCAGAAAGCACAATAGAAGGTCCACCATGCCAGACTGCTCAACTAGTGCTGAACACAGAAATGTTGTTCCTGAGCTATGAATGCCTGTTTCTATGAGAAAATGTTTCTAAGTGAAGTTATTCAGGTTTCTGCCCTGAAGCTCTCTCAGTTTCCAGACTTCAGCCTCTATTGGTTGCAATAGGAAAAGGAAACACAAAATCAAAATTTCACTTAGTCTTTGTATTCCATCTGTAAAAATGCATTCAGAAAAATATCTGTTTCAAATCCAAATGCACCAAAACAGATGGAGTGTGGATAATTTCTCTCCGTGTGTTCTCATTTCTATCACAAGATTGTTTCATATACACAAAAGCAAAGGGTCATATATTATGCAAATGGCAATAAGAAGAAATGCAGTATCAAGTCAGAGAACCCATCATGTGTAACAACACCTTGAGGGCCACTGTCAATTGCTAAAAGAAAAAAAGGTGGCTGCTGCCTAGGGATGCATATCTGCTCTATTTATGGCCCTTCTGCTTCCTTTATTATCCCAAATTGACACATTTTCCTTGATCTCTTTCTGTTGCTCCAGAGATCCATTCAAGGGTTATTTTCCCAATGAGGAAGCAAGGCTTTAGGCAGATTTGTTATCCTGAGTTTAGCAACTGTAAGGCTAATTCATCCCTCTACTTGGAGGGGAGATATCTGCTCATCTGCTGACCACCTTACTCTTCTTTTCAACCCTTCCCTGTGGCCTTCAGCAATAGATTTCTTCTCCTGTCTTCATATCAGGCAAGTTAGGCTAACCCCTAACCAGAAACGTCCAATTGCTGGAGGGTTTATAACAGTTTAAAGGTGGGTTTTGGTTTTGTTTTTGTTCTTTCTTTTTTCTTTCTTTCTTCTTAGTAGCTGCTATTAGCCTTACCCTCATGTTTCAGTGAGTTTTCTCCCAGCAGGGAAACTGCCTGCTGCAGGGTGCTTTGTTGGTTTCATAAATCTCTAATTAGGTCCCTATCTGATTTAACAAGAAGTCAGTCCTGTCCCCAGTCATCTTGAAAGCTTTACAAATCTTTGCTTTTTGAAGATCCCAGTGAGAAAACAGCCTCCTACCTAACCCAGAACTAATCTTTTCTACTTGCTTTGAAGGCATTTTGTAATACTCTAACCTCCTCTCCAAATAAATTTAGAGCAATTAAATAGGAAAACGCTGTAACATACATTTCCATGCTCAAAGGATGTCTGTTGGATGGTTAGGAATGGTTCCTGACTGAGGATAAGGCCCTTTAATGGCAACAACAGGGTTCATTAAAGCAGGTACAATTCACCATGCTTTGGCAATATCAAAATATTATTTCAATTCCAGAACCTTTTTTTTTTTTTAAGCGTAACTTACTTTAATGTTATCTAGCAATGACAATTCTAGACAAAATAGGGCCACCAGTGGAATTTGTTAACATTTTCGCCACTCAGATTTCGATCACTCCGTGCTTAGCAAGTATAGGAGGCAAATGGAAGAAGCAGCTGTTAAAAGGTTGGAAACACAGTCTGAAAATCGAGACCAGTAGAACACAAGCATTGATTGTGTGTTTGAGTTCCCCCCTGGGCTTTTAAAAGGAAATGTAACATTTCCAGAATCTGAAGAGGTTATTTCTGTACATATAACACAAGTGGGATTAAGAACAAGCAGTTTCCCTGATAGCAAAATCTGAAATAGTCATAGTCATGTTACCCCCCTCCACAACTTACATGACCAATTATTTTGTGGCTTTTGTCCCCAAGGCAAGTCCATCTTAACCTAGTAGTTGCTCATGAGGCCCATCTTTCTTTGCAGCTTTCAGCTCAAATGCCAGGGACCTGATGAGATTAATACATCTTTCATGAAGTCATACAAAGCACCTTGTGAGAGGTGCTGAGTGCCCTCAACTCACAGGATCAGGCCATTAGAAAACTAGAAAAATGGGTACAAACCAGCAAGAGTTAGGGAGCAGGCTGTAGAAATTTCATGGTGTGCTTTTCTTGTCATCCTCTTCTCGCCACATTCACCAGTTACTGCTGCCTATGACAGGGCGCAGAGCTACATGGTCAGACCTGACTTGGTGCTTTTCTATTCTTACAGAATATTGCAGTTCAAAGAGAATTATTTCACATTAATTGTTTCACTGCAATAATTTGAGCAGACATTCACATAGGAAATAAATCACAGCATTTATTAACAGCCATCTTTCCAAGAGGTACAAACTTCAGATTTTTAAAGATTTATTGTCCAAGCAATTTTACAAAACCTGTTGAGTCTAAACAGGGAGAAAGGAAGAACTGGAGAGACAGCTGAGAATCTAATTCATGTCAGTAAGAACCTCAGTTCTTGACATCGCTGATAAGATAGACCCAGAAATAACTTTTATTGCTATGACATAGCAGTACATGCCAAAATCCAGCAGGAATGCACCTGTATCTCACATTTAGCTATCATCAGGCATTAGTACCACAAATCATTAGAACAAAAAGCTAAAAAACCCATCCCAAATCCTAAAGGACAAATGTATTGAACAGTAATTACTGCATCTTTACAAGGCCAGAGCCTTGTTTAATACTGAATGCAAAGAAGATCCAAAGATGCTGTCATGCAGCCTGTGTTGATCCTGATTGTGAAGCCCGGTAGCTGGGTGACTGAGCTAGAATACATTTGTTAAAAGCATTCCCAAGGATGGACTTGTCACTTTTCCTTGTGAACTGTTTGATGATTAATTACTGTCACTGTCAGCAAACACCACTTACATTTCCCTCACTTGAATTTTTCAGGCTTCAGTGTCAAGCACTGGAAGAGACCTGGAGCTTGCGCCTCTGCTGGGCCAAAGGACTGGCCAGTCTTGGATCTGTTCTCCCACTATAACCAGGTCTGCTCTTCACCTCTTCTTTGGAAAGCCAGCTGACTCGTGCTTCCTCAGTATTGCTCTTCAGGTTCACTTTCCGCAGACCAAGACCACGTTTGTGCAGCAGGATGCCACTGGCAGCATTAGGCCAACAGGTCAAGAAGAGAGGTGCCTTCGTCCAATGTAGCAGCACTGGCAGAAACTTCAGAGTAGGTGATGTTCCAGCAGTAAAATTACAGTTCTGCTGGTGTAATCTGTCTATAGCTGTCCAAAACACATCTGTCTGCAATGCATGCATGTGATGAGCGCTTTCCAGGTTCTAGTTGCTAGAAAAAACATACACCCCATGCAGCTGGCCAAAACACTCCTGGAACTTTATCCAGGATCACATCCAGGTTTCTAATGTGCGCATATCTCTAAATATCAAAGCTAGCCACCTTATCCTGAAAGTAACACTGGGACATCACCAGTGCTAAGGAGGAGCTTTAGGACATTGATGTGCAAATGGGCAGACCAGCCGAAATCTCAGGTTAACTCTAATTTAAAAGCTACTTGGTAGAGAAACTGTCAGACACAGCAGGTGGCTTCTTTGGAGCTTGGTTTTGCATGTCAATACACAGCATGTCTCCTCCTTAAAGGTAGAGGGTAACTGAAGAGGGAACATAAGGTAGACAGAGGCTCTTTCTAGGACTGTTGTTATAAGAACAGAGACTTAATTTTTTGGGGGTATAAGATCTGTGAGTAAAGACCCTGAAAAATCCCTACATATTGAACCTGCAGACTAACAGTGGAATAAAAATGAGATTTGTCACCTGGCACAGTTTTGGAAGAGCATCAAGTGTATTGCAAGGAACTCAGCCATGTGCAAGTCATTCTTTTGATCTAAATCAGAAGAAACAAAGTATAAAACCAGCTCATCAGCACACTAAAGGCTCAGGAATTCTGTGGAAAAATCTGTAGACACAATTTGCACATTATAGCAATACTGATGTCATGTGTGACAGAGACGATCTCTAAAGCAGGGGCTGGAGGCATACATCCATTTGTGATCCCACATACAAAAAGTCTATGAATGCTCAAATAAAACAAGCAAGCTATTAAAATACATTCGATCTGTTAAAAAAAAGCTTGCATTCCACATTAAAGTAATAACAGAAAACAATGACATTTCTGCTGCCTGGTTCTTACCTCATTTTAGGTACCCTGTATTATTTCCTAGAAGTGACAGACAAAATTGAACATCTCTCCAAAGGTCACATCCATCACAGTTTTTATTTTCTCATTTGATTCAGTGTAGTGGAGGGTCTTGTTATTTATTCTATTTTACCTGTTCAATGAAGTAAATCGTTCCTCCTCTGGAAAGAAACTAAATGTTATTTATAGAGTTGAGCAAATATTTCACAGCAAATAGCCTATTCAGTCAATTCAAATGTTCCTTCTGTTCATTATTTGTTTATGATCAACTTCCTATTTATTATCTCAAATTAGGGATAGTAGTTCAGCCTAGATCAATGGAAGATTTAGGCTGCCATGTGCAAAATCACTGTACTTCATCAAGTTACTGCAAATGAAATTATTGCCTGTTGAACTCTAAGTATATTCTGCCCATTAGCAGAAAAGCCTTCATATAGGACATCGCCACTACATTAAGGGTGGACTGGCAAAGTTTGCCTTTCACCTTGATTGTAACCATCATGACTCTCCAGACCACCCCACAAAGGGAAACAGACAAAGTTGTAGCACCTGGTACAGTATCAGGCATACGTACTTTCTCATGGTAAAAAGCATTGACTTAACAGTTAAAGCCACTGCATACTAGGAAGAATTTCTGACTTAGACCCCAAACTGTTTTCACTGTGGATCTTTTTACACAGCTGGTTTTGCCACCGGCACAGCTCTTTCACCTAGAGACTAGTTTTTGCTGGTTCTGTTTATAGCATGGACAGAACAAGAAAGTCTTATTTTAGAAAGGGTAGTTCAGTCATTCACTGAGCACTTGGGGATCTCACTAGTTGTGAAGTGGTCCCTTTGTGGGAAGAATGCTACAGTGAAGCCACAGGTTTCTAACCTCACTATGGCGCAGAGTAGCATGAAACCACCTCATTGCAGACCAGCGTGCTTGGCCGCCTATGGGAAACAACCTGGTAGAGGATGCGCAGAGAACCAGGGCTCGATCCCTGTTCCACCCAGAGAAGCTCTGCCTTTGGGAGTTATGCTGATATGTGCTTTTGTACATGATAAAAGAGTCCAACAAAGGGCCATGAAGATGATGAAGGGACTGGAGCGTCTCTCCTGTGAGGAAAGGCTGAGTGTGCTGGGACTGTTCAGCCTGGAGTGAAGGCTGAGTGAGTATCTTATAAATGTATATAAATACCTGAAGAGAGGGTGCAAATAAGATGGAGCTTCTGGGCTCTTTTCTGAATAGATCAGGTTCCTTATTGTGACCCTGTAATTCCTGATTTCCAGCTATTTCGTATTTGGCTAGCTTTCACCACAAAATTCGTTGATCTTAACTTCCAAGTCCAGACAATTTGCCCCTCTGTTCATTTTTGAGAGATCCTGTCATACAGTAATACAATTCAGAAGTAAGCTGCACTCCTCATATTCACTATTTCTGGCAAAATTATTTGGTTTAATGATACAATTTGATTGTTATGAAATACCTGACACGTTTTGTAACTTGAAGAGCCACATTCGAATTTCAATTGTGCCAAAAAAATTAATATGGGAGTAAAACTCCTGTCCTACTGAAGTAGATGGCAAAATTTCCACTGATTCCAGGAGCACTCAGATTTTTTTACTTGGTTCAAGGCAGAATCATGTCCAAGTAGCACAACTCAAGCCAAAGATGGAAATAAAGATGTGTGCCTACATCAAAAATAGCTGCTGCAGGTTTTCTCTTTCATACTCACAAAAGTACAATACTTCTCAGGTCTGCCACACACCACAGCTGATGGACATGCTTAATGCTACAACAGTTTTTCCCATAGGAGCAAGGAAGTCCACAGGAAGCAGAGTTACTTTCAATATCACGTGCTTTTTAGTAAATACTTTGGCAATATTCTTTTAGTACAGTACAATTTGTTAGCCTTTATAGCATGCAGTAAATTAGTAAGACCTACACGCTGATTTTTATTACTTTAGGTAGAAAGTTCACAGCCTTCTCAATGTAACAGAGCAACTGTAAATTACTGTTAACAACTACATGAGAGAGAAGGAAGTGGAAAAGTCACCTCCACACTGATGATTGTTTCCTATTCTTCCTTTGTGGGTTTTGGGAAGGGAAGCTTTCAAATAAAATAAATAAATAAAATAAAGGGGACACTAATTGGTTGGAAACCCTGTATCTCTACCAAGGCTACTGAGGACTTTGTAGCTCACCATCAAAGGAATTCCTTACAACTAGCAGGACTGGCAGTCATAATGTTGTTAAAATACATTTTTCATGAGTGCATGTGTATTTTGAAATCTTTTAAAATCCAGGGTCATAAGAGCCAAGCCCCCACAAATAACAGTTTTTAAATCAAGTTAATGGATCTTGTTTCCACAAAGACAACTTGGTTAGCTCCATAAGGATACGAAGCTGAGTGCAGCATCTCTTGTCTTAGAAAAACAACTATTTAGGCCAGTATCAATACGGTTCACAGAGTGAACATTTACAATATGCAGAATATGGGCACAGACATGACATTTCACCAAGCAGAAGGTACATTTCAGTGCGGATCTCACTTCAGACGACAAAAAGAATCGCCACAGAAGTCCCTGAATATGCTTGGATACAAAACCAGTGTCATTAAGAAAAGGATCAGCTCTACACCGCTGGAAGGCTAAGGCCTGCAATCTCATATTGATGTGATGTGGCACAGGTAGTTCTCAAATGTCAAAACAACGAACAGAGCTTTACAGCGGCAGTGAAAAATCAGCCCCTCTGAAAGGACGTACAGGATCTGCCTGCACCAGCAGCACAGTGGGAGCAAATCTGGAAAGCTCCACAGTTGGTTTTGAGGAGCCAGTGCGCACGCTGCGTGTGTTTTATAACTGGCGCTCTCTCCAGACCAGCTGCAGCCTCGCCCTGTGCACAGAGGGCCCGTGAGCGAGCCAGAATGCCTGAGACAGACCCGGAGCACCATCCCGCTCCGTTGCTTCATCTGAAAGAAAACCCGCTGGCATACCAGGATCACTCTGCAACGTGAATCAATGTATGCTAAATGGGTACGCTCAGAAAAATATGATGTAAAGCCAGTTCCTGCTCTGGACTACATCACTGGTTTAGACAGAGCTGCATATTGGTGCAGCTGTTTGTGAAAGAGAAGTGAGAGTAGACTTGATGCTCACTTAGACAAAAAGCCAATTCAGGGAGCAGGAACAAGGCATGAAATGTGAAAACAAGAATGAATGTGATGACATAAAATCTAAACTCCTTAGTGCTTTGAATTTTGTCTATTCCCACTCTTCAAACTGACTACACACCGTGTGTAACACCTGTGTGAGTATTAGGGGCTGCAAGAATACAAGAGGAAAAAAGTGTGGTTCAAAGGGAGCAGGAGGGCCAAGAGAGACAAAACATATTCACAAGGAAAAAGAAAGGAAAACTATAGCAATGCCTGGGGCAGAATTGTGTGCTGCTTTTAGAGACAACAATGATGTGTCTCTGTAGATGGTGTTTTGGGACTAAGAAAGATGTGCATATGTGTGATGGAAGAAGCAAGGAGACCACATGACAGAGTGGCCATGGGAGGAGGCAGGCAGGAGATGCTTTTTACAGACTGTGATCTGGAGATAACAAGCAAGGGAGAACTGTCAGGGAGGGAGAACTGAGAACCAGCAGCAAGAGAATTAATAGAAAGGTCAGGTTTATACAGACTAAACTGGAAAGGTTTTTTTGTCCACTTCGCAGGTGATATGAAGCAGAATGAGCAGATACAGGCACCTATGAAGTGGCTGAAGTCAGAAGAGTGCTCCAGAGAGCTCAGAAAGATGCAGATGCTTGGGAAGTGTTGGACATGTAGGGCAGCTGATGTGTGACACCATGCGTGTCCCTGAGCCAAATGCCACCCTTGGTTGGACTCTGGTGGCCGATGGGACTTGGGCTGGAAGGGAAGGAGGCAGCAGCTGTAGAGCTCAGGGTTCAGGCACAGAGGATGTCCCAAACCAGTTTCCACTCTTTGCCCGCAGCCATACTCGGCACCCAGGCAATCAGAAGAGCCAGAATAGACGTGGTCTAAAGTGGCTAGAGACAAAATAACTTTCTGCCTGCTATTTATATCCTTAAGCATAAGATTTTATTACTGCTTGTTGGATAGCTACATATTTTACCAAGCCATTTAAAATAATTCCAAGAATTTGACACACTGGTTTCCAAGAAGAGAGCAAAGAATTCCAAAAGGTGTTTTACATGCTGTGAAATTGCAGGTTCTTTCCTTTGTTCTAAATTTACTAGTAATTAATTTCCTCTAGCAATCCCATATTTGAATCTTGGCACTATAAAACCAAGGGGCTGAACACAAGCCTTCAAAGGCACACGGCTGATGGGCTAATGCAGAGTGTGCTGTAATACTGTAGATTTTATTTTTTGAGGAAGTGTTTGGGTAATGTTCTTATCATAGCCTAAGTGAAAAACTAGCATCTGGCTGATGAAATAATTAAGTGAAAACCAAAGAAGGACTTACAGGGAAGAGTTTCTAACCGTATTTAGTCTGTGAAAATGATATATATTTTCCTCAGTCCAGCGTTCCACCCTCTGTTTTCAGGCACAAAGACACTAAAGTAAGTTTACTTTTCAAGCAAAAGGGGACATAAAATGGAAATAGCGTAAGCAGTGAAAAAACAGATCCATAACATTTTTCACTGTTAACTAGGGTAAGACAGAACTACACGAATAACTTTCCTCTAACACCAGTATTCTGTTGTAAAACACACGTACCTACATTATAGTCTTATTTGTATACCTGTCACCCCAAAGTTTGTGGGATCATTAATACAGAAAGAATCTAGTCTATCACTTTTAAGACCCTTCCAGCTGCAGTAGGTTTGCACTGAAACTGCTCTCACTGGTTTCAGCAATACTTTGTGGTTTTTTCTCCTTTTGATATTTTTGTTTCCCCATCAGCAAAAATGTAGTTTTGATGCTTTCTTGATTCAGTAGAATAGCAAGCTGTTGGCCAGGCTGAAATCAGTTGGGCAGTAATGCACTTTAAAATGCAAAGGATGCTGAAGTATTGTAGCTCTTCTATACTCCGGGGTGAATCTCACCATCTGCTATGTTTGTGGCTAAGGCTGACCTCCCTTTGTATTAGACAAAAGTAATTGTGGGGATCGAAAGAAGCTTAAACAGGGACAAATGCAAGGGCCAAATTTGCAGGCTGCACACAATTTCTGCACACAAACCAGCAAACATCCATGAGGCATTTATTTTTATTCTAAGGTGATGAGTATTTTACAGCCTAACAAAATCCTCTTCAGCGAACACTTCAGCTCTGGGATCCTTCTCCTGCAGACACAAGCGTCTGCTTCTCAGTCCTCTCCCATGAACACTCTCTATCCAACTGAGGATGAAAGCCACCAATAAGCAGAGAGAAGTAACTTTTTTCCCCCCAAAATTCCAAATATGAGCTATTTGTCTAATTCCCACACTTCAGCACTACAGAGGCTCAACAAACACGCCAGACTGCCAGTCACCAATTGCCTGTTAACATCTCTGCAGAGGAAAGGCACTATTTCCAAACCAGGATCCTGCCCCTCCTCACAAAGCAATTTTCTGCTGAGATTTCTGACTAAAAGGAACCCAGTAGCTTTCCTGCAAGTAAATAGCTCGTTAAGGCTGGAAGTAGGGTTTGTGTGCAAAGACTGTCCTATGCAAATTGGAGCTGATGAGCACTTAGCTAATCTGTTTACAGACCAGAGCTGC
The DNA here is from genome assembly GCA_013399365.1 of Pampusana beccarii. Lineage (NCBI taxonomy): Eukaryota > Metazoa > Chordata > Aves > Columbiformes > Columbidae > Pampusana > Pampusana beccarii. The sequence continues at coordinate 1,682,882 of VWYH01005887.1, forward strand.
TGGGCAGGCCTCAGCGATTTTCTATCAAAGCAAAGAACCATTCTTTATGGGCATCTGGTTGTCCCTGAATTGGTAGTTTAAGCATATACCCTTGCTTCAAAGAAAGATCAAAGGATTTATTACTTCTAAATGAGTGCATTATTTCCACTTACTACTTTCTTGTTTGCAATGTGTTATTAACAGCACCATGGCAGGGTTTCCTTAAGACTTGAGTTTCTCATAGATTCCTGAACGTGATTTTCGATGTTATATGTAGCCCGTAATTTACAGGCTGCTACAGTGATGGAGAAGGAAGTAAAACACTAGCAAGTATATTAGAACATCCATTTGTGGAAAATGGATTAAAAAATAAACAACAAAGAAAACCAGCTATATTTTAATATATGAAAACGGATATTTTTCATTTTTACTGTAAACAATGAGTCTGTTTCAAAATGACAGCCACAGGCCAGTGGACAGAGTCAGTTTCGGCTTCTCTTCATGTGAAAAGAAACACACATCGCTCCCACTCTCAGAAAAAGCTGAGATACCACAGTCACGAAGTAGCACAACAACCAGTTCAATGAACAAATTCCTGTTACCCCATAAATGCCTGCCATCCCCATCCTTTTGGCTCACTGTTTATAGCTCCGTTTACTTATTAAGTCTGGAAGAAACAAGGGAGACACATTCATTATGTGCTTTCTGGCACTACTGGGAGCACATGGAAAGCAAGTCAGACCTAACATCTTATTTGCAGGCACACTGAAGCCTACAGTCAGCTCGGGCACAGCGCTGGAAAAGGAATTTTCGGGAGGAAGCACAGCAGTAGGTTCCAGGCAGCCAGGGCCAAGGCAGACAAAGCTGCCAAAACTAGAGCCACAAGCAGCCCCAGGGAGAGTTTAGGGAGGCTGGTGTGATTTTATTGCTCAGACAGCAGAGCTGGGTGGTGCGATGAGGGACAGGAACCGCATTCTGCTGGCTGTGACTTCGGTGGTGGTATCTAAAGACGTCTGCGGACTTGGTGTCTCCGTCTTTATCATGGTGCCGGAGGGAGCAGACTGCAGTTCTCTTATCTGTTTTACAAGGAACCACCTTCCTCTGATAGGCACAAGATGCTGCCTACTTCTCTTTTATTAAACACAGACCTCATTTGCATCTGCATCACATAAGGGAAGAGATTTATCTACCCAGGGACAAGCAGAGGAGAAAAGTCACAGCAATGGGAGGTGGGGACAGCATCCAGCGGCTTTCCAGTGAGAGTATCGTGTTGGCATTGGGTCCTGTGACCTACTTATCTCCACTTTCTTACCAGTGTTTTCCCCTCTTTCCCATGGCAGGAACGAGAAATTGGCTATTTTTGAGCAGAAATGGCAAATGTAGCTCTAACATAGTCAAAGGCAGGAAAAAAAACCCATTTGACATACTGTGAACTCCTGGTGCCATGCAATAGATGGGTTCAAACAAGGTAGTAATTGTATTAAAACCTTGTATGTAAAAACGCAGAGGAATCCAAGCATGTCTTAAATCCATGCATCTGAAGCTCCGGCTTCAATCAGTTGTGAGTGACTGAAGTTAAGCCATTTTTTTGTGGACTGCAGACTGACGGCTGCCGGACACAATCACACAACACCACGGGGACTTGTCTCAGGCATCGCACAAACAGAGGAAGAAAAAACAGGGCGCAGACTGCCAAGATGAAGCTATAAAACAGGTAACAGCAACAACATTCAATGCATTAGCCTACTACATGTTGGTCATTGAAAGCTTCTAGGATCTATAGTTACGGAATAACATGCACGATGACTGGAGAGCAAAAACAAGCTACTATTGCTAGCCACAAACGGGCCAGTTTTGGTACTGTCTGCACAGCACTGCTGCCCCAGGACCGGCCCAGCTTCCCAGGAAAGCCTTTGGGACTACAGAGCTGCACAGATGCAAACAAGTGAGCTCACCGCTGGCCCAGGTATGTCTGCAAGCAGTGATTACAGCCCAATTAATACCGTTAAATCATTTGGAAGAAAGCACTCAGAACGAACTAGGCCGCTCGGAGATTTTAGAGAGTATTCTTTTAAGTTTCTTTCCAAATCACTTGCTGCCCTACAGCTGTTGGTGCTATAAGTTGCCTGCATAAATCCAAGGTGGTTTTGTCATGTGTCTCAAACTGGAAAACAAAAATTTCTATGAACACAGCAGTAACACCTGATTCTGGCAAAAAAAAAAAGCTTATGTCTGACCATATTTGAAGGCTATTACTTTTGGTTCACTTGTCTGGTTTCTCCTTTTAATTTCAAACAACAAAATACAATTAATTTCTTTTCTAAAAATACGGTAGGAACTGAAATTTATTGTAACACTATTTGCATTTATTTCCAGGGTAGGTGCACTTCAGGTGCGTGCAAACTTACCTTTGTATCAGTTGTATTTCAGTTGTTTTTGCCCAGAGCTACAAGTGTTTTTTAAATAAGTGAATTTCACAAAACCTGTGTTAGCACACATCATTTCCAGATAGGGCATTTACTTTACAAACAGAACATTGTCATCACTAATGGAGGCTCAGTAAAACTAAATGAAGAATCAGACTGAGTTATCTGTGATCTCAAATGAAAATCCAGACCTCATCTCAGGGTCAAGGTCAAAAGGAAGTGTTGGGTGTAAATACAGAAAGAGCTAGACGGCTTTAATTATACAGTAGTTATTATGAGACACATAGTACTTTAGAAAGTTTTATTCACCTGTTTCAATTTACCCCATATGCTCCCAATCCACGACGAACGCCAACAACAACAAAAAATCACTGCCATACAGATACCTAGTTCCATGTCATACATCTATTGAACACATCAACCATAAAAATACTCATTCTCTGTTCACCTAAGAAAACTTTGTAACTGTTGCTATCATTCTTATTGGAAAAAAATAACTCTGCCAGCAGGCAGAATGGGTTGTGATAAATTATACACAGAAAGCAACGAATCTTAAAAATACCAGCACCTTTTAAAGACCACACATCCATTACACTGTTGCACAGAATGGCAAAGACATCCTTGCTACTGAAAGCTCCAGCTTTTCAAAAGCACCATTTATTCTAATTTGCAGATGTTGAACTAAACTCCTCCCAGTACTGAAAGATAACTTTTCAATTTTGCAAGGCTTGCAGTAAGAGTTCTAAGAACTTGATACCGAGGTAAATAAAAAGGCTTCCCCTCTGCGAGTGAGTGCCCTAACTTCAAGGGGGTCTTAGCAAACCATGAGTCTAAAATGCTGCAGAGGACCCTTTCTCTACAAGTTGTGTCAGTGCACCAAGAAAACACAACAGAGGTTTCTAAACTGCATCAGAATTTTAATAACTTCCTAGACAGCCTTGTGAAGACAGACAATATTCTCAACTTTTCTTGGGAAAATGTGAATTACACCTAGCTTTACATGAAGGAGGAGAAGACACTGATGATGGTATAAAGATTAATCAAAAAAAGCTACGAGTATCACTACCAATCAAGTTAGTACCCTCGGAGTTGTTCCTGGATAACTTTGGTCTCACAAATCAAGCTGGTTGACTAAAAGCATAGAAAGACATCCGTTGCCTAAATACAGCAGCCCTGTGCGACGGCAGCCCTCCTTCACTCGCTCCAGAGGAAGCCCCAGTCTTTCTGGTCCGCAAACTTTGTCATAAATCTTTTTGTGGCAGAGGGCTGCAAGATTTAAACAGCTGAAAGGACGGGTAGCTCTGCTCTCAGGCAGGCAGGGACAGCAGCTACTCTGTCCCCCTCAGCGTCTCTTTCACCCACCGGGGGACAAGGCTGGGATAGAGACCAGCAGTATTAATTTCAGTAGCTCCTGCTGGATCCTTCCTCTCACAGCCACCTCCCCAATTCCTCATGCTCCTGATGCCAGTAACACGGCACAATCCTCACCTTAGGGATGCACTCGAGCTCCTCCAGAGCTGCATCTTGGCCACATCTGCTCTGGAATCACGTGGGCATCCAGCACACGCTGTGAAGTCTTGGCAGTGTTGTACTTAATGGCAAAATTCCCATTGATCAAAGCAGAGCCAGAATATCACGTATAATACTTTTACTTGGGTCAGAATACCTCCTCTTCCTCCCGAGGCTTGTAATAGCCATAAATAAAGTTAAAGCAATATAGTACTCAGCAGTTTTAATAGAAGGCCTCCTCTGTTAAACGACCACCAAAAATAGTTGCTTAAGATGGGTTACACCAAATCATAAACAAGAGAAGGCTGCTCAGGATTTTTCTTTAAAACCATCACTACTTTTATAGGTTGTCAGTGTTTTCCTGTTAGTCAATAAATGCATTTGATATAGGTGACTTTCCAAAGTAAGCATGATGGGAGGGCTAGTTTAACATTCAAGCTAATTTAAAAAGAAGTTACCTCAAGTTTCCCTTTGGGACATTCACAAAATACGCAGTTAATTTGGTGCACCTAATTTGTGTGTATGTACTGGGAGGTAATTAGTGTAGAAATTCAACCGATTTTACAATCTTTCTATTGAATTCAACAAATTACTGTTTTCAACACCTGTTTCTGGCAGTGACAATAGTACTTGCTTGATTTCCATAGACCAGAAGTATACCCCATGCAGAGCAGAAGATACATCATATACATATGCACATGCAGAATAGCCAAAGCTAGTATGAATATCACCACCGTTATATGTACCCAGTCATGAAATATTCCCCTGCAAAATTAGGAAAAGAATGTGTATTCTAATATAAATCGTATTACTAGCTCCAGGTATTGGACATCATTAAAGGTTTCAAGGCACTTTCCATAATAAGACTTATTTGAAAAGTTGTTTCTAACTTTGCCAAACTAACTGCTTGTTCTAAAATTTTACATGCTGGCTGTCTGCCCTGAAGCTGTGGTGGGTTTTTTTTTGTTTTGTTTATAATTTCAGCCAACAACCTCCTCCAAGAAGGAGACCACAGAACATTTTGTTGGTTTGCCAAAATAGCATTCTGGCAGCCTTTACTCCAACTTAATCACCCTGTGCTTTGGAGTAGGAATTTAAAATTCGATCAGAGGTTGTGGGGGAGGAGAAACGAACCCCGGGAAGCCTAAGCTACAAGCCTTTGGGAGAAACATAAAAATAACGACAGTTTCCACATGCTTAACAGAGACTTTACGATTTCAGAAGCTAAAAGCTTCAAAGAGCGTGCCTCACTGAGCGTATTCGCTTTCCTCATGGCTCCCAACATGTACACGTGCACATAATGTCTTCAGAAAACAACTGATCGTGCTTCCTGCAAGCTCAGGGTTCCAGGAAAGCCCAAGGTTATCAGCAAACACATTAACAGCAAACGCTGCTACAGGCCGGGGCGGGCGGTAGAAGGAAACATCCCTCAGCAGTCCTGCTGGTGCCAGTCAGATCTCCGAGCCAAATACAGTGGAGACAAACTAAACCAGGACTCTCCTACAATTCCTTACCTCATCCATTATAAAAACTCAAAATGAACAAGGATCCTCCTGGGAAAAAACGTCCTTCGCTATATGACCTCAAATTAATTATGAGAGTAGGTCCATCCTTTCTATTATATAAGGCAGGAGACCCATAGGAAAAAATGTTGAAGCATGTGATACTGTTCTCAAAGGTCAAACCACACATCTGCCACTATGGTTCCATGTTTCTGCATTTTCCAGCACTTGAGTGGTTGACTTTGCAATTTCAATAGTTTTCAGTGCAGGTAGCTTTGTGTCTAATTTCAAGGAATAAATGCAATCCCACAGAAACAGTGGTTTTATCAAAAGAGAGACAAACAATTTTGTTTAAAGTAAGATTTCTCCCAGTAGTCCTACACTCGTAAGTAACATTAATGAGCTCCAAATCCCTGAATAACCTAGAATGTCAAATAGTTTTCAAAGAAAACTGAAAGGAGAATAGATCAAGCAGTACTGTTTAATGACTGTATGAAGTTACTACTTTGTCAAAATACAATGTCCAAGTTCTCAGAAGATCATTCATAGACTTGAGCTAATTCAAGCAGGCAATTTTGTTAAGGAAATGTGCATATGTAAGAGGATCTCTCATACAATCAAAATAAGAATGCATGGGGTATATTTCTGGTCTGCAGAAATCAAGCAAGTACTAAGACATTCTATGTTATTTTAGCTGACCATTAAGCCTAGAGCCTGCAAGTAAATCTGAGTAGTTCTAGCAAAATCAACTCGAGTATTTATGTTCATAAAGCCAAGTATGTACCTGCACTTTGCTAGACTAAGGAGATGGTGAATGTTTAAGGTAATAGCCATACAAATATATTACCATCTGCATTTCACAACAAGAGCTCTTGAAAAGCTTGGGTTTGCAACATAATCTGTAGAAAACCAAGCAAATTAAAAAAGAAGACCACTTAGCGCAAGCTTTTGGTTAATTGTGTGCACAGGAGTGCATCAAAACAAAAAGCAAATAATCATACAGCAAGTATTTAATAGTATAGATTTTTATTTATTTTCAAAATAATGGGGTTTGTTTAGATTTAAAATACTTCAGTAATTACCTAAAACAAATATACACTTTGTTAGAATTTCTGGTAAGTGCTGTTGTTGAGTTCTGAAAACGTGTGGCAGAATACAAGAAAATATAAAATTGGGTTAGCAAAATACAGTAACGGAGCTTTACAAGAGGAACAGACATTCTATGTTATTTTAACTAAGTCTATCAGGTAAACATGCTGTAACAGCTCTCCACTTAGAAATGCGTGCCTAAACACTTCATCTGCAACCTGAATCCCAGGAAAAATTCACTAGTGATCAACTCGAGGCTAATAGGTCCAAGGAAGAAAAAAGTCCATCTCAAGCTGCGTTTCTGCATCGAACAAATCTTCCCTTTTTCCATAAAGTATTTATTTTAAATTTTAATAGACCACCATATATCATAAAATCACTATACAATACTCTCTTACTATTCAAGATTCACCTAAGTTTGTAGCCATACTGTAAGTTATTTTATACTCAAACAGTTAAGTGTTTCATAAAAAAAATATTTATTTATTGCATCTAGTGAAAAAAAAAAATTGATGGTTCTTAAAAAAAAAAAAAAAGAAAAAGAAAAAGAAATCACTGTCTGGCTAATTGCCAAACCGTCCCTTCCTCTGGCTTGCTTTTTTGAGAACTATGAAAAAACCCTGGAGTTCGTTGTGATCTAGACAACCAAAGATGATGAGTCTGTATGGGATCAGTATGCACAGTGTTTGATTAAACCCCCACACTTCTCAAACAAGCTATAAGGATAAAAAAAAAAGGTGGTTCGCGATTGTGTCCATTTCCACAGGACAGCTCACAAGGTTTCCTCCTCACGTAAAAACTGGAAAACAGACGAGAAGTCTTTCAGGGCGTAGCCTTTCGCACACATCATCCTGTAGATCTGATGTGCCTGGGATCCCAAAGGAACCGGTGTCTTTGTGTTGGTGGCAGAAATCTGGGCAAAGCCAAGATCCTGTGGGGAGGGAGAAAGAACGGGGCAGAGAGGAAGAACAGAAGAAAAGAAAAAGCAAAGAAGTCAGGGGAGAAACAGCCAGAATATAAATAACCATGTACATATTATAGGTTATTTGGCTTCCATCGTGAAGAGAACTCTGCTGCCAACAAACACAATACTCCAGCCTTAAAATTTCAATCCTGGCAGAAGGGAGCCTTGTTTAGTTTTTGATTTTTAAAACAGTAATTGCTATTCAACAGAAAAACCCTAAACTTTTCAAGGCATGCAACATCCTTCTGGACAGAGGAATTTTAACATTCCAAATCACTACATAACCTAGTAGCAAGACTCAAGACTTTTGTTCCTCACCTTGTTACATCACCTCCAAAAATAAAATTCCCCTGGCTGTCCGCTTAGGCATTTCACATAGGTTCTAATGGCATCATTTTTTTTGTTTGAGCAAGAGGATATCTTCCTTTCCAAAAACAGGTTAAAAATCAAGCAGGAGAGATTTGAGTAACAACAAAATTGAGGCCACTTAGTCTACATACATTTACTGCAATGTGGCCAGTTAATACCAAAACGAGAGGCATAGGCTACTCTGTGAATATGAATGGTTTGCAGCCTAACTGGAAGGATGTATTAAAGAATTCCTTAGGGGACTGTCCTGGGTCTGCTACAGCTCAAATTTCTCTTTAATGACTGAAGATAAAGGGATACAGAGAATAATTCTACTGCATTTTTAAACACTAAATTTGGGGGTGGGGAGGGGGCAAGGAGGAGAGGTTGCAAGAGGATGAATTTGAAACCTGTCCTCCAAGAGTCCTTGGTCAACTACAGCTACAGCCGAAATGAATAGGACAGAACTCAAAGGCAAGTACCAGTTACTATGACTAACCATAGTCAGCTCAAAGTAGTGAGCTGCATGCTGGACAGAAATGACAAGCGAGGCTAGAGGATGTCTTGAATTCTAAGCTGAGTCAGACATGAAACCAGTCAAAGGAAAAGCTGATAAGGGCCTGGATATATAAAGAGATCTCTTAAGTATGAAAGTGATGCTTGCACTCAAGGTTGCCTTTATAAGGTCTTGCTAGAAAAATCAATTTTGCAGCCCACATTTCAAGAAAGTTGCAAAAGAACCTCTCAAATGTTACTAGGAAGTGCCTGGATTTTCTGCCCATCTAGGACTATGACGGTTCATAGAATTTGCTGGGTTTTTTTTGTTTTGTTCTATGTGTGGGGTTTTTTTTTTGATAACAAATCTTTGATATAGAAGAACTGAGAGACTATAGTACTCCTGAGAGCACCTTTGGCTTCTCAGGGATGACTTACAAGACAGGTCTTTACTTCCTGTGTGTCTGGCTTTGAATTTGCACAAGGAAATTCAAGATCTTACTCTACTCTCTAAATGTCACTTCCATCTGTAAATCGGCTCTATAAAGGTCACTCTGATACAAATCAGAATTATAGTTCCTCTTCCTATTACCCTTGAATGACTTCAAGATCTACGAAAATGGGAAAAACATACATATCAGATGTCACAGGATCCAAAGTATTCTTCATGTACATCACAGCAGATCATTCCTCTTTGTCTAGCAATTCTGTTGAAAGCCTGATGACCTGATAAATCTACGGACAGTTACTTTAACCCGACTTACTATAACATATTCCATGGCATATTCCTAGCCTCTTCTAAATCCTCTTTGTGAAACCTATTGACATATTATCCAATTTATTCAACAATGCTTAAATCATGTCATGGAATAGTAGAATGGCAAAATCATTTAACGCCAGACTACTGAAGGTGCTTGGTTTTGGTAGTGGTGATTGTGATCTATTTCTCTCTGAAGGGGCACTCACAGAAAATTCTGAACAGACTGCTAGCACAAATACGAGTTCATAGAGCAGGTCTGTTCATTTTAATAACGAAACTCTGGCTCCAAGATGGCTGAAACATCAGACAACATCTCAATAATTCAATGGACAAGGACCCCTGACTCCAAAGTGTAGGAAGGAAGGTGTTTGGTTTGGTTTGGTTTTGCATGTTTTTTTTCATTTGTTTGTCGTTGTTTTTTTTTAAAATTATTTTTTTTATTTCATTCTATAAACTAGAGCTTTGAAGGAAAAAAAACCCACCAAAATGTAAGTAAAGCTGTGGAAAAATCAGTCTGCAGGGGTGTGAAAGGGGCAGAAAGACAAGCACATAAGCAGTTTGCTTAGCAAGGAAGCGGATGCTAAAGGACATGTCCAGTAGCACAGTTTAAGGTATCTGGCAGAGATTGGGTCCAAAATCTTAGATGCTTATGCCACTATTCACATCTAATTAGGTCACCTGTATTTTCCCAAATTGCCCTCTTGAGCTTACGCTCCTAAGTTCTCAAGCAGTCATGCAAAAGGCCCCTAAATGGCTTGCTGAACGCTTGCCATACACACAAGGACTCCTGGATTAAGGCAGAATTGAAGAAGACAGTGCATATAATCTCACTGAGTGGCTCAGCAGCGATAGTAGCTAGAAAGAGGCTGAAGGCTAAGGAAAAGCCCCTTACACGACTCATCAACTCAGAGCAATGGTAAGAGGTTGGGTTCCCCTCTGTTTATGCACACGTATTTCCCTGTAATCATAAACTGATTTCCACTGAGAAGAACGTTTGCTGGAAGCCCAGAGAGAAGCAACTGCACATGCTCTACAAGGAGTATTATGTACCTTAGTCATCAGTGCTGTTCCAAAGCCACCTTGATAATTATTAGCAGATGGTACTCCTTCCATCACTCCAGGAACAGGGTTGTACGTGTCGCTTGACCAACAACGACCTGAGCTCATATTTAGGATTTTGGCCAGCAGCTTTGGGTCAAGGCCTAATCTGTCAAAGGTCAAGGAAGAGAAGTGTTAATGTCAAAATGCACAAGACATGGGTGACTTGTTTTATATCTTAGGACCCTACCGTCATTTCTCTCCCTTTATTATAAGTCATGAAAAATGACAGAGTATTGATATTGGGGGTAGGGACGCTGTATCTTAAATTAAAGAGCATCAATCCACCATTTAAGCAGTAGGTTTTCAGAGCTTTTTTCCTTTTGCACTAAACAAGCCCCTTTCACCTAGCGATTTTGGAAGTGCAAGCAAAATAAAGGTCCTCTGAGAAGAGCAGTTCCCTCATATTTCAATTACTAAAACGCATTGTCTGTTCTGCTGCCTTCTAGGTCACATACTTGTTCTTCATATAAAGATTACATTCTTTAAAGCTGAGCAAGGCAAAAAATTCTCAAGCGCGACAGTGTGGAAGTACTTGTGCAATGTGTTCATACATGCACACTAGTGCATTTTTGATGTAAGCAAGATAATAATGCAAATGAGCCTGCTCTAATAAGTGAACAAACCCACTACAATTCTCAAAAAATACTATTGTGGTACATAACTGCACATTCTTTGCTTTGCTATTATTAAATCTTCATTATGCACTCTTGCTTATGAGGCAAGCCTGCCTCTCACTGTGACATATGTTATCTATTCTCAAACATACATTATGGTTCTGGGTCAACTGCTGATAAGGTTACTGATCCTGATAAAACAAAGCTTGTCCAAGTAGAAACGTCATTTGTTCTATCACAGGGCTGACGGCATAAACTGCTGCTCAATGTGGACCCTGAAAGCACTTCAGTACTAGATTCACATCTATGCTGCTATCAAGTTGCAAGTGTAATTTTGCACGAATTACCTTTATGCCCACAACGAGCAGCAGCAGTTTATCTGGCTCTGTACAAATATTCAGTTACGGCCATGAAAAAGAAGAAAGCAAGGGAATTATCTCCACTAATAATCCAGGATCAGAAAAGGACATTTAAAAAGGGATATATCACAACATACTTTGCCACAGACAAGCAAACAGGTTAAAAGTAAAACACCTTTTCCACACAGTTCCAGCTGAGCTTTAACCTTTATAGAAGTCAAACATCAGCTCTTATACCACAGACTTCTTACAGATCTCCATAGCCATGGGGATCCTAACACTGATTCCAGGCCCTGTAGTGCTCACGGTTTTAATTCATAGATAAGTAAAGCTCATTACCAATGGAATAGTTGCGAAAATTTATGTCTGTTTATTCCAGTGGGCATTTTGGATTTTAAAAACTACATTAAAGACAGTGGGCCCTACAGCATGATTCCTGTTCCCACAACAACCTGTGTCTCCTGCAGTTCTGCCCTCCTAATGCAAAGCAAGATCACTTGCTGTACCGCAGAGGTAGCTTTTTAGCATTGCTGCTGTGCGGTCTTATTTATAACTTGCTGCAGCAGCCCCTGGAACTCAATGGAAAGTCCCCAGCTGGCCTGGATGGGATCAAGTTTTAATTCCCCTCCCCATTTTTTTCGAACCCTCTGACTCAATTGAACGCTTTCAATTGCCATTTATTAAAAAAAAACAACAAACAAGTATTTTCCAGCACCAATATGTTTTCGCAGTATTTTAATTGTACTTCTATCTTGTATAGTGCATCAAAGCCTTAACGAAGAATCACTCTGAATAAATGTTTTTATTGTTGTCATGTAAAAAAAATGCATGGGGAACAGACAATGCCTGAGCTTCCAAATACACAGAGGCTGCTTTTTTGGCCAAAGCAAAACTCTTGGCTTGTTTGTTTCCTTGTCATTGTTGCATCCAGATCAGTGTATCTAGCAGTGTAGTGCCTGCTTGCGCTGTGTGTAGCTGCATGCAGAGGCCCGTAATTACAGCGGTGAGTAAACGGCAAGACAGAGAGCTTATTATTTCAAAATGCATATAACCCTCCCAAAGAATGCTCTTCTCGGTGTTCCAATGACCCTTCTCTGAAAGTATTCTTTAAAAGATATATGTGCATTATACAGATACATAAAATATTGTCTGCACTAGATCTGGCATATTTTTGCTCTAGGAAAAGAAAAAGGACGATAGTGTCAGTTTAAATCCCCACTTCTTCAAACTTCGTTGCTGTTAAACACCATGCAGATTCTCTTCAGGAGACCTGAACCTATTTTTTTTTTTCTCCTTTGCAGCAAGTGTATCATTAATAAGAGCAAGTTAGAAGTGCTTTGCATTTCATCTTTCTGAGGATCCATCCACTGGTGCATATATAACTGACAGTTAAAATTAGACATATATTAAAATCAGTTACTGAGGAAGTCCTCTGTCTTCCACTGTGCCCAAAGCTTGTAATGGTCTGAAACCAGCTACAATATACAGTAATTGTCATTCAGTGAGAGTCTATCCTAGAAAGTCATGCTTCAGTGGAGAAGACTGAGTTTCCATTTGAAATCAACAAATTAATCCAAGACAGGTATCTGAAAGGGCAAGTTTAATAGGAAGCAGCTACTGGGCTCTCAACCATGATAAAATGTTATTGCTGTTTCCCTGTAAATTGGCTGGGAACATATGATACTCTCTGCATAAGAGCTCCATCGCTGTTCAAGAGATATACTGCTCAAACTATCAAAACGATGACAGTCTGCCAGTCCCCATAACAACTTGCCATTGGATGTGGCGAGAGCTTGTGCATGTGAATTTACAATTACCAAAATGTTCTTCTCCCTTATAAGCAGAAAAGAAGTTAATGTATTAACTGTACTTATAATAGAGCAAAACCAATTGCTTCCCTCAAATCAATGCTTCTTCAATAACATTCCTAATGAACTGAACAGCAGAAACTCAGCAATGGACACACAAACAAAAAAAAAATGGTTAAAACACCATCCCTTCCAGCCACTGCTCAAAAATCAAGTTTTGCTGAGCTTTGATAAAATGACATACTGAAATTTTTGTACAATCCTCCAAGAGTTCAGTCTGAAACAGAGAAAAATCGAAATGGCATCCCATAAAAAAAGATACATACTGGTCTCATCTTAAGGTACAACAACTGACGTAGCTAACTCCTGAGAATTTCCCATCTCAAGGTGCTTTGGATAAATACCATATGAGGTTACTAATGTTTAAGCAGAACCTTAGGACCCTTCTAACAGAGCTAAAAATGACTTTGCCAATGTTCCTTTAAACTAGATTGGTGTTTTCAAGCGTCATTACTAACCTTCATAAGACTTAGCTATAGCCCCATGCTGAAGACAGCAGAGCCACGGTGCTCTTGGATGAATTATTTTTCAAGGCAATCTCTAAAATCCGCAGTGGGGATGTACCCAGTGCTAATCGTCCCTCAGGCTGCAGCACACGCTCCTCGCTCTGCTGTTGACTCCCCCCTTTTCTGTCCGCGTTCCACGCACAGCCCAGGTGTGTTCACCGAAACCACAGACTATAACTACACTTAGACTTAGCATCAGAGGGCAAAGTTCTCTTACCGTCTTTTCACTTTATAAATCCAAAAAAGCAAACAGGCACAAACCCCTATATAGAAAAATTGCCCAGGAAAGAACTGTATTCGCAGCTTTTGGCATAAATCTGGGTGCTGCCACAGTCCCTCCTTGCAGAGACGACTTTCTCTGCTGTTGAAAGTACAAAATTGATCTTGCAGTGAGGTTATTGTCATTGCGCTCTTATTGCTCTCCTGGTCCCTTATATCCCAACCATATTAAGCAACCTTGTCCTATCTTATGTCACCACATAAGCCCTTCCCTGAGTCTGTGCCGGCAGTTTCTGAAGGGACCGCAAACTGCCCGACAGGCAGCAACTTCCATCTGACCTAAACACAAACCAGGCACGAGCTATATTTCATTTCCGAGCTTTATTTTGCTAGTATTAGACATCGTTCCACTGGACCTCAGGGCTCAGTAAAAGAAAGTTACCGACATTGAAATGATCAGTAAAAAGAAAAAGAGAACTCGTTTATCTCTATGGACAGTATCACTTAATGTTTATGTTCTTATTTGTGAAGTTTACATTGTGTATTGGTTTGACACAGTAAGTCACTACAGTGTTTTGCAATATGCACATTATCCATAAAACCGTATAGCAAAATCTACTCAAGATTTCCCTCCTGATAAGTTGCACAATCATGCTAAGGAAAAAAAAAAAAAAGAAAATTCAAATGAAAATGTGAATTTATTTCCAGAAAGTTTGCCACACCTTTTAACTTTTAGTAGTAACATTCATAAAGCATCAGGAAATTAATGGAAAAAAATCAATCCAAAACAAGCATTTCAGTGGTCAGAACTCAGGATGATTTTTTGTAATGAGTTATGGAATCTAAACCAAATCACTTCCAGTGATAATGGACATCTTCATTAGTAAATGAAGATGATTAGTAAACGAAGATGTTAAAGTAGAACAGCAAGTGGAATACAAATACAGAAGTTACATAGCAATATTGCCAATTTTTCTGGGTGTTTATTGTGGAACTTTTGCTCATTAATGTCAGTTTTCCTTCCTCCTCACCCCATTCTATTTGCTACTTACGTTGAAGTTTGGGAGAATTCTATAATTTCAAATATAAAATAAGTAAAACAATAGCAGATGTACTTTAGAAATCTGAAATGAATAAAACAGCAACTCACTGCTTCAGAAAACGAAAATTTAGGCTGTATGCTTTATGAAAACATTAGAGAAGAAGCAGATTATTTATAGAATTAATATTATACTGTTTTGAAGACTAAGCTCAGAGTATAAATCGGTTTCTGGAAGGTGCTGTAATACAGCTTTCTAGTTACATCTAATTCAGTCAGTGATATTCTGAATAATTAATTATCCAAAGTCCTTAAAACTCAAGATTTAAATGATGTAGCAGATACACACAGTGTATGACATGAAGATATTTTATATTCTATCTGAAAGTTAAGAACATGTCTAAGTTCCACAATTCCCATTATAAATTTTTTAGATTTCCAGTGTCCTTTACCATTATCGGGTCAGAGTCAGACTTTCTTTACTAGATATATTCATTAAACTAATAAATCAAGTTCAGCTTGCTACACTCTCCAGACTAGGCAGCCACACTGTCCTTTGAGTCTTAGACTCGCGAAAAACGCTAATAAGTTTATTAATATAGCAAAACCTCTGATAATTAGAATTACAAGGTTAACTTGTACATTAGAAATTTGTACACACCAAAAGTGGAAAGCTCTTTTTCTAGTTATAAGCAGAAGCAATCTTCTCCAGGATTTAAATCACAGTACATTAAAATCAATGCAAGGGGTCTCAATTACTTCATAAAGCTTTAAATTACAGCCTCTGTCTTAAACCTCATGCAGTTTGGGACTAAATGAGATTCTGCTCTTTGTATAATTCAGGTTACAATCAGCAGGTTTCTTCTACAGTAAGTACAGTTCCTTCTTGATTACCATGACGGTAGGGGAGGAAGGTTTGTATATTGCTACCTTTATGCTGGATTTTTATCTACAAATGCTCAATACAAATTCAGCTAAAATTTAAATTGGAGAAGGATAAAATGAAAAAAGAAAATGCTAAACACTTTCAAGCCACACCAGCTGCAGACATCAACTCATTCTGCACAGAATATCTGTCTTCCAAACCTCTTGATTTTATTTTATATTCAATTCTAACTCTAATAATTCTTACAAATGTAGATAAAAATATAATGAAAAATCAGTTGCATACACTTTAATAAGCGAACCATGACTTCAGCCAGAACCTGATGAAAGCTTTACACTACATTGGATAACAATAGTTGTATACAATACTACTGGTTTTATTATGGCTTGATGCAGACATGCTTCAGTATCTAACAGACTCTCAATTTTAAAATGTAAATGGTACAGGATATTGATAAACCAATTAGCACTGATGCAAAGCAAATTCCTCTTTTATCTCAATTACAACATGACAACTTAATAGGTCAAGATAGTCTAACATCTGAGACAAGGGCAATTCAATAAAACAACTGCATCTTGATATGGTAATTAAGAGGAAATGTGAATCCATTACATTGCCTCGAGTGTGCACATGTAGGCGTTCTTTTTTATTTATTTATTTGATGCCCTCTTGCTGTTTTTATAGTGTATCAAATCCACCTAAGCACACGGACTAAAGCCCAGCTGATAAGTGAGTATCTACAATATCTGTAGTTTTAGCAGGTGAATTTTAAGCATGCAACTGTGCAGATAAATAATTCATGAAGAGCCCTTAAAAGATACACAACTGCAAGATAATCTCTTCAAACACAGGACTTGTCTGTGCATAGACTTGCAAACAATTTAGATCTTACTAAGAAAATTTATGAAGGTTCAAATACTGCAATACTGAACTGGTACTTGCATGCGCTTTATTGGAAAACAAAACAAAATCTCAAAGGCCACAGCAAAATAAATAGGTTAGAATTGGAAAGGAAAAATAATTTTGTTTGAATATGTTGCCACTTACAAGTCAGATGCATCACCTGCTAGAAAAGAAATAGTATTCTTAGCATTGACAAGAGTGTAGAGGAGCATACTCCAGCTTTTTAATAAAACAGGAGTTTGGCAATTAGGACAAACAGCAGTGGTAAAGTCAGTCAGGAAGGCAGGTATTTTCTTATGGTTTGATCTTAATTTGATATATACACTATACTAGAAGTTTACTTTACAATATATTTTGGAACAACTTAGTAAGCAAAGCCAACAAGAGCCATATGGGAGTATAACACTGAATACACTGTACATTAGCTTAGAATACAAATAAAAGGTTACCTCTATATTACCTCTGCATGTTTATAATGCGAGACAAACATTATCGTACATTACACTACAGCAGAACAAATAAACGCTGAACTTCAGATGCAAAACGCAACCATCTCCGCAACCAATACAAGGGAATAGTCCTGTTCTGAAGAGCCCTACTTTAGTTAAATAATCCCTGTAGCATGTCAATGGCTTTATAAGAGAATTGCCAGCATGAGTTTATCTATGTCACCTAATCACCATTGTCTCAGTGAAAGTCAACCGTAAAACATGAAAACTGTTAACACAGAAAAAATGCTTAAATCCAATGCAAAAATCAAACAAACCTGATTCCAAGATTCATAGTCTCAGCAGTTCCAATCATACTGATGGCCAAGAGCATGTTGTTGCAGATCTTTGCAGCCTGAAAGTAAGTTAAATCATCAATTAGTTTCTACATTTTCACAGAGCTAATATGGAGGAATCTTCTTTAACTAGGTCCGGCACAATGTTCCGACAGCTCTCTTCTAAAGGTAGGTTCCTTCAGACAGATTAGGAAATATTTTTTATCTTAGCATAGTATCTCAGTTAGTATACATGGTATGTAAGGGCTCTTTGTCCTTCAGAACATTTAGTAAATCTATATCTAGAAGAAACAAAATTAAAATCTGTGTTCTCTAGGAAGTATAATCTCAACAAGCCAATGTGGACAAGCACCAGGTCAGATGTTTTGACACTAAACTATACAACATGCTAGAGAAGAGTGCCATGAGGTTACTGTATAAACACATGGTTAAAGACAAGTAAACAAGCAAACAAGTATGAAGATATATTATAACGCATTCAGTTCCGGAATAAAAGAGTAGGTACCATTAAAGAAAAACAAAGCAACAAATATAAAAGACTGAGATAACTAGTAACCCCTCAGGAAGCGTTACCTGGCCGGTTCCGACCTCTCCACAGTAGACTATGTTAGAACCCATGCATGTCAGCAACTCTTTGGCAGCATCAAATTCTTGTTCCACTCCACCAACCATGAAAGTAAGGTTTCCAGCTCGAGCAGTTCCAACACCTGAATCAAGACAATGCTGGATTTAAAATCACTATTTTAAAAAAAGCTTCAGAACTTTATCTTATCAGTAAGGGTCTGATGATGTAAAATCTTTGTGCTTAATACTTCACTTATGATGAACCTCTCTAAGTCTATGTAAAAGTAAATCTATAGTCCCAGCACTTACCAGATCAGAGATCTTAATTCTCAAACATTTGGTGAAGATAAAGTCACTTTATCTTTCAGGTGTACTGGCAGATAAACAATTCACAAGACTTAAAGAAAATCAGCTTTTCCAAACGTCACCTAATTTTTATGAATGCTTCCTGATTTTCATGTAACTGAACATCTAAAAGACATAAGCATATAAAAGCAAGCCTTCTGAACCTCAAGTTTATTCTATTTCTAATCTGAAGCAAAATTCTAGTTAATTTGAGAAACTTCGTGTTAGTTTCCTACACATAAACTTAACACATATACAACGACATAAAGAACTGTGTAAAAACCAGTGTCAAACGATAGATATACACACACACAAACATGCTATTCCCAGTTTTATACCTATAACAACCTACTTTCAAATTACATGCGCTTAACTTGGTATGGCGTTGTTAAAAACAGAAAGCCCAAGTGAAACAGTTTGTTCTTCCCCCACGTGGTGCACCATTCTGTTTCTACAGTCAGTCAGGCCGCTCTCCAGCCATGCTTCACGGTTCTTTGCCACCAATTAGCTACCATAAGAAACATTAATAAATGTTTTTATTGAAATAGTTTCCAGAGAGTAACTGGAACTGTCTTCACTGAGCTAGATGTTGTATAGCCACAGAGGAAAATGCATTCTTAAAAAAAAGTTTCAGTTGAAGATACAGTGCTTTTAAAAACAAAACGACCAATCTATCCTCAAATAACAAAAAAGTTATTCTATTTGAAGTATATCACACTCAAACAGGTCATTTCTTCTTTCCTTGTTCCCCACTAGTAAAGGAAATGTGGCAATAAAAAACAATGGAAAGAGAAAAAAATAAGGCCATAACTAGGCAATCCTGGCAACCAAGTTTGTGCACAAAAAGTTCTGATAAAGTGAGCAACCATAGGAAGCTAATCAGAGCTTCTCTCAACTTAAATCCTTAAGCCCATGTAAGTGCTGTGCCACAGGTCAGTATCGGATTTCCTTTCCAACATCAAGGACAGCTACACTGCAGCTCCCCACACTGAAAAATTGGAAGAATTTTTGTTTGCTTTCTCATAAAAATTTCAGTTGATGCACTGTCTCTGTGTGACTATGTCTACAAAAGCCCCTTTCTGTATCTGTCAAGTATTTATTTCCCCCATCTTGGCACCCAAGATGCACCATCTTTAGAAGTCACTGAAGTATTTCAGACTTGATAGATCAAGGTCTCAAAAATAGTTAATACCTACCAATTATGTGAATATAGGCAACAGAGGAGAGAGGCTCCCACTGATTAAGCGGCTGATAAACCTATACTACAGCTAGAATCACAGGATTGTTGGGAAGGGACCTCTCAAGATCATGTAGTTTGACCCCCCTGCTCAAGGAGGGTCAGCTGGAGCAGGTTACGCAGGATGGTGTCCAGTTGGCTTTTGAATATCTTCAAGAATGGAGACTCCACAGCCTCTCTAGGTAACCTCTTCCACGGCTTGGCTAACCTCACAGTAAAAAAGTGTTTTCTTGTATTTCAGATGGAATTTTACGCATTTTATTCTGTGCCCGTTGCCTCCTGTCTTGTTACTGGCACTACTGAAAGAGTCTGGCTCCCTCTTCTTCATCCTCTCCCATCAGGTTTTCATACACATTGATGAGATCCCTCCTGAGTCTTCTCTTCGTGCTAAACAGTTTCAGCTCTCTCAGTCTCTCCTCATACAAAAGATGCTCCAGTCCCCTCATCATCACTGTAGCCCTTAGCTGGACTCACTTCAGTAAACCTGTATCCTTCTCGTGCCGGTGAGCCCAGAACTGGAGCATTCAGGAGAACTCAGATCCACAGCTTCAAAAAAACCAGCCTACATACAACACCACTGCTCCTAGAGCAACACTGTTGAGGAACCAAAGTATCTGCAGCGGTAAAGATCTTCCTGCTCAGGTTTTGAGAGACACCCTATTCCCAGCCAAAACTCAATCCCATTCGAACAACTCCTCCCCGGGCAACTCACAAGAACTGGGCTAAAAGTAAAGCCTAGATTTAGAGCTAACACAAACCAGTCATTGTAATCTTGTTGGCTACGGGTTTACTATGTACATGACCACTAAGATTGCTACATTAATAAACACAATGATTTTCATTCCATTCCTCTAGCTATTTTTATTCAAACCACATAATGGCCTTTACCACTAATCCTGTGATCTGACCTGCAGCAAATTAAGTAGACAATTTAAGTCAAAGCTTACAAACAAAATCCAGTACTATCCATCATAGGTCAATAGCCTTGTATCTAGATTACAGACTGCTAAATAGCTTCAGAGAGTCATTTATTAGAGCAAAATTAATGCTGACAATAGTTTTCAGCTGGTTAATCTTCTGACAGCTGCACTCTCTCACTTGTTCAAACACTTACATTTCAAGTAGAAAAAATAAATTAGTTAAGTAGAAAAAAAAAGAGCAATTTATTGTATAATGCAGAAGGCTTGGAAAATTCTCTTTTTAAAAACAAAAAAACCTGTTTACTTCATGGCAAATTTTATCATCTGGGGTCTTTGCCAACTATCAGCTATTTTATCAGAATTAAACAAGCAATGCAGCAAGTCTATAACACTGGCAATTAAAAAAAATTGGCATGGAGCCTAGGAGCACAAGAACTGTAACTTCAGCTAAAAATAGAAATAAAAAAATCATTAGACAAGAATGCACAGCTTTATTTCACAATCACAGATTCCATATCAACTACACAGGCCAGTAAAGTATTACCAGCTTCTAACAACACTAAAGAGAGCAAGGGAGAAAGCAGAGCAGCTAATGTAATTTTAAAAAGCTAACGATTATTTTTTATCTTTTGATTTTTTTAAAGACCTCTTAACACCTAAAAATAGTGGCTTATGTACCACCACTGATTAGTGTCAAAACGCCTTCAGAATCTATTACTTCTTTCTAAAATACAAAAAGCTGCTTCTCATCCTGAGGGAATGGGCTTCTGAGAAACTGCATTTGTGATTAACATGTGTACGATTTCTCCCTCTGCAAAGCAAGACCGCTGGAGCCCGTGGCTGCAGTCCTACGCTCGACTTCTCTAGGATGATCCATCCCCCAACAGCTGTATGCAGAATCCTTAAAGGAGGTCACACCAGCAACCCCACAGAGTAGCTCAGCACCAACTCAGTAGGTCATTATGCCATCAGAGTTTTTCCCAGAGATATAAACTGACGGGACCAGGTTAGCAAATAAATACGCTAAGAGGTCTACCTAGTGAGGGGGCATGCGAAAAATTAATCCAGGAAAAGCATGATGAGAACTTACAGAGTAGCACTGCTGTATGGCACACCCACTTGGAGATGGGTTTCCCACTTGGGTACTAGAAGGTTTTAGACTAAGATCTGAAAAATGAATTTCTTTTATCAGAAGAGGTACATGAAGAACTGCTCTTCAAAGCATCATGTCATATCTGGCTGAGTTACCTGTGGGGCAAAGATCAGTTAAACCCACATGATTCTTACTTTGATTTTCAAAGAATTGTTCAGTGAAACTGTTGCAGAGCATCAAAATTTCAAAATTTTAGATGGAAATGTCAGTGGAGGCTTAGGAGCTCTCATATGACAAGAACAACTGGTTGCAGCCATCCTGGGACAGTTTGGAGACAACCTCAAGTTTCAGCCTCCAGGCCTGGCAGCCTAGTTCAGTAGCCACCCTGTCCTTCCATATTCACTTTTCATGGCTTATTACAACAGCATTTAACATCTTGGAAAAAGTCTTATAATTTGCCACTGATGTTTCCAGTTAAAAAAAAGAAAAAAAAAATCTTACCTCTATAGCTACATCAATAAAAGCAGTGTTGTTTCAACACAAAAACAATTTGCTAGATAAAAATATGTTAATGTCAGGATGTTACATGAAAGTATCTACTTTTGATTTCAATTTTATTACATGGCCATAAGAAGCACAGAGTGCAGATGAGTTAAAAAGAAGTGATATTATAAGGTTACGCATTAGAGCACCATCACAGTGGTGATGCTGAAAACAGTTACACTGCTGAAAACACAGAGCACCCCAAGCATATCCCTGTGCCAAAATATTTAAACCACTGTTGTGTTGCACCTGCAAATAAAAAAAAAAAATGTTGCTGACAAAGTTGAGAAGAAAAACTGAAACAACGTGAATATGGCTGCTTCAGAGACTCCAAAGGGCAAGCTGGAGATGAGGGCTATAACATCGAGACGCTTACGCAAAAAAACCCCATCTGTTTCGTCATTTTTCTATTCAACATGTAGTCTACTGTGCAATTTTAACAACTCATGTAAACTGGATAAAAAAATAAACAAGAAAAACAGTGTTAGAGTTTTAAACCTCTCCTGTTTTACAATATTGCACCCACAATACAAGCGTTGAGGCTTTGCCTGCAATGTTTTGGGAAGTGCAAGGGAACACAGGCCCTCTACTCTGATATTTGCACAAATGCAGTTTAAGTGACTATACTTGCGTCCAACGAGCAGTTTCTTGTCATGTTTGCTCTCTTTGAGATAGGCTGAACTTGAGAGCCTGAATCTGTGTATCTTGTGTGTGTGCATTTTCAAGGACTAAGCCGTTCTCTTTAAGTACCTGCCAGCTCACACTAAATACTTTTGCAACTTGCAAAAAGTCAAACCAAGATACACAAGGAAAGATTAAGTGAAAAGGTTATTATTGGTTTGCTACATATATAAATCCAAAGCAAATGAAAAGGCATGTACAGGCAAAATCAGCTACAAATCTCTGCTGGAAATAAAAGCAGAATATTTAAAATCATACTATAAATTTAAAATAACCACAAGGAGACTAGTTATTTTTTAAAAATATAAATAGGGTATCATTTTTTTTTCTACTTGCTTCATAGACAATGTCTGCCATCCTTAAGCTATTTCCAGGAAACAAGTAAATGGAACGATCTCAGAAAAAAACCCTGACAACACACCACCACTCAAAGGGCTTGTGTTTCTCCCTATTATAAAAATCAGCATCAAAGCTAGACCTATGAAGCTATTCTGCTGCTGTAGAACTAAAACACAGTAAATCACTTAATTTGCTCAAAAGAACTTAAATGTTTTAACCAGTCTGCCATCAGAGGAGATAAAGAAGAGGGCCGATGGGACTGGGCTGCAATGTGAGCCGTCTTTAAAATGCAATTGTTCTAATCATTTTCTACAGATGCAGCCTCACAAGGGGCTGCTGTCACAGGGACCATTTACGACTTGTTATGGTGTCTCTATTGTTTACCAGCGACACTCGCTAAAAAGGCGACAGCTGGGATGGAAAGCTGCTCCTCAACGAACAATATAATCCCGTGAAAGTAATCAACAAATTTAAGGGTGTTAATTAACTTTACACTTTATCATGTTCAATTAGTTGTCCTTTCTCGAAAAGATTGCCGTGCACAATCGGTTTAGAGCGTGCCATGTTTGATTTGTAAGTGATCACTGCTTCTGTTGCAAAGTCCATGTCAGATGTTCTCTTGGGTTTTGGTGACACAGATGAATGGCTCCGCACATGTTAGGGGGTGATCTGGTTTAACATAAACCAGCATAACATAACCCCTTGTTAACGTATCGCTGGCCTTTCCAGAGCAAGAACAGAAACGCCCGCGGACGCACACGTACATGCAGAAAACCCCTGCGGCAGCGCCACAGACAACGAGTCAAAGTTTCTTTTTTGCTGAAAGGCAAAGACACACAAAAAAGGGCAATTTTTCATCATTATATCTCAAAGTAAGACTTGTCTTTTAGGGGCACGCTTGGGATCATTTCTTCCCAGCAAGATCCCTAGTTCTGCCACATTATGCACTATGCAGAAGCGCCTTTCGTACATTTTACATCACGCAAGCCGCCTTTCCTAATGGCAGCTGAGCAAGCGCGGGGTAGATGCACTGAGTTCTCGTGTATATCAAATTCTGTGGTGACTTCTAAATGCCTATACTGTGTTTGTAATGGCAGGGATTCTAGAGGAAATCTGAATTAATCTATTACTAAAATTTGCTGGTTTCTGTTTGACGCACCCGTTCCTGCTTGTTAAAGGGACAAGGCAAAGCTCGTGATGAAGCGACAACGTACTTGGAAGTGCACCTTAATGAAAGTCATTGCTGTTTCTCTCTTCTGATAAATAGAGCTTTGCATCACCATACCTCATAAACTAGTGATGTTTGAACAAAAATGGAAACAGAGGTTCAGGTCAGTGCTTTGAAGATTTATACAACAAGCACTAAATATTACTCCAGACAAAAGCATGCTTAAGGAAGTAGAAGCATCTCTTTTACAGAATAATCCAATTATGCAATTTGTTAAATTATGGCTGTGCAAAGAAAAAAGCCTAGTGGATTTTTATTCTGCAGCAATAGGCAAATTAAATACACATTATCATCATTATTTAAGCAGTTACACTGTACATAAAAGCAAACTGCAAAAAAACCCGCCCACAAAACAAAACAAAATAAAAATGTAAAGAAAGCCCAATGGAAAAGTTGTTAACTCTGAAAGCTAATAATGGACTAGGTTAAATATTTAAGAGGAAATTATAGACTATATCAGAAATAGCTGAAACCACAAAACAAAGCAGTAGAAAACATTAGTTTTCTGCTAGGAAGAAGATCTGCAGGGAGAAGGCGAGCGGTCGATAGATCCTTAAATTGGACGCAATAGCTGTTCTTCTATCCCAAGTTGGCAGCTGCTACATTTGCAGACCTGGTTCATTATTTACCCATAATGACCATCAAGCTCCAGTCAAAGTCAGATCACAACAACTGTCAGCAGCTCTTTTAATTAGCCTTGTTTGAATTCAGATAAATATCACAATGGCTCAGCTTCTGCTGAAAAAGCAACAGAAGACTGCAAGGAATAAGCTGCTCTGACTTCCTAATAAACAGTATTGTGAAAAAGTCTGGAGAACAAAACTTTATATTTTTTTTAATTGAGGAAGCGATGGTGATGTGCACATTATTATTCTTCCCTCACATGACATTCATATCACAAACTACAATTCCTGTTTATAGGCAAATGTGTGCATCTCAAATGCCAGCCCAAAGTGTTACTCCTCAATCTAAAAGATAAACTTTAAGAGATGGTTTACAGGTACTAATTAAAGCTCTAACCTCTGTGAAATCGTACATTTTGAAAAACTGAATCAGATTTAAGGAATGCACATATTAACAGGATTATCCTCTCTCCTAATTTATCTCCTTCTGTTTGTTTATCCTCAGGGAACATAATCTTCTGTTGCATCAAGCCACTCTCATTCTCCCTGTGTCAGCAGCAGAATAATAATTCCCTCCTCCTCCTCCACCCCCGCCTCCCCCAAGCACAGGCAAGAATGAAGACGAGTTGTTCAGACTGTGTGCATCAGCACTAATGCCCCACACAGCTATTTTCCTAGGAGTAGCAGAGACGGAAAGAAAGATGCAAGAGGGCTGTGCAATATGCTACCTGTTCTGGATAGCCCAGCATGAGAGGGAGTAATTAAACAGATTTTTTTTTTTTCCTCCTAGAATAACATGAAAGCAGAAAATGCAGCTAGAGAATGCTTTAATAGCCTTTATTTAGCACTTCCCTTGCTGTCACGGTTGGGTCCCTATTTTGGTAGGTGCTGTCTGAAGACAAAAGACAGCACCAAACTCTGCAGTCCTGTATGGCAATCTGAGAAGTGTTGCTGAACATGCGAGGATCCTCGGGGGCCTCAAGAAGAACATGCTTAGGGATTTACATCAATCATGAGGAGATGTATACAAACAATAGGTACATGCATGTGTTATAGCAGCAGAGGATATCCCTTCTGGGCACAGAAAAAATTGTGTAAACATCATCAGATACTGAAGGTAGAAGGTACTGTAGAGGGAAGGATAAAGAACCAATTAGACAAACTAGGCGAAATGGTAATGAGAAGCTTTATGCTTTTAACAGAAGCACTGAGTGGAATTCTATAGGGATTAGTACTTGAACTTGGCCATGGATGCCAGAATAAAAAATCTTCAATCTGATTTAGATGTATTATAGGAGTATGCCAAAAACCATAAAAGAATATGCCCTCTCAATAAATCATGCAATAACTGAGTAGAAGCTGTTGTTAAAGCAGTTTAATACGAAGGGACTGCACGAGGAAAATTTTACAAGACGGTATTAAGAAGCGTCCGATGCCTCCGAAAAGATTAGCCAAAGAAAATAAATTGCAAAAGGCAAATACACACAGAAGACACTTGAACTGTTTCAACAAAAGTAGAAGCTGAAAGGCCTGATGAGATTGTTCTGTCTGCAGCAATTTTTTTAAAAGCATTACATTTAGTTCTAGTCATTGCAATGTCAAAGAGAAATATCAAAACACCGGAAAAGTTACCAAGCAAAAAGGTTAACAGCATTGCAATAAGGAAATAAAATACTATTGATTAAATTATTTCCTTATTTTAATACCCAAAATACTGCATCAAAAACATTTTAAAACAGTAGTTCACACCAGTCATCTCACCCTTCACTACAAGAAAGACATTGAGGTGCTGGAGAGAGTTCAGAGAAGGGCAACAAAGCTGGTGAGGGGTCTGGAGCACAAGTCTGATGAGGAACGGCTGAGGGAACTGGGGCTGTTCAGCCTGGAGAAAAGGAGGCTGAGGGGAGACCTTATTGCTGTCTACAGCCACCTGAAAGGAGGTTGTAGCATGGAGGGTGTTGGTCTCTTCTTCCAAGTAGCAAGTGAATGGACAAGAGGACATGGCGTCAAGTTGTGCCAGGGGAGATTTAGATCAGATATTAGGAAAAATTTTTTCACAGAAAGAGTTGTCAGGCAGTGGAACAGGCTGTCCAGGGAAGTGGTTGAATCACCATCCCTGGAGGTGTTTAAAAGATGTGTAGATGTGGTGCCTAGGGACATGGTTCAGTTGTGGACTTGGTAGTGCTAGGTTAATGGTTGGACTTGATGATCTTAAATGTCCTGACCTATTCCATTCCATTCCATTCCATTCCCTCCCTTTAATCCACACTCTACCCTAAACAACAGAAAAATACCTTAGTTTTTCTTGCTGGAATACCAGATTTAGCTACTCCTTTATCCATCCCTAATATTTAGGTACATGGTCTAAACCTCATTTGGGGCTGCAGACCTATACATAAGTATTAAAACTTAACAACAAAGATTGCAATATTTACAGCCTTGGACAGCAAAACTAACTGCACAGAGCTTAGCACAGTTCAGAAAAAGTATTTCAGTTTTTATCTGAACATTAGTATGAAGGCTGGACAGCCAGTGAAGAATGGGAGCAGTACATCCCATCTATCCAAGATGGCAAATTTTCAAAGCAGACTTCAGGTCTGTCCAAATGTAAAGCACATGGCACTAAGCCATATGGATAACCATAGCTAGGTTCTGAGTAAGCGCTAGATCCAACACAAGAGAAATATCAAATACAAGAGAAACAAAGAAAATAACCCATCACCTTCTTGTCCAGAACTACTATTTGAATTTCTAGTCTTTTAGGATAAGTCCAAAAATGAAACACGAACATGAACACAGCTTTTCAGCTGCGTGGACCAGTGTTAACCCTCACACAACTAAAATTCAGCAGACAGGCTCTTGCACAATTCCCATCTTGCCCGGAGAAAGCTTCAAGTCCTAGAAATAAAACATCTCAATCACATGGTGCAAAAACAAGAACAGTTTTTGCCTAGTGTTAGAAAGGTGACAGAGTTGCATATTTAACACCCACTGAGGCCACCACCCTCCCACTTTCTTCAGAAGCTTCCACTCTGTGCAGCAGATCAGCAACCAGCAAATAGACTGTTACGGCACTATAGGACAAAAAGCTCAAAGAGATGAACATTCATAACATCCCCTTTAAAAAGAAAAGGTAAAATCCCAGAAGAGCTATTCTGTCCACTCTAACTAGAATCTACACAATATCAAAATGAACAACAACATCAAAATCTCCAAAAGCCTAACATTTGTGCAGGATAACAAAACCCACAAATAGAACCCACAATCCATCTTGGCATCACGGCTTTTCATCTCATCTGTTTTCATTGAGCAACATAGATGCAAATTCATAATCAACAAAACTGGATGTGTGGCCAAACTTGCTGAGCCCTGTAAATGACAATAGCCACACGCTACCATGTTTGCAGATTTTGCTAGTTGGACTCAAATATCTCTATCTGGAAAACATGAAATACTTGCGCATTCTACCTTACCTCCATAGCAAAATGTAAGTACATTTACACAGCATTGTGGAATGGATACACAATAACTGAAACCCCCGAGTATAACAAAAACAAGGACCTTTGAAAGAAAAATAAACTAGGAGTTTTTAATGTTATTGTTTACATATTTCTCCAGTATTAGTACAAAAGTAAGAAGATTTTAATCCCCTTTTACAAAAACAAAATACTTGAAACACTTTAGTCCTTTAGACTTTTCTTTACCATGCTACCCTCATATAGGCCCCCAAAAGTAACAAAACCATGCAGCCATGGTTTGTTTTTGTTTTTGGTTTTTTTTCTGAATAAAGAAGGCATTAAGCATATTGCTAAAAATATACATAAATAATCACACTGAGGTATGCATTTAAACTGCTGTTCAACAGGTCTGGGTTCAAGTGCTTTGCTTAATAAAAGGTTTGCTTCTTAGACAGCCAGCTGCAGAAGCCTAAAGTCATGCAGGCAAATATCTTTTCATACATTCTTTAGTCCTTTCCTGTTATATAAGAAAACGAAAACATAAAAATAAAACAAAAAACATTAAAATGGGGTGGAACAACATGGCATACCTATTCCTAAGCATTTCTGGTTTATCTAGGAGCTGAAGGTGTAGCAATGCCAAATCCCTATCTCAAGCAGAAGGGGCATATTTACATTAACATCATTTTAAAAGTATCTCTTATTTAATAGCAGCAATCTTACAAAATTTTAGAATAAAATAGTAATGTATAGATAGAAAGAAGTGTCAGGCAGGTAATTTTAAAAGAAATGCATGTCCAGTATTTTCTGCTTGATAGTTGCCCAGCTGCAGGTTTTAATTTTATCTATTTCAGGTACAGTGTGTGACAGGACAACTGATACAGCTTTACCAACTGATATCGGAAAGAAATTCTTAAAATTAGGACTGAAGACTTTGTTGAACATTTCTGAATAAACTTTTAAACCTTGTCCCTTAAAGTGTCATCAGTGGTATGAGGACCAACAATTTTTTTTTTATAATCTGAACCACCATCACAATGGATTGCTTCAGATATATCTGTCCGTTTCAGAGCTGCTACAGCACCAAATCTTGCCTCCAGACACAGTCTATCTTTCAGCTTCTTCTTCAAAATACATGCTTATTTTCAGTCACGCCTTACTCTACATCCATAAAATAACAAAGCATTTTCGGCTGCCCAGTTTCAGCATATTCACAGTTAATTCTTGAAGCTTTTCTTTGGCACTGAAAAGGCAAAGCAGTATAATAATGCAACATGACAACAACTGCTAGAAAAGCAGCTGAAATTGGAAAGATATAGAGCTTCTACTTAAGGAATCTCTTCATTATAAGGCCTTTCCCAGTTCTCTTTTCCTGTTTAGGGATCCTCTTCACGTAATTCTATTATTACGTCTCTGCAAAACAGATAGCACATCTCTTTCAGAGAACTAGATTTAGCATTGCCCTCCAACCTAAAATGCAATGTACTTTTCAGTGTTCTAAAACGTACTTGATGCCACTTATCCAATGAGTTCAAACCCTTGTAATTTTGTTAAAAGTCATACTTCTTTATGTATGAACTAATTCTAAGTTTAGTACGGAAATATTTTTAAGATACTATTTTTATTATTACTTTTATTGTTTCAGGATGAGAAAATACGCAATCATATGGTTTAAATTTACAAATCTTTACATGCTCCAAATGCTGGACTTTCATGAAACAAAACACATTTTCACATTTAACTGTACTGAATGACAACTTAAGGAGACCCAATATAAAATAATTCGTTTACCTTTTTTTCCCACAATAACTGTAACTATTCCAACACTACAATTTTTTTGTACAAAACCAAATTAATAGTTTTGCACAAAACCAAATTAGCCTTTTTTCTTCAATGTAAAGGTATCTAAAGCCAATATTTGCCCTAGTCTTTCATAAAAATAAAAAAAGAAAAAAAAAAAGAAAAAAAATGCATTTTGCCTATGAACAGAATCAAGAGGGTAAGAAAGTTAATTATTTCTCATAATCAGTAATTATGATTAGATAAGAGAGTCTTGGTAATGAACTGCTCTAGTGATGGAGGACCTCCATCCTAAGAAATATAATAGTACATTAACATAACTGTGTATGCAAAGTACATAGAACCACTGCCACAGTTAACTTGTCATTGAATGATTAAATACGAATTCATAATTAGAAAAATCCAGTGTAATTTATTGGCCTTCCTGACAGTTCTGGTTCATTAGAAGTTGATTACCAAACAGTGACCTCTAGTGGCCCACAGTTTCTTCATGTTATCTTGTTTCTCTTGGCAGTTTTTAGCTGCTATTTAAACTAACAAAAAAAAAGGCAAATTGAAGAATTTAAAATGTTTCCCTTCATAATTATTTTTTTTAAACTTCTCTTAGAGTATATAGTGTGCTAATTGCTTCAGAAAAAAGTTTCTCTTTCTGTAAACATTTATATAAAAGTATAAAAATGTCCATATATGTGAAAAACCCCCAACATCTCACATTTAAAGTTAATACCGAGATTAACACAGTTCTCATGCTAATTAATATTATGATTAAACATAATGTCTTACAGAAAAAAATATATAATATACTTTAAAAAAATCACTTTTCCAGTGTCACTTACAAAGACCTTGAGAAACTCATACTTCAAGTAAGCCCACATCATATCTTAAGTGCCTCAAGCATTGCTTTTGAACAATAGTCACTTTTGCACTAAAACAAATTATACTGGCTCAGATGGAGGGGACAGAAGACACGGAGGGAGAAAACTCCACAATTCTCTGTTCCAGGTAAGATGAAAAAGCCCAACATTATTGATTGCTAAACACATGCCTTGTGATACTCTTAACTTGAATTTCATTTTTAAAGAATGCAATTTAAATTTGATTTGCATTTAACTTGCAAAATCTTTAAAGCATTAGAGAGTGGAATTTCTCCTCATTCAACATCATTAATCCAATTTTAAGCTATTTAGACAGTTTTCTATTTTAAAATTTTCCATTATGATAGATATGCCTTTTCTTGCATTTGGGCAGTAGCAACTTTTTTTTAAAGTATAAATTTTTTTTTAACAGGAAGTAGCACATCTGAAACTAATATAGAAGCCTCTGAAACACAGTATTAAATAAAAATCCATACTTGGTGAATGGAAGCAATTTAGATTTTAGTTGTTTCCATTTTGCATCTTGTTCTTTTTCCAACACCAACATTTTAGAAATGATGTGCATGTATTTTTCTTCACCTTTGTCTAACACGGAATTGGCTACAAAAATTAGGCCCCTACATCAGAGAGAAGCTAGAAAATAAACTGCACAGTCCTGTTACATGAATAAATAGATTTTTCAGATAGCACTATTTCAGTCTCCCAAATGGGGAGGAGCCCACCATCCTCGTATGCTGGAAACAGCTTTAACAATTGCTACAAACAGAGAAATGGATAGCAAATGAATAGAGATCCCCATTCCTGATTTTCCTGTGTGTGTGTGTGCAGATGCGTGCATGCACACACCAAGGATTTGAGCTGTTTGCGGCGATGATTTAATACAGTGACTGGATAATGAGCTGTGCTCCCCGCAGCAAGTGAATCACCATTTAATGCTATTATCAACAGTTCACGACCCACTGGCATGAAATGTCAACCTGATTAATCTGAACACTACTGACCTCAGAGAGGAAAAGCTACCTTATTGTGAGAATTTAATATATAATAAAACCATACACAGAATATAAATACTTGATCAAGCAAAGCCATTAACAGAAAATCTACTTAATTTTGCTCTGCTGTTTCTTTTAAACTTGCTAAGGCACATTTTAAAAAAAAAATACTTTTGTCTAGTCAAGCAGGAAGCAATCCATTAGGACCTATTATTTTGATTTACAGTGAAACATTTCAAAATGGCTGTCCAAATACAAACCCCAGGTTGATACAAAGAAGAAAAAAATTAGGACATGCTAGTGCAAGACTTGCTAGTGTCAATTCATACCAGGAAAGGATCAGAAATTGTTCTTCCTTTTCTAAGGTCAATGAGGCAATAAAAATACTGATCTGCAAATAGGAAAGTTTGAGTGATGCTGCATAGCTCACAGAAGAAAGCTACCTTAGCTGAATAAGACCAATACACTTCAAGAAGATTAGAAACTTGTGCCAGTTATATTCATGAATACAAGGGGAAAAATTCCACGTTATTACATTTATAGTGAAGGTTTTTTCTCATGTAATTCTGTATCATGATACAGCCCCACTCAACACAATTTTTATGTATTTATCTATTTTCTGTGGAGAATAAACCATGAAAACAAGAAAATAACCCACCTTTTACCAGTCACGATGAGGCTGGTACAATTTTGCTGTATCTTCTCCACGTCTTCCTTTAATTTAACCTGGCCAGAAGACTTAAAAAAAAATGCAGCCAGGTTTTCAGGATTCTGTACATCATGGTATACAAATAACCCAGACTGAAGCTGGTAGGACTACACGGCATTTATCTGTCAAATTATACTAACTGACAGAAGCATAGCAAAGAATATGGTTTACACAATACCGAAAATGGGTGAAAACTGATGCAGTTATTTTTAAAATGAAAACTGCAATGGTTTCACCCCTCACTTTGTATTATCGTCACCGGGTACTGAAAGGGTTAAGGGATTCTCAGGACAAGAGACTGGAAAAGAACTGAGTGAAATCCCCAGAACTGCCCACATATGAATGGAATGACTGTGGGTGAGAGGAGAATGATAACTCCAAGTGCTGACTTATAACAACTGGCAGTCAAGGAAGGAAGAACATGTCAAACTGACTTGGACAAAACACGAACCCTGATGCCCGAACTCCCAGTCAAGAGCTCTGCTGGAAATGCAAAGAAGGAATAAAGGGATTCTGGACACTTGTGCAGGAAAGTAATTCACACTGCCAGCACAGCTATATGTTTAAGCTCTGCTTTTCCACTCAGAAACCAAACAGTTCCCCTATGCCAGCTGACTAGTAAACGTTAGCTCGCTTTGCAAAGGCTGCCCTGTGTAGCTGCAAATACAGCCAGCTGCAGTGTGCCCCAACGGGTAACAGCATCTGACAGCAGTTTAAAACCTCTTCTGCACCCCTCCTCTGAGCCTCCAGAGGGAAAGAGGGGTTTGCCATACAGTAGCACAGCCATGGAATGCTCACTCCTGGAAACATCAGGCCTTGTAAGAAGCAGCGTTAGCACCGAGAGGCTCTATTTAGGTCTCCATCAAGCACAAACTGTACACCTGTCTGCTAGGATGTCCAAAAGCCTTTCTGCTATCTGTAACTGATGACCACCTTCATGATCATAGTGCCCCTCTTACTCTACTGCAGATCAGCTCACCTACAGGTCTTGCAGTGAGATTGCATCTTCTGCTCTTACAAAGCTATGTAGTCCCCTTCTGCTATCCAAAACTGCAATGCCTCTGTGGTTCCGCACTGTCTGCTCATTCTACAAACAGCTTAAAAGATGCTGTTTGCCGTGGTCATTTTTGTTGTGTTTGAGTAAAAGCCATTTCACCACTGTTGCCTCTCGGAGAACAAGCAGAAAAACAGAAGAGGGACTTGTTTTCCCCTGTTCCAAATAGCTCCTTGACACAACCGAAGTCCAGCAAAAGAGCAGTCCTTTCAGACTAAGGTAACAACCCTCCACAGTCCTGACTGTGTTGGGTCGATGCTATGTCACATCAAGTAGCAGATTCTGCATACAAACAGAGTGTCAAAGATGTATTAAGTAGCAGTTTGACCAGATTTCCTATGTTGGACAGAGAGAATCCCAAACCATCTTAGAAAAATCTTGAAGCTGGTGGTGGCTTACCACAACAGTGGCAACATGGAAGACTGCCTTGAAGAACTTAGAGAGAAAAGGGACCTGCCATTCCTGCCTGAAGGCAGGCAGATGACAACAAAATAATCCAATTTTTCCAAACCCTGTGTAGTTCAGTCCACTTTATTTACCCATTGTATTATTTTGTTTCGCTTCTACTTTTCCTCATCACGTAAGAGGGATGTGTAAGAGAACAAGAGAACCAAAATATGACAGAAAGACATATTTTGCAACTAAAGCATTGTAAGTAAACTCAGTAAAATTGCAGATATCAGCTCTAGAGTGGAGGTGTATGTAGTAAACAAGGAATGGGATAACTAGGGTTTGTGAGGTGGAGAGGCAAGGATGGAGGAAAGAACTGCATCCTGTCTAGGCATATAATTGGGAAGAAGGACCAAAAATGAAGTAGAGATTCACCAGAGCACTGTCTGTTCCTAATTAAATTTAAATAAAGGTGAAAGTTTAAAGGAACAGATGAGATCAGCTTGAACCATTGATGACGGCTGCACATACATTTGCGTATACACATACTCACAGATGATGAAAACAAAGATGATGAAGGTGACTGGTTTGGAGTATGAGATCTCAAATTTATATCAGATGGAAAAAACCCCACCATAACTATGAAATAAAAATGTAACCCATATGAAGCAACCTTAACAACAGTAAATAAGAGGCAAAAATCCTGAAGAACATAAATCTGATACAAAAAATCAGATAAATTAAGCATGGAAAATGTAATAGTGGACAAGAATTACTTGTAAGTTACTCCAACAAGAAAGAGGACACCAGTGAGGGCACAGAAACATTCCTCTTAATAGAAGAGAGAAATGTATTAGCAGCAAAATCTAAATAAATAACAAATCCTTTCAAAAGCCACTTGTTGAGAAAAACAACCTCAGAACTAGTAGAATCAACATGATTCACACAGTGGAAGGAAAGAAACAGCCATCCTTGAGGGTAAAGAGTTTTCTCACCTTAAGCTACATTTATTTTCTATGTTCAAAATTTTTGATTCACAAAAATAAGATTGCATTAGAAATTTATTGAATCATATGCACTGAAGACATAATTTTTGTTAACACTGAAGAAATAAGTCGGAGACTACCACAAAACCTTCCATTTTCAAGTATTCTCTAGAATAGTTTGGCATGCATGTAACTGGTTCCATAGATTTGGACCATTTTGTCCTCCCCATTCACAACAAACTCATGAGGAAGCAAGAATCCTGAATCAACAATGAAATCTGGCATGTTTTCCACTTGGTTTATAGCCATCTATAAAATGCCCAAGATCATTGTGAAATGTTAGCAAAAGAGAAAACAGCGGCTAGAAGAATTTTTAAAGTATCCTTTTAAAAACTCTTTAAAATAAAAAATACATTTGCCCTCAGAGGGAGATAACATTACAGTTTCAAAATAACTTTTTAAGTACACAGGAACGTAGATGAAGAAAGAACAGCACTTGCCTGATATAAACACAGAAAATAAGGTTTTTAAGAGGTTATCCTGCAGTCCTTCCATGCTTCTTCTGGTCTCAGTATATGTAATTTGAGGCATTGTTTTTTTGCCTCTAAAGGTAGCTCAGTCAGAGATCTGCGCTTTCATGCATAAAGAATGATAAGGAAACTGGAAAGAACAAGTGAACGAATGCATTATATTTCAGAATACTGACTTAATTCTGATAAACATACTCAAATAACAAAGTTTTTCCTAATTTTTGCACTGTGCATCTTCTCTTGGATTAACAGGAGAGATAATATACATGAAGAATGGCTCTGGCTCCTGCTGTATCCCCTATTTATCACCATACTGCAGTTCAGTGAGAGCTTTAGAAGGGAAAATACAGAAATATGATCAGGTCAGTATATTTAATATACACTTTTTTGGCTACATTTTCAGAGTCTCAGCAGGAAGTCAACCTGTGCCCTCTGTACTGATAGACCTCAAAAAAGAGGCTTTGATGACACCTACATCTCTCTTTTCCTGGAGAGTGGGGGAAAGAACGAAGAGAGATGAGAGTTGTTTCTTGAGAAGCCTACAAAGTGTATTTAATTCTATATAACTTTAAATAAATAACTGCTCTCGTCCTGAATTTAATATTCAAAATGACACAAAATTAAATGCCTGAACCAGCTACTGAGCAACTGGCATAAAAGTAAAGCATTCACACCAGAAATTACTAAAATTGGCAGAGAGTATACACAGACAATAATCAGATCTGCTAAATGCAGCCTAACATTACACTCTTATCAGGGAAGGTAATCATACCTGCTACAGCATTTGAAATACAAGCACCTTAATAACTTTTGGCTAAACATATAAGATGCACTTTGGCATTTCAACAATCCCTTTTGCTGTGTGTAGAGTACAGTTTTTCAGACTACATTCCTTGCCTCTGTGCAGCCTCTATGTATTTATCTCAAGTACAACTCCTCACTTTCTTTGTGCAAAATACACACAAAAGAAAAGGGGTCAGAATCACCTACAGGAAGCAAAGATGCAGCACTTACTTTTAAAAAGGCTGTTTTCCATCTTGTGCCAAGGGTTAGCAAGAACTCAACATAGGAAACATTAAAATGACAATGTAAGAATTTTCAAACGTGGCCAAGTCTTCCTTCTTGAGGTAGCTGTTCAATGTTTTGGCTCTAGATTTGCACTACTGTGCCAGGAGAGACTGGTCAATCAATGATATTTCCCAATAATGTGATATTTAAATTAATGTAAAAAAATTTAAATGATAGGTTAATGTCCTAAAAGGGGCATTTCCAGAATTAGATAAAAGTGCATTCAAAAGGTTTCTGCTTATTTAGCTTAAGGACTTACAAGGATTATATAAACATCAGACTTAAAGTATTTCCCCACTCCAAAACAATATATGTAACAAAAACTCAGGGAGGCAAGGGAAGACGGTTTTGTATGTTCCCTACATGCTTATTATTTTAATCTGATGAACACAAACCAGTGATTTGCTCAGTCATCATTGCTATTTGAACAAAAATGCTTTGAGGTTCCCATTCTACAAGCCAAATCTTTTGAATTTTATGTTGCAGCATCAGAGGACTCAACAAAATTATAACCTGTTATTTCAGCCTTCTTTGATGAATAGATATAAAAATTAATTAAAAGGTTTAATGGCATTCTTCCACTTCTTTCACAGTGAAATTTTTTGTAAATCACCCATTGCCTGCTAAGCATTTACTAGTGTAAAAATTTCTAAAGCCTATAAAACAAAGTGGTCTTCATTTTGACAATTCATCTTATTCATTCTCCATTCATACAGAGTTCTTTTAAAAGAGAACGTTTTCTAGACAGTTTCTGAGTGGTACCAAAACGCTCTTGATAAAAAGAAATCCACTCATCGCTCCAAATTGTGAAGTTTTTTGTCTTATTTTAGCAGTCTAATCTATCTCTTCTTGAGACAAAAGGGAACTCATACATCCTCCAGCAGAACAAGATGGATTAAACAGATAAATTACAATAGGACATTATACAGCTGATTCCAGACAGTGCCGGAGGGGCACCAGCCTGTTAAATCCAGTGTGCAGTAGTTCAGGCAGAGAACTCAAGGCAGCCTACGGAGAAATGGAATAGGGACCCAGCATTAAATTAGTTTGCTAGAGCACACTCAAAAACTGGATGAATGGGATGCTTTGTGAGGCTGTTTCATTCCGCTCTCGCCAACGCAGAGTCCTCTGTGCCCAAGAAGGCCTTTGCTGCTGCCAAGTACCCTGAAAGTTGGGTACAACATCCTCCTTCATCCAAACAAGACTTCAGCCTGACTAAAGCCAGGGTGCAGAAGTCCAGGCAGGGAATCCCAGCCCACCTGCAGAGATCCGAACCATTAAATTAGATAAGGAGTCTTATAGGGGTTCCCCTGCTACCTTCAAATTCCAAAATGTGTAGGGAAGAGCCTACAGAGAGGTTGCCCTGAGTTGGGAGTGGTAACAGAGCACGGATACAGCAGAATTACACATGACTGTTAAAGGTACCTAAGCTTTCAGAGGTAGAAAGCAGGGACTAGATAAAGGTCGTGACAAGGTAAGTCATGATCATAAGTGACAGGACTAATCAACCGAAGAAGGCAGAAAACCTGCTGGCAGAATTGACTGGTTGGGTTTACAAAGGCTGAACACTACTTGTCAGAAAGAGAATGCAATAAGAAGGAAGGAACTAATGTTCAACTTTGACATACAATTTTTCAGAAAAAAAGGTAAATGTTTGGGCTACTGGTTTGACAGAAGTCTATGGATGACTATACCTCATTGGAACAATCCAGACACTGATGCTTGAAGAATAGCAGAAAACAGGTCTCTCCTCCAGCCTCTCCCAAATAAAGTAAATTAATAAACTCAGTGAAGCAAGGAGATCCTTAAGAAATTTGGATGTCTAGGGATACTACACCAAATAAAAAACTATTCTTAATTCCCTCAGTTTGTGGGGATTTGCATACATCAAAAGAGAGACTGCCCAAATCAGTAGCCTGTATGTTAGACAGCAGGCACCTGCTTGTTTTGACCACATCACCTTGTAAACAGGGAAAAGTAACATAAACGAGGACAAAAATAGTAAGTGGATGACAGTATATGACTCCCGTTAGTGGTTTTATTACTGTTTTGGGAGCGGAATTATATGGATTCTAAAATACTGGTGAACAGGAACTCTCCCAAGTTTGGGAGAGGGCAGAGATTTTAAATCCAACAGCTTAATGGTTAGTGTCTGGGGCTTAGGGATGTTATGATCAAGGAACTTCAAACAAGAGAGGGATAGTCCTAATTTTTTACATCATTTCTTGGAGGATGACAGAAGAAGAGATTTCTAGTATTATATATATATTCTTGTCCTACCTGTATAGAATGTTTGTGCACACTACCCAAGTAAAATGGCTGTTGCCTTGATTGTTACTAACGCTTTCCTTCACAGCGTTTTCCCACAAACTGCTCCCTTTAACTGAACTTGCGAAATCTAAAATACAGCAGTATTAGTAGCCACGGAAGGAATACAGGAGGGAAACACTCCAGTATTTTGTCTTACAAATGTATTAAGCACATAAAAATGCATTTCTGTTACTGATTGGGCATGCTTGGTTAGACCAGAAATATTAGTATTGAAGCAAAACATGTAGAAACTAAACATGTAGAAACTAACACCAAGTGATAGATTTCCAAACACAATGCTGGAGAACAGGTTTGTCCTGTCCTTGCTGAAGGATGGGAAAAGCTTTCGGAAGGTTCACTCTCAGCGGTAAAGCTGCAGCTCTTTAACAGAAGCAGGTTTCTGAAGCATCTTAACAACTCTCACTGGTGACTGGTTACATCTTACCCGTGGTCCCTGCAGGTCCTGTACCCTGACAGGCAGAATGAAAAGATTCTCTAACGGGGCCGCTGGCTGTCAGAAGCCACCAGCTGGCCTGCCAGGGCTTCGCAATCGCCGGGGCCAGCTGACAGCCTGGGTGTTGCTGACCATGCTGAGAAACGTGCCACCCAGCTGCTGTGTGGTCACGTCCATCTGGAGATCTCCAGCCAGACAAATCTCTGGGCCTGTCAGATCTCTTCAGCGCGCCTTGTTATGCAAATTCAATTACTCAAGTGTGCCCTATTACCGCTGGCTAACTGCTCCTAGCACCAGTCTCACACTGACAGTCAGCTCACACTTTTACCCACCGAAAGTACCTCATTTATTCTTGCTCGACTATTCCCTTGTATCATTAAGGCAGAACAGACAGAGTCCACAGTACTGTAACCTCTCTGCAGTGGGTTACTATTCCTTGCAAAGAGCTTAGAGAGAAATTAATTTAAAAACATAGAGCATCTAATCAAACATGAGTTAAAGCCACACTATCTACATAATTTATCCCTAGAA
The DNA here is from genome assembly GCA_013399365.1 of Pampusana beccarii. Lineage (NCBI taxonomy): Eukaryota > Metazoa > Chordata > Aves > Columbiformes > Columbidae > Pampusana > Pampusana beccarii. The sequence continues at coordinate 1,722,963 of VWYH01005887.1, forward strand.
ACAGGAATTATAAAACTTTGACAGAATTCTGGCTCATGTGACAAGTATTTTAAAAGGCAAACAAAGAAACACAAAACAGAATGTTCAGGAAAATGGGAATTGTGCTTGAGGTAATCGATTTAACGCAGGTGTACAGGTAATGAAAAGTAAGATTTCTCATTTTATCCAGCACGCTGGTGTTTAGATTAGTTCAACTAGCAGGACTGCTACAGCAATAACCTCCTACTTCTTTCACATATTTATTTACTGAATCTATTTAGATGTAGTCTGAGCTATTAGTAGTTTTCCCTGACAGAGAGATATGAAAGATTTTACTTATTCATCATGTAACTACAAAAATGTATAATAGAAAAGTTTGGTGAAGAGTTAGAAAGGAAGAATTAAGCATCATACTGTTGATTTGCTCAGTATACCAATAAAAGATTTTGCTCAAAATATCATTGTGAATTTGCAGGCCTTCATTATGAAAAGTTGCCTTTCTAAGCGAGTTTTGGTAAAGAGAAAAGGAGTGCGGGGAGATTTACTTCAAAAACTTATCATTTACCCTCAAAACATTTTGTCTTCAAAAACGACTGCTAAACAAATTGAAAAAAACCCACAGCATTGGAAGACTGTGGGGAAAAATATTAAGACGCAATTGTAAGGCTGTAAGTTTATTAATGCCTAGGAACTTGAGCTGTTATGAGGAAGATATGAGTCAAGCTTAGGGAGAAACTGGAAAAATTGCACAGCACGCAGAATGCTTGGCATGAGCAAGGGAGATGGGAAGAAAGATATATTTGAGAGGCACTGTTGTGTTAAGTCTTGAAAGGAGAAGATATGTGATGCAGACAGAGATCAGAAATGAGGAAAAGGATTCCAGGAATACATTTACAGCAGACTGCAAGAAATGAAGACTTTAGGTGAAAGATAAAAGAAGGAGACAAAGGATCCTGAGAGGCCAAGAAGTTAAAATATGCAATCTTCCAAGGCCAGAGGTAACTGGGTCATGGACCATTGTCATACCAATAGTATGGGAAAATTCTCAAACAAATCTAAGTTAATCCTCTGCAATATTTAGAGCACACGCAATTTACTGGAATAAGAAAAACAAAAGTCAAATATTATTATTCTTCATTTTTTATAAAGGTACCCAAACTCAATTAAGCAAGCTGACTTAAACAAAAACTTAACAGCTTTAATGAAGGATCCTAATAAATGGTGTAAATAACTCCTCAAAAATCAGGAAGATTACCATTCCCAAATGAAATTATTTTTGCTGAATTAGGCAGGGGTAGATGGGAAAAAGAGCAAAAGAGAACTATAATGGAAATGCACACTATTGGCACATCTGGTTTTGATTTAGGAACATTGCTTTTGAAGGAGCTTTAAGAACCTCAATCCTAAAAAAGCCAAATATATTTTTGTGAAAATCAACCAAGGGATGTGCATGGAACTCAGGCGCCTCTCTCCCCATCTTCTCCTTCTTAAAGAGGTGGCATGAAGAAGTGTATGGATTTTTCTTTTTTTTTTTTCCTTCTTTTTTTTTAATGGGAGAGTAGAATAACCTAAAAGAACACCACATCTAAAATGAGTTTCACTCTACTTTCTATCCACAAAAACCACAGTATCCCTATTCAGGGGTAACTTAGCACTCTGGGAAAGTTCTGCTTCACTGAAGTCATCCTGAACGACACCTTCCACATGAAACAATATAGACAGCTCTGATGACACCACCCTCAGGCTGCTGGTATCTGACAAAACCAAGTCAACTTTGCTACAAAATTTCTGTAACGATAACGCAAATATTATTGTCAGACTCAGGCTATTAATCTCTACTTATGTGACATTAACGTTTATTTATTACAAATCAAGATACAACTATACAAATGGAAGTTAAAGCAGCAATACTGACCCACATTCCATTGACAAGAAAGACATGGACAGATAATCCGAAGATAGGTATTTCAACAAAATGGAGAAAACCTAATGTCAGCTAACTCAGTCACCTGACAAATACCCTCAAGATGATATGATTTCATCACTTAGTATTATCCAGTACTGATCCACTCTAACTACATTAACAAGTAATTCCACTTTCTGTATTCCTTAGCCACAGAACTGGCAGCCAAGTTCTTAAGAGTTCAGTTTCTTGCTAAGAAAAAGGGCATAACTATTTCCCACCAAGAGACTGAATGCAAGTAGACATTGGCGAAATAGCTCCTTTTGTTGACTCCTCTATCTCAATCTCTTGTTTCCTACCAGATGTAAGAAGAGGTGCATCACGCAGGTATTTCTAGACCAAGCTATAAAAGCATTGTGGTTTTCCTCCAAAAATGCCAAAGAAATCAGAAAGTTTGTTCGTGCAGTTCTCACGGCAAGTTTTATTCCTGCATTATGCAGGATTCTGTACTGATGTTTTATATAAAACATCAGCTTTAAAGCTCACATGGTTCAAGGTTCTCATTAAAACTGGTTGAACAGCTTAGCCTCCCCCACACATACATTCAAAAATTCTGGAGTTAAGAAGAGCCAGTGGGTTCTTTTTCTTTTCTTTTTTTTTTTTTTTTTAATCTGAAGGGCTGAAATCCTACATGAGAATAAAATCATAATTATTTATTCTTAACCTACATCATTTCCTTGCTGCCTGATACAGTGAAGTCTGGAAATGTATATGCCTTCTAGATTTTTGTTTAATTGTGTCTAATGAAGCTGTGGGGGTTGGTAGATGTATATACTGATTTAATTCTTTAATTTAATCCTAACAAGCTTCTGCACTAAATGATAATTTGTGTCAGTGTATTAATTTCATAGATCAATACTGAACTGCAATAGAAAAAAAATCAGTGCTAGTTTTTAGCTTGTTGCCTTACAATTTGGTTGAATGTCCCTTTACCATCACACCTTGAGAAAAGCCAAACATGGACAGGCTCTTTATTCAATCTACACTGTGCCAGTATATACCTCCACTACTACCTACTATCAGCTACTTAATTTTAAAAGGGAACTATTATTATTTTCATCCTTTCCCTTTGTTTCAAATTCCATTTCAACACTCTGAAAGTCTCCCCATTTTAGGTGCATCCTTGTGAAACCAATACAACCAGAACATGTTAGCCATAAAGCTGTGTGGCTCATCACTCATCTCTATACTGGATTTACATTTTAGTATTATTTTTTCAGACCTACTTCTCATATACTCTAACATTTATTTGTTTCGTATGTTGATCCATATTAAAAGAAGCTTTCACTAATTAGCATGCAAGGATATACAGTGTCTGTCTTAAAAAAAGAAAATGTCTTAAGCGCATTCAGCTAATTCAAAATTGGGCAGCAATGAGGAATCAATCAAGTGTTTTTTTCCTTAGTGAATCCACTTTATATTAATATTTATCAACATTGAACTGCATTTGACTCCATGCTTCTCGATCAAGTATCTTAATTTGTTGCCTTACAATTTAATTGAATGTACTTTTGTCACCATGTCCCCCAAAAAGCCAATGTATCTTGTTTTCTGCTACTCTCAAGTGACCAAAATAATTTTGAAGGACCTATAAAAGATTATTTTTTTCCTTTTTTCCAGATAACCAGTCATAATGTGGAGATGAAACTGTGGGAGTGGGAGGGAACTCTACCACCCATAATATTTCTAGATTCACAGAGCTGCAGCAGGTAGCGAGTAGTACAGAACAGAAAGGAAGAATAGGAAGGCTGTAGTTTTCCCATTCTGAAGGTAGAGACAGATCTCAAAGAGATTAGAGAAGTAAATCTCTCCTTAGATCAGAATCTACATTTAGGGTTAAAAAAAGAGCAACTTTTGTGTCTAGCAAGAGCTTCTATTCATCTGGGCTGCCAGAAAACATTTGGTCGTCTCCTTATGTAATGATTCACTTTGGCTACCCAGCCTGCTGCATCCAGTCACCAAATGATGGCAGCCAGGGCTTTTCCTGGGCTCACTGGAATACTGTTGAGAGGAAAGAGATCCTTTGCACTGAAGGTGGCTTCTCCATGGCGTTGGGATCCTTTCCACACCAGCTGCTGGGTATATGCTGTACCTCTTCCACATTGCCAGCAGCCACCCAGCTGCTTCTCAGAGCTTGTTCTCATAGAGGAATTAAGAGTAGACCAAATGTACGCAAAAATATTAAGAACAGACATCAAATGAGCCCAGAAGAAGAGAATATAAGTATGGACCTGAATGCAATTCTTTCAGTATTTCATTTGGTGCAAAAATCTAGCTCATCTGCCTTTACAAAATATTAGCCCTCTATAACAAGATACAAGCCAAAGGAAGAAGATAACAAAGTAGGAACACGTATGTTCCTTGCCTCAGCTCGTTATGAGCAGAGTGCTGAATGATTTCTGTGAAAACCCTTCCTTCACGTACGTGAGATTAATAATGGAGTCTGTAAGGTCATTCCTTCAGCAATTTTCAAGTTCTCTGAAAACTGAAGTGGTCAAGTCAGAACTATAATCAAGGCAGAAACAGAAGGATGTCTGTGACAAGTGTTCACCTTGTAAAGACACTATGACAAGTAATTTATTCCAAAACAGATGGGAGCCGTTATTTCCATATAGCAAGCTTCCATCCAACTCGCACGAAAACCCACAAATATATCTGCAAGGTTTTAACACATATGATCCAAGCAAAAGAATAAATAATAAACACTTTCCAGTATTTCACAGAACTTGCCCAAAGATGAATTGTAGACTTGAGACTTTGGAAAGAAAAAAAAATAATTGCAAACATAGGCACACAGGCAAAGAAGAGGCCTAACAGAGGCACCTGTAAAGATGTGGCACTGGACAAAAATTATTTGGACAGTGCAATTAAGAAAACAAAACCAAATTTTATAATAGCTCCCTTCAAAAAATATACAAATCTTAAATATGAAAAAGAATCAGGAGTTGCTCCCTCTTTATCATTAGCTGAACATCCAGGGACAGGTTTTTTTTCCACCATATTTTTCTCCATAAAATTTTATATTTACATTTACCTTCCATTTCACCTGCATAAAAAGAACATTTAACAATTCTAAAATACAGAAGTACAAGAATATTTACTATAGGTGTGTCTCTGCAAATTGTTCTGAGGATACAAACCGTATTACAATAATGAACATTTAATAAAAATGCACTCTACTGATGCAGATCTGCTTGATGAAATTCTGAACTTATTTTTGTCCCAAACTTTTATTTGTATAGTTTTTACATGACAATAGTGCATCACTACTGGTGTTTTATTACTTTGTGAAAGGAAGTCTGGGCAAGAAATACAAAAGTTCACTCTGTATACCGACTTTTCATTTCTTTCAACTCTGCCCTTTGATTTTGCATTTAAATATTATCAAGACTGGATAATAAAAACTCCATAATCATACCGAATTACTTTCCAGTTTTTAACTTTGTGTCACTGTCTCTAGATTTCTGCTTTGAGCATGTCTACAGCACAATCTACACTTCATGTCAGACAAAAAAGCCAACTACAAAACAAGTTAATACAGATATTTAAAATGTACAACCAGAGCAACATAAAGCTCCTACTCCTTTTTACAGCTTATTCAGGTATTTATGTAGTACAACACAGCCTGACATGTAAGTACGAATTCACACACTACCAATAAAGCAATCAACCCAAAATGCAGTTAGTTTCCTTCTGAAAAGAATTGTCCAGAGAAAACTGTAATCCTGATCAAGACATAAAAACCAGAAGAACAGACATACATGGACATGGGATCATTCTTGGGACCAACAAGAATGATTATTACGTTGGTGAAAAAATGACAAATGGTACATCACCCAGTTGTGAGGCTGATGCCAACCATACATACATCTTTTCGGTTTCAGTCACGGCCTCTGGAACAGCAATTCCTAAAAACAGAGTCTCTGAGGTCTCATATTAAAAAATGTTTATGCTAACTAAGTTAAGAAAATTGGTTTTAGCATTTATTTTTGTTGTTTGAGTAAAAACTACAAGTCACACTTTCCTCTGCAAGGTTGCTCTGGCCGAACAGGCTGTTTCAACCACTTAATGGGCAGCACTAAATAGGAAGATTTAAGTAAAGCCGCTATGGATATAATTCCCAGGCCTGACAAGCCATATCTTCTTTATGGCAAAGGGAACTCCTAGTTTCTCCACTGCTCCCAGCATCTGCTACTGAACTTTGATGAACTGTAGGAAACAAGTTACAAGTCACAAAGCCCAACAGTGAGGAGACAGACATGGAAAAAGCCCCACAATATCAGGAGCAGAACATGATGGCAAACTACAGAGATGGCTTGAGGCCGATTTGCAAATAGGAGACTGGGAGGAGGAAAATGCAGAGTCACTATGAGACCCAGGAGACCGGAGTCACAAATAGGAGACCCAAGGAGACCAAGGAGAGAGATTTATACTATAGCACATTTTTCTTGCCTGGGAGAAGCACTTTTCCCTTGAAATACTTCACTGGAGGAAGTTAAGATGACACCATATAGCCACCTGAACAAGGCAAGGAAGAGTGGGCCAGCAACGGCCTATCATTAAAGAAGGCAAGAGATGTGTCCAGTTAAACCACCAAAGTGATAGCTATACCATAGATAAGATAACCCAGTAGGAAAAAAAAAAAAAAAGGATAGTGGCTGAGAGAATTTAGTCTTGTGGAACGACAGGCAGCAACTTTTTAGTCTTTTCAATCATTTGAGATAAAGAAAGCTTCCTTCTGCCCCCTTGAAACAGTTTCTTTGCAGTTTGCTTTGTCACGTTACAAGCAGATTTTCTACGCTGGCTGTGGGTACAGGCTGCTGCCTCAGTTTCCAAGCAAAATTAAATCCTACAGCAGGATCATCTTCGTTTCAAAGCAGGAAGCACCGTATTAAATTTCTTGCTGTGTAATACACTCCCTTTTAAGGTTCTGCTGAACACACACACACACACACACACACACACACACACACACACTGTGGGTCATAGGTCTGGGACAGCAGTACCATGCAACGAAACCATGTGCCAGCCTCCTGCAATTCTCCCCAAACCTCTCCTGCAAGAGGCCCACCATAATGGTGGTCTGGCTCTACTCCTTTCAGTAGAGCGGCCATGTCCCCTCTGTTGTCCTGTCACTGTCGTCCTGTTTACATTGATCAAGCCCCTGCTCTAGCTGTATTAGCTGAGGGATCTATTCAAAAGAACAGCTGACCTGGTCAGTCCCCCCAAAGCCACACTGGATACCCTAATGATTGCAGCAAGTGCAAAAGGATAGTAATCATTTGAATAAATGCTCTCGTAACTCCTAGCAAGGACAGAGATGGAAATGAACATTTTATTAATTACTTATTTCCCTTCATTCTCAAGAGCAACTTTCCAAATCTACCCTCATATGGAATCCATTTCCCTCATGTTCAATGACTTAAAATTGATAGAGCTGGTCTTGGTGGTGAGGTAGAGCCACTGCCAAAAATGGGACCCGCAGAAGCATTTCTGTCAACATCTCCCTGGCCACCAGAGAAAGGAGCAGATGAACTTTGGCAAAGTCACCTTAGCTCCCACAGTAAAATTGTACAAGTTACATAAAGAAGAGTACTTGTGCTCCAGGTTCCCTGGTAATGCTGCTAAACCTCAGGTGCCAGAACTGGAGGCTATGTCAGGAGGAATAAATTTAAATATTCCTTAACATTCATCAACCCAGTGAGTCACAACATTCACCCAGGCAGTACTTCTCCATCAAGAGTTTCAAACCCCTAAAGCAAAGTTTTCTTTACTAGAAACTCCTACAGTAATCTCCATATCTATGCATAGCACTGACTATATTAAGCTGAAGGGCACGTAGGCTCCTTCCTACAGATCTGCTGGGGAGATTATTTCCCACGAGAACAAGATGTACTGATGTCATCAAACCAGACAGACATCAACTCTTTTCATCACAAGGTATGAAAAACCACCTCTATGATCTGTACTTTAACTATGGAGTTAGAGAGGCTCATGAGTTTAACCCTTATCTCCTGCTACTCTTTGTCCTTTTCAGTGAATAATAAGGCACTAACCATTTACATAAGACTTTAAAGTCATTCTCTAAAGCTCTCACTCAAACTGTATTTACGATCTGTAGGAAAGCGAATGAAACGGCATAGGCTGAACCACCAGGAACATGTGAAGGGAAGCTCAGAACTACATTTTCTTCATATTTATTCTTTACAATCACCTACCTTTCTCAAAGCTAAAAGGAGGCAAACCAGATTCAGAGCTCAAATGAAAAACAGCTGACTGAAAATAAATGCCACTAGCAACAAGTATTTATAGTCATCAAAATATGGAAATATGAAGAACTTGCACTCTGTGGCGTGAGTGCAGTAGAGGAGACAAGGGGAGTATCAGAGCTACCAAATCCTGCCAGAACTCTGCAGAACATATAGACACAACGTGTGGCTAGCCAGAAGTCTGCTGGTCTACCTGGCTTTGGACACACTATAATAACACACCACAGATAAAAATCAGGCCAGAATTTCCATGTCACAGAAGTGAGGTGGTGGCAAAGAAAGAACAAGATGCAGCAGAGCCACAGATAAAATCCCCACCCCACAGTATAATACAGAAATCCAAACAACAGCCACATGCACTTAAAAAAATATGTAGCAGCAAACATACCCATTCCTCTCCCTTACTGCATTAGTCCCTCACAGACCTAAGCTGATTTCACAATTTTTACCATTTTTTTTCTAGAGATGTTCCTTACATTGGTAAATACAGCCTCCAACATATTCCATCTACCATATTAATCTATCAACAGCAGATGTATGCATGCAAGGTATGGAAACTGTACAGCAGTTACTCCAAGATCATGGATTTCAATCCCATTAAATCAAATTAAAAAAAAAATGAAGTCACCCCTAACTACAATGCATTCTGAGCTAAAATAGATTAGGTGGTTTTTCCCCCCTTATAGCGCGCTTCAAATGAAGACATTTATTTTATTTTCTGCTTTAAAAATAAAGCAGAAGAAGCTCAATTATTATGGCAATGGACAGAGGAGGACTGTCTGTAACACTAAAATTTAGGCGTCAGGATTTATGGTTCATATGTTGTTCATAGTCAGAAAAGGGCTTGGCTGTCTCTGACCTGTAGCAAAATACATCGGCACTGCTGGTGAGACTGACAACGCATCCATGTGTGCTACAGACAGTGCTTCTGCCAGGCATTTTTCTAAATAGGTTCCTATAACATTTGAACTCTCTTTCAGTCAGAAAGTGAGAGAAATTAATTTCTGAGACCCTATTAGAAGTGCTTCCAGATAGCATTTTAAAAAATATTATTTTAATCCAACTTTCATTGATAACTCATGCATCAGTTCATGAGAAGAAGCAATTTCTTTGTTCATCCATTCTTAGAATATCATAAGGTCAAAGATTCAATATCAAAAGCTTACTTGCATTCTGGCAGGACTCCAAGACAGTGTCTTTGCTTTATCTGGCCACTTAATGTCTTCTAACAGTCAAAAGTGCCTTCAACAGAAGTTATTTTGTATTTCTACATCATACTGGCAGCATGGTAAGGCCCTTTCTTTTAAATATCATGTACAATTAGGTGAAAAGCATTACAGAATAAGAGAATTTGATCTCATTACGCTTGCTGCCAGACAGCAAAAACCAAAAATCAAGCAAACTAAATTTGTAGGGATAGATAAGAGAGCATATTTCTTATTATCCTGATGTTAAGAGGGCTACTGAAGTGTCCCTCAACATTTGTAAAAATGTGGTCACAGTGCCATAAATTCAGTATGTGGGAAGTGTTGGTACTAATTACTGGTTATAGAACCTTGACATTAGACATTGCAAAAACCAAGCATCATCTAGACTAGCTCTTTGACAGCAAAGAGATAATTATTAGGCTTCTACTCTTAAGGATTTCCCAGGACTTACTAACGCTAGCACACCAAAAAAAACTGATCAAAGAAAAATAGAAGCTTTTTTTTGCTGTGATAAAATGACCTGCCTCTAAGAAAAAGATTACATATGATCAGACAATAAAAGACTCACTTAACAATTGCTTTGTCCTGGGTTTGCTATAGACATCCTAATCATATAATGATTTCTCATTTTCACAGAAACATCCTAGGAGGTGATTGACTAAAAACGTCAAGTTTCCTGAAGGCTGCAGGCTTAGAAAAAGAACTACATATGGCCTATTTACTTTCCTTTGGCTTTGTCACCATCAATCCAGGCAAAGACAAGCCGCCAAATCTGTGACTGAATCCATGCAGTGAAAACCACATAGCCAAAGAAATTATAGATTCATGTATCAACTTGTCTGAGTTCTGGCTCCCAAACACAACTTGACATGCAAAACCTATTTTCAAAGCTACTTCAATAATGTGAATTGGAAGTATAGCTACATGTGTCTTTGGATCACTTGTACACTTTTATATGTTAAGACTCTCAGAGCTGTTGTGTTTAAAATTCCAAAAACACGTCCAAGGCATAGCGTTCATCAAACAAGACTCAGAAGTTTCAAATATGTCACACCTCAAAAATACCAGGACTAACAAGAAAAGTATACCTGCATAGAATTTTCATTCTTCCATGTACTTCTTTTCCCTAGCATTTTGGGGTATGATCTGGCATCTGTATCTGACCTCTGCACACTGGCTACAAAGCCTCTTAGCTGGGATGTGAGGATGGCACAGGACCTGATTAAGGAGACAGCGTCGATGGAATCTCCATCCTTGAAGGATTTCAAGGCTTGGCAGAAGAAAGCCACAGACCACCTCATCCAGTCTTGTCAACAGTCTTGCTTCGAGCAGAAAGCTGGACTAGATGACCTCCAGAACTCCCTGTTAATCAGGACTTCTCTGAAAACGAGACACCAGGACAGCACACCGGTATTTCCTTCCCAACGAGTGATGGAAAACATCCCCTTTAAATAGACCAGATATCAGAACAGCTCAGGAGTGCAAGAAGTAGTCTGGGATTGTGCTAACCTGTATTGCCCTGTAGTTTTTCTGGTTTTGCAATGCTTCCTCAGGTTGTTTGTGCCCATGACAAAGCCCTGAGGAAATTATACTCTTCATCCAATAGGTCTATAGCTTTTCTGTTAGCCAAAGCAAGCTTAACATTAACAAAGCTATTTCTTTATGGTATAATATCCTCATTCAGACAAACTCCTCCCACAAAAACAAGGCATAAAAGTTCATTCTATATTTGGAGAGAGCTATAAACCCTTTGCACTTTCAGTTCATCAGTACACAGTTCTCCAAGCCAGCACCCCTATGCGTAGAGTCCCCTCTCTTCCTGCACTCCCTTCCTGGTTCCACTTAGTGACTCTGGATCTGTCTCACCTACATGGATGACACTTCAGCTTTTTCTTGGGCAGTTCACAGTCCAGCAGTGTCACACTCTCCTCCCAATACTGACTACATTTTCTACTTTGATATTTTTCTGCGAAGTTCACCTGTTCAGGAAAGCTGCATGCTGCAGAGACTATGTGAAAAAAACTACAGGTGAGGCAAAGCAGCATCTTCAGCACGCTGCTCTCACTTTTAAAAATAATTTGCCCAAAAAAGTCAAGCACCCCATGCTCCCCAAGAAAGTTTAGGAGAAAAATTTAGGCTAAGCTAAGACTTCTAGGATAGTCTTATTTCTCCTCACCTTTTGACTTCCTGCCTTTAGAGAATGTTCTTCCTCCAAACCGGTCTCCAAGACCTTACTTGCCTGTCCATTTTTACTGGGAAGCACACACCTTTCCATCCTGACTTTCCTTCACCATACACATCCATGCTCTCAGTCATTCAAATGCGCTTGCCAGTAGAATAAAACCACATTGTTCAGTATTCATCATCATTCAGTACCTACAGCTCTTGGTTGCTACCTTCTATTTGCGTCCCATGCATACCCTGAATAAAGTATTGATTACTCCTACCGTTCAACACTTACTGTTGATTACTCTTAGTGTTACTCTGTTGGTCTTCAAAGGATACAGGTTCTTTTCATAATATAGGACACAAGTGTGCCACTCAAAAGAAAATCAAAGTTAACAGATGAACTCAGACACTTTCTACAGGCAGCCCAATCAGCCTTGAAAAAGATTGTTAAGTATTAAATAATGACAAAGTGTAGCTTCATCTAATTAACAGATACAGCTTGTACTATGCTGGTGAATTTTTCTTCAAAACCATCAAAATGGTAACAAGTTTCTTCTATCAATAGGGATAAAAGACTTTTGATTTTTTTAAACTAAAAATGAATTGATTTTTATCTAAAATGTTATAAAACCTGGCATTATTAAGGAAGGCAAAAGGTTGATACTATGTTTAGAACACAACCACCCTAATTCAAACACCGTGTAGAACTGACAAAGAATGTCAGTTTTGCAAAAAAGGTAACAAATATATTTTCCATGATGTCTAAGCATATTAATCTGAGTTTCCTACAGTACTATACATTATATATATAATAAATATTTATATATGAATAATTTCAAAATTATCTTAGTCTTGTAAGGCATTGCAATGTTGCAACTTTTAAGCATTAAATGACTTAATATAGATAAAAAAATTGTATCTGACAAATTGAAAATCTATCAGTTCTCCTTTCTATAAAATTTTTATAGTAGCAAAAAAAAAATTCACTAGCTAATCCTTAATGCAACAGAAATAATTCATCAAGAAGGTAAGGTGTATGCTACTAAAATTGCTATCATTTTCCAGCTTCAATACATATTTGTCTGAAAGGCTGAATGCAGTAAATACATCAGAGAATATCTTATTAGCAAATAATGTACATAGTCAGCTACCTCACTGACGTTATAAAATAGTTATTTTAGGTTTTTGTTGTTGTAAGGAAACTTTACACCTTTTGTTGTTCATTTTATTGGTTCATTTCTGACATGTAAGGTAGGGCATCATAAGATAACAGAAAAGAACATGGATATAAGTGCATACACATACACTATTTAACATGTCCTATCGACTAGCACCTAGAAAGTATATAGTCCATAGGTGAGAACTTTAAACAGTTTATGTACACTGTTACTTGCTTGAAACTTTATTTCTCAAGTCATTAAAAAAGTCGAATTAGGAACAAGCAATGATGTACTTAAAACTGCAAGATCAAATTTTCCCAGTTTACTGGTTGTCACCTTGTTTAATAGGTGTTTTATTTTTAAGAAAACAAAAAAAATCCAAAAGTATTTTTATCAGCTATGTTGTTCACAAACCAGCAAAGGACAGAAACGCATTATTTTCCACAATGCTTATTATACCTCATAGAGAGGAAACCCCTCGCCTGTTGCTCTAATGAGTATTTTTTTTTTCAGTTTTTTTAACAGAGTAATAATCTGAAACAGACAAACACACATATAAAAGATGTTCTCTGACACCTTCTCTTCCCTCTTCCTCATTAAATGAAGTGGGCCACAAGAAGATCATAAAAGAACTAGGATTTTATGTTCCACTTGCTCTTGAATAGTTTTTAGTCCGATATCCGTGTTCCCCACACTGTTCAACACGGTAACCTCATGGTTCACAAACACTCCAGCCAACACCCCACTTCCTCACGAAACACCCTACTTTAAAAGCCTGAGGGTGTTTCCTATGGAAGCAGCTTTAATTTCTTCCTCTACCTTTACTTCCAAGGACATACGAACTGGAGTGTAAACCACAGGTCAGGAGTTTCATATGTTCCCATTAGTGTGGTATCTCTACTTTGCCGCTAACTAGTGCTTCATTAAACTATAGCCACATTCTTTGTATACATCTAGATGTATCTTCAAAAAAACCCCAACTTTTGACAATAAAGTAGCCAAACACTTTTTAAATTTTCTAAAGACCACATGCTACATATTTAAGCATTTCCATTTTTACTGATCCAAGCAAAAAACATTTACAAACAGAAGGAAGAAAAAAAAATCAGAAGTGTCTATGTCGGAAATAACTCTTGTAAAGTTTAAAGCAGTAAGTACACAAATACTATAAAACCCAGCCACTCTTAAATGACTGTAGCTGTAACTGATTATAGTAATTAAACATTCCCATTATACACTTTTATTGAATTTTCTATTTTAAAAAAAGATGTTTCTCAAATTACTTTAAAAATGCGCAAAGCAATACACAGCACTGTCATGGCTTTGACACAATATGTATAGACACACATACTACGTCAAATGAAAAGTCAAGGAGAATTCTGAAGCCATTAGGTGATGTTTTACTACTTGGTTCTTCTCTCTTCCCTCACTCTGCAATTTTTATCTAGCTAGCTCAAGCAATGCACCAGATCTTAAATGGATATTATTATTCTATTTTTTTTTTTACTTTTTCCAGACATTCTTGTTTTTCTCCTCTGTGCTGTGAATCCCATAGCAGTGCTCAGCAGCAGCGGTGTCACACTGAATGGAATCGGTAGACAGAGAATCAAAACTGTGTAATGGCTAAACAGGTCTATAGGCAAACCCCTCCAACGTACAGAGATTCTTTTCTCAGCAACCATTATTTTTAATGAGGCCAGTTTACTTTTGGAATCTTGGCAAAAAACAGTCATTTACTCTAGTCCTAGAGCAATGACTGCAAACTGGGCAAACATAAAGATTACATGCAATGTAAAATCTGCATGTGCATATCATTACACAAAAAACCCCGTGATGTGCTGGGAAAGAGGCCTGTCAAGCTATCGTGTTTGTTAATGAAAAGAACAGTTTTATTCCAAACCAGTCTACTGTACCAGATTTGATAGAACAAGTGTTAACTAAATGTTGTGCTTAAAAGCTTTGATGAGAAAATCTAACACGTTAAACTAAGAAACAGTTGAAGGACAGCAGGAGGCAATTCCAGAACACAGGCGCAATCTATAAAGGCAAACTACCACAGCTTTTTGATGTTAAGTAAGCAGCAATATCAGTATACAACAAAGCTTAGAGGCAGACTTGTATCAAGTTTAAAAGTTTAATATCCAGGGTCAAAAGCCTCAATTACCTATTCTACTACTACTTTCCTTAGTGAAGAAATCAAGGTTAAAGTATGGTTTGCTGGAAGCATTACCTAAATTATCAAATGGGGCTTTTCTTACTCCCTTAGTATCGGAATTTTCAGTATTTTGGTTATGCTGCATCTCAGATACCCTGACTACAGCAAAACCTGTATGTTTGGACTTCAACAAGGTGGAAGGTCAGAGACACTCACTTTGAAAACATATACATTTCTTAAAATGGGTTATGTCCATTAAATGGCCTAAGAAAAAGGCCAACGGCACAAGACGAGTGGCACTTAGTAAAACTGCAGATAAATCATGCCAATAGCACTTTAAATTCATCCGTTTCAGGGGAAAGCATGAAAGTACACATTTAAAAACCACAAATCTGGGGTAAAAAAATTCCCCCTTACTCAAACTAGAAATTTACTGTGTTTTTGACTATGTTATTGTATTAAATTTGTCACACAGGTCACATGGCACATATTACTAGCTATTTAATAATTAATTAATAGGTGAATTATGATTTTCCAGTTATTTCCATGGACCATTTACAAAATAGTTTGGAGGGTATGATTAAACAGTAACTGGAAAAGGAGGAAAGATTTCTTCTTAAGGAAGAAGAGGAAGAAAAAAACAACTTCATAATTGTACTTCTTTATTTTAAATATAGCAAGATACCTTTGCACTTGATACAGGAAATTACATGGATTCCTCTGCATATTCTTCTCTTCCTGTTCACTCCACATCTTTTAAGAAATTATTGTGATCTTCACAGTGGCTGAATCTAAGCTCAGTCATTAAGTTAAACAGGAACATGATTCTGTTGTTATCACCTTAGCAAAGCAAAAAAAGCTTTGCCAACACCCTGACATAGCAATTTTAACACTTCTTACATTTTGTAAACTAAATATAGAATAAAATCACTTTGGTTTTTAGGAATATTAATCCTCATTATCAAATATTCTAAATTAAGCACTAAAAGTTAGAGAATATGAATGGGATGGAAGGGAGAAATGTTTTTTGTACGAATCTTTTTAGGAATTCTCAATTGCCAATTTTGAGCAGGCTGGGCTGCAATGCCACCTGGTGGCTTAGAAAAAATAACAGAATTCCGTTTGAACAGCGCTTAACAGCTTGGAAATCATGCAATATCCTATAAAAATACCAAACATGGCAACAATGTTTAAGTTCATGATTTGCATTTCTTAGCTAACAAGTCTTTTTTCATTCTGTTCTCCCAGCGTGCAGTATTTTAAGTTTTTAAGTTCACATGTCGAGACCTAACCTCAGCTGGAATTTTACAATTGTTTTCAATTGTGAGTTGAACTTGCCGATGAGTATATTATACTGTAAACAGTTGTACACATAGACTGTACACAGAGTCTAATTTGCACATATAATGCCAAAAGTTGAATTTTTCCCCATTTGAGGAAAAATCAAATACAGCAGAAGTCTAAAAGGAAGGTTACTGAAATGCTTTGTAAAATTACACTGTATAATTAATTCCATAGTAAGAACATTTTTATGGTGTGTGTTGGTGACCTTTTATTACCATCAAGTTCACAATGCTGGTGGGCTGCCTTTTAATCCCTCCGCAGACAAAGGCCCTAAATAAACACAGATCCCTTCCTGGGAAAAAGTCCTCTCTGGTTAAATGGTAAGGAAATGAGTAAATCATTAGTAATCTTTAAAGCCAAAGCTATAAACTCAAGTTACCTTAAGTTAAAATGAAAGTGTCCTGCAAGAGTTTCAAAGTTCTGTCACAGATAGAAATCTCCAGCTCTTGACTCCAGACTAGGCGCCAGCTGATAAACAAACAATTTAAGTCAAGAGCTGGAGAATTCCCAGCTTTTTCATTTAATGGCTTTGGCCAAGAGTATTTATTGCCTCCAGTTTTATTCTCACTTAGCTCTAAGAGGAAATTTAAACTCATCATTATCTTAAAGCCCCATATGGGCCACAGTCAGCTCACCTGATAGAGCTCCTTTTACTCTGCATAAGTTCTACTCCCCGCTAGAAGTGATGTAATAGTGTAAACTAATTAAATGTAGTTTTAGGCTGACTTTTTAACGGGCTAAATAAATTCTGTTCAATATGGTTTATATTCCCACTTGGAGCACTAACAACTCCAAAAAGTTTAACTTTACAGTTTCCAGTCTAAACTACTAGTAGTTTACTGCATCAAGGACAATTGAAATAAACAAACAAACAAACAGTCTTCGGAACAAAAGCATCCAACTGTTAAAAGCAACTGTGTTGAAAATTCTTTGCCATAAATTGATTCATTGGCACCAAAGGGTACACAGACTTGCGAAAAAGCAGACTGCATTACAATTCCAATACTTGAAACAAAACATTTCAGGAATGCCAGGACATATATGTAATTAAAATTTGGTGGTTAGTACTCATTCTGGTTATTTATAATAGAATGAAAACAAGCAAACTTATGGAGCTGGGGATTAAATATTAACTAAGCATCTGAGATTAAGCCAAGTTGTGGAATGTGGTCAGTAAGTCCAACACCAAAATATTTTATCCTAACTCAAAAGGAAGACAGCAGCATCCTGTGCTTCAGATTCTACCTTCCCCATTTTTCTGTTCTAAAACTATATACTACAAGGAAGTTAGAAGTCTTTAATACAGATTCTAATGCTTATTTCACCTCAGAGATTTTTAAATACATCATGTTTTAGATTTAGCGCTTGACACCTCATCCCAAGCATCTCCTCCTAATAAAACATATTTGTCACGTATATTAATAGTTCAGACTCTTTTAACTTAAGAAATAAATTTCATAAACGTCAGAGATGGAGAATTATGCTTAGCAAAAAGTCTGACTACCATTCCTAAAGGGTTAATAGAACTCAAACTTGAAACCAGGAGGTTGTATTCCCCTCCCACCCAGCCCCCTCCCCACAAAATACTTTCCTAACCTGACTTGGCTGAAAAAGCCAATTAATTGTTCCAGTGTCTGCCAAGACTTATTATTCCTTTAAAAATGCGGATAGCGTTTGAGACAGCTGGCTATTCCAAACCCAGGTAACACCCCTCAATGTGGAAAGAATGAGGGAACATGAATTATGATCAGTATTTTAAATAGATTTGAAATGAAACAGACAGATATCTTAAACCTACTGTATTTCCAGCATATATTATTTTAAAAGGAAAACATAAGTGTCTAGATGTCTCTGCTGCTCCACTGAGTACATGGAAGCAGTTTAATGCAAATTGCATTAAAATATGTGGAACTAGTTTTCCTGTCTTTGTTAAGAACTGACAGTGCAGACACTATGATGTCACGTAAAACATACACATGTGAAGCAACCACCGAGTCACAGACAAGAATGTTTCTAAGCCTGAGACATTGCAATCCCTACAGAAACTGCTTATTTTAGGTCAAGTTAAGGTCATCGCAAGGCAGAGGAAAGAAACCCTATGACAGTTGTATGCCAAGTATCTGGCTTACCATTGAGTGGAGAACCGCAATTAAATCCTTATTTACTTTTCTACATGAATAAGAGGTTTAAAATATGCTACACTACTAGGGAAAGCAAGAAAAAAGTCCATAAAGCTCATTTTGCAACATCTCTGCTCATTAAGAAGCTCATACTACAAAACTGCTGCTGAGCTGTACATGGCGTCAAAGTCAAGAGGAAGGAGAAAATGAAGCATGAAATATTAACTCAATAACGAGAACACTAATTCATATGAAGTGATATTATTTTACTGTATCGTAATAACGTAAGTTACTCTTTTATAATATCCTCTATTTTAGAAGGAGCAGTAGTTATTTGTATTTGTCAATAGCATTTCCACTATCATCAATTAAATACACCAGATTTATTGTATGTCTATCCTCTCACTTCAGATTTAAGCCACAGGTTTTCTTTTTGGAAATAATCTCCCATTTGAGTTAAGAGGAATGCCTGCATGTAATGTACTTCGTGAACTTTTGAAAATCTTTCTATAGTACACTAAACCATGGGTAACAGTGAGCCAACCTTGACAATTCCTAAATACTGGGGAAAATTACAGAAGTTTCCATGAGTATATGAAAATTAACAAAAGAAAAGAAAATCAGAGACTGCTTTTTTGGGGGAGCATGTTTATGTCTTTCTGGCCATTTTAGTTTGTTTGCTTTTGTTTGGTTTTCAAGGAAAAGAAAAATGTTGAGAGCCTATGTGCAACACTTACAAAGAGCGTCTTCATGCCTGAACTGTGACTTATCCAGCTTAATTCTCCCCCTCCCTAAGCTTAATTTCGATGCAGCTTATTTAAATACATAAAAACCATGGAGTTCTGTCTCATCATAGTGAGTACTTATTCATAGTGACAATTAAATTTGTTGGCTCTCATAGGAACTATCTGAGTAGGGAGGCAGAGTAATGATGGGCTGCACAAATTAGCTCCAGAGTTCTCAGGTATTCAAGTTGTATTGCCCTCATCCTGAGCTTGGGAAGTTCAGATCCAGTTGAAGCAGCACATCCAGGTGACCACGAGCAGGTAGATACCTTCCTAGGGAGAGTTCTCAGTACAGGTACATATTCTAATAACACTTGGCAAAGTTGCAGACAAAGTACAGTGGTTTCAGCAACCTACACGAGCATTAGGAACAGCTAAAACTCTACAGTAAAGCCAGGCATCAATAAAGAAACGCTCCTGGTAGCTTCTTTTGCAACTGCAGTCTATGCCAGGTACTTCCAGACAAGTACCTTTCAGCTAATAAACCTTCTCCTGTTCTCTTTCCCCCCCAAAATCCTGTGTATTTTGTCACTGGAAACCCAGGGCAACCATTGGAATTTAGAAAAAGTGTTTTATTTCATCAGCCAGTGTAGAGGATACTCAAGTTGTTATAGAATAAAGTGACAGAGATTCAAGAATGCTCATTCCCAGCTGGGACCTCATGAGAAAGAGCAGTATACCTATCAGAGTGGATGAAGGGAGAGGGAAAATGGACATTATTTCTTCTTTAATTAGAGAGTCAGGAAGCATTTAAAGTGAGTCAGCCATTGTTATGCTAAAGAAACATAAATAGAGTGGCAATGAAACATAACAAATTGCAAAGCCTAAATACACAGTTTTGCTTCAAGGTCATGTTTGCAGGAGACGCTGCTTTGAAAATAACTATAAAATATTCCAACCCAATACTATCCCATTTCCAAGAAAGGACGAAAGGAGTATAAGTCATTGTGCTGAGCTATATTTTAGCAAGGTTTAAATTATATATCAGTAAGGTTAGATGCTGAAAATAGCAAACAATAAATCCTTGAACTTAGGTGACAGCAAATAATAAATCCTCTATGTTTAGGCTGGGATGAAGGACATTTCCAAATAATTAAAACAACTAGCTTATAGCTGCACGAAAAGTCCAGCCAAATCACGCCCAGGATGTCAGCTCTACATTGTGCTTTGAACCACTTGAGTTTCAAAGATAGCAACTCAGTAGTATAGGACAGATAGATTACCCCACAGACACTTAACAGACACTGAGGACACCCCTCTTCAACCTGCACAAAATTCCTATTGAAATGGACAGACTTAAATAGATGCTTAAGTGTTATATGCTGAATTGGAGCTTTAGAGATGTGCTCTATTAAGGTACTTCTAATTATTTTCTTTAAGGACTTTCTTTCCCTTTCTTTCCCCCTTTGACTGCATATAGTTCACATTTTTTGATCCTTAGCAATAAAGTGATACCAGTGAAAATACCAGTGAAACTACAGTTTTGATAGTGATGAACTAATCATGTGTCTTATGACATTTGCTATTTCTGTAACCTTCTGTTTCCAGAGTCCAAAGCTGAAAACAGCAGGTTTAATATATACTAAAGTTTCAGACTTCAGTGCTTTTATATGTTTATGTCAACAAACTAAAAATAAACTAATAAAATTTTAAATTAGTTGTCTCTAAAACATTCAAAATTTGGAATGTTTGATCTATTAATTCATTAACAACTGGAATTAAGGAAAAAAAGGCAAGATTGAGAAGACTTTCAAATGTTTCAAGGGTTCAATAAGCTGTTGGTATCTACTGCTATAATTAATTATACTCTTGCTTCCCTTCTCCCTCTTGTAAATAAACAGAAGACAAAATACAAAAAATGCAATTTTATTACTTGTTTGTTCAATCAGTAATCTGCATTAACTACCTGAAAAAAGAAGACACCAAAATGATGAGTACACAACAAGCTGCCAAACCACATATCCTCTCCCCACTTCGTTTTCCATTGAGTATCTTTTTCTTGTGAGTAATTCAATAGCAAGGGGGGGAAAAAAGCTATTGTACTTTACTGCTTCTTGCACAATGTGATGAAAGAACTGACTCAGAAACTTGTTTTCTATTTTCAGCTGTATTATTTGGTCTAATAAAAACTTCTGCCTCTCTGTACACAATTTCCCGTCTTTGTATTCTTAAACCACGATGTAAAAGAACACGTACTGTGCTACTATGACTAGTATTGAAGCATTATAGATATCTATTATTCGTGTGGCAAGAATTTAATTAGCATAATAATCCAGTACTGTGGCAAGAATTTATGACTAAGAAAGAGCTGAAATGCCTCTGTGGTTCAGCATTCAGGAGCAAAGGAAAACTGCAACTCACACCACTTTTAGACTCCGAGGATTACTGCACCCAAGCAGTAATTTACACACATCCCACAAGAAATGGCAGAGCCATAGGAAATGCCACTCTTAACCACACAGAGTTACATTTGACTGACAACTGCATTCGGCCTGTCTTTTTCCAATTAAGCTCCATCTGTTCCTCGGTTGGACTGGTTGGCTTGAGGCCTCTCAACAGAGCATCCAGTGTGTGTTATTGCATCCCCTTCCCAAAAACCTTTCGCTGCCAGGAGCCAGGGGATGCTTTCTCAAAGCGTGTCACTGGGTAAGGGCAGGCGAGACGGGTGTGGGAGTGCGAGTGGATGTGTGGCACATGAGCACTGGGAGCAACCTGAAAAAGCACGGTTTTAGTAACTTTGACACATCCAAGGAAGGGTTAAGTACCTACAAAATAAAAAGCACCATTTTTCTTTCATTATATAGTCTGACCAAAAAGCTTCTGAAACCAAAGTTAAATACTGTGTTCCCTTCCACTCCCCAACATACACACTCTAAAATAAATAATGCCCAAACTGATTTAAATGAAATTCTGTAGAAGAATTTGTGCTTGGATGAAAATAGCACATTTGAGCCTGAAGCAAAAGTACAACTGCCAAGTTATAAACCTCTCAAAAGGAAAGTTTATAATGGAAATGCCAACAGACCCTTAACTATAGTGGAGCTGTTAGGTGCCAACATATAAATAATTTTAGGTTTTGTGGTCACTTATGATAAATTAGATACAGTGCAAGTGGAAACAGTAGGGTTCTGATTCAGTAAACAGTAACGGCCAAGAGTGCATGTTTGGATTTTCAGACAAGTATAGCATAGATTTGATGCTGGCTCTGAAATGGAGTCTACAAGGAACGTTTGGACTTTTTAAAGTAGTAAGGAAGCCATATTCTGAATTCTTGAGGGCTTGTAAAATAAAAGCTCCTTAACAAGCTTTGCTGCCTACTGTTTCAATCTTCCAAGAATCCTTTAACCGAGTCACCAAAAAATGGCCCATTCAAGATTGGTATAATTGTCCACTAAGGAAAACAAGCTAGTAAGCGCATGTAGTCACATTTAGTGTTAAGAATTGTTAAGCATACTAATACAGTGGGAAAAAGTGCCAGTGACCAAACAGTGACAGATTAATCACCTCCTTCTTTATTATGTGTGCCAGTCACCGCACCACTAATAGAAATGCCTTCCTATATTCCAGCTCATTCTAGCACGGGAATTATGCATTCCAGTGACCAGGTATGTTCATTTTGGCCCTGGGAGGCACCTATTGCAATGTGTCACAGCAGTCAAGCCCCTCGCCTTAGCATGATGCACTGAGGCAGTGAGGGATGCCATTAGTGCTCTCTGCGGGAACTTCTATCTTGGACAGGGTGGGAGCCCTCGGAGGCAACCAGGATCCAGGCCAAGGCTGCTGAGAGGATGCTCCCTCTCAGGAAACTCTCCTGCTTGCCAAATTCACATCAGCTTCTCATTTAGTGCTTCCGCTACAAAACCTTCCCCCTGCCCCAGCATCACCCCTAGCTCCCCACTAATACAAATTGTAAGATGAGTATCTGCAGAAATAGGAAAGCTATACACACTCCTAGTTTACCCTAACTAGAGCTCTATTACTACAATGTTTCACATGCTGATAACACTACTGCAAATTCCTTTCTGCAATTGTCCTCCAACTTTTAAAGGAGAGAGGGAATCTCTATGCTTCCAGCATACTCAACAAAAAAAGACAAAAAGCATTTAGCTGTTCCCAAATACTTCTTTCACACCACTAGCAACTGTAGCAACTCTGGGAAACAGTTTAATCAGAAAAATGCTGGACATCAGAAATCAACCAAGTTTGAAGAGCTATGTATGGTCATACACCTGTACAGATTATCTACAAGTTACTTTTATATTGATTTCTCGAAAGTCATTATTTTAAGCAAAACCAAGAAATCTAACACAAATGAAACATGGGTAGTACGGTTCTCAGCCAGAAATAAAAGCCAACGCGACCTTCTCTGTACTCCCACTGGCAAATACGCTAAGAGCCACCAGCCACACATTCCCACTATACATTCTCAAAAAGCAAAGGAAACACAGACTGAAAACAAAATGACAGCAAAACTATGTTGTTTCTGACTGCATATGGCTAAAGTATAGAGTTACTGAGTAACTAGGATCTTGCAGAGTTTGCAGCAACCCATATCAAATGAAGCGAATGGATAATAACTGCATGTAAGATTAGTATTGTTGCCAATGACCTCAACTACACATTAAAAAATACTAGTTTACCAACACCTAAACAACACAAAGGGATACTATGAAATCATCATGTAGATTTATTTAAAATACATAAAGGTTTTAATAAATCATTACAGTGTTTCACGCTCCCCTCCCCATTCTACTGCGGAGAAATTTAACATTCTTCCACAGTACAGAATAATTAAAATACAACTGCTTACAGAACCAGGAACAGAAATGGAAGGGTCAGCATTAGGGTGATATTTCCATGCATTACGCTGTTCCTGTCACGCCACTCTTTAAATCTTCTTATGAACAGATACAGGTTAAAGCTGTCTAGGGTCTAGAATATTCCATGAGCTCTGTCCCAGTGAAAGTACAGGAACGAAAACGGTAACTAAGTTTTAAGAGTTAAAGTTGTAGGTCAAATACAGTGCAGTAAGTAATTTTGTTTTCACTTCAGGTCCTGTGTTGTGCTTGGCATGAAGAGAACTGCAGTTAAAAACTCTTTCTTCAGCTCTGGAACTGCATGACTCTCTTCCGGCCCCTGCATTTCAGTGGATCCAAGCGGTGAGCCAACAGGACTAAATACTGTTGCACAAACTGAAACGCGAACATTTACATAGTTTCTATGCTCATAGATGAATCTTAAATGCTTATCAACAGTAAAAGGCAAAACTGCTTCCCTTATGCTTTTATTAAATCACATAAATCATGTTTTTTGTTTTTTAAATGGGGTTGAAGGAGGAAAAATTAGGAAATCTTGATATTTCTATGAGCTCTCTGTGGATTAACCAGGAACAGTCTTGCTAAGGACAAAAGCTCAGTCTATCTAATTGTCTCACAATGGGCAATACTGCAGTAAGCACTACGAATATGGAGTAATTTTCAGACATTAGTTTAAAGCGCAGAGGGAGTACTGCTCAAACATCCCCCTCTTTTTTATTAGCACAAATCAAGAGACTTGTCAAGACATAAAGATGCCTTCCACTACAAGAGAACTTTCTGAAATGAACCAGTGACTTAGAGTGGTTCCAGATCATCGTATGATATCATCACACATAAATCCCATCCTTGCCAAACTCATCACCCTGACTTTAAAAAGGAAACACAAGTAACCCAGAATACTAGCGTCATCTTGATGGGGGTCAATAACAGATCAACTTTCATTCCTACTGATCCTGGATTCAGCCATTTACGGGATCAACAAACAATTTACTTTCAAAGACCTGCACTACAAGACAAGGGCAGTTGTTCCTGCCTGCAAAGTTTCCCCCATTTGCTGTTTTGGTTTGGTTTGCGTTTTTTAACTCCTTTAAAATTGTTGAAGTGTTTAATGGGCCTACAAAGGAGTCTCCTTCAACACAGAGTAGTTTGCACAAATGTGTCCTAAGACTTTGGTTCAGGTACTTTGGATGTTAATGTTTCTTCTTGTGTCCAGAGTAAGATCTGCAGATCTCCCTTGCTGAATAACGGACAAAATAAAACGTGCAATTCTAAGTCTTCAGTGGCCAATTCCATTTAAGTAAGCCAGATATCTCCAGACTTTTTTTTTTTTTAACAATAGGACTAGCATATACAGTCTGGAAAAGTCTGTTCAAGTCAAGACTGAATTGCAAGTAAACCTGCTTTGCATTAAGATTCAGAATAAGTTGCATTTTCTCCTGTGGCACCTCCAATGCTTGTAGCTGGTGGGGACGGTCCCCACACTGAAGGCTGCCGTGCAGGCACAGTGCACTCCCAGGTCTACTCTGTGCTGCACCTTCCAGTTTGTACTTGCTGCTCAGGGGCGCTGTGGTGCCAGGCTTGGTGCCACCCATGTGCCATCCACATTTAGCATAGTACAGAATTAGGACCCAGACGGCGTCAGGAGGTTATTAAGGTCTGGTGCTCATCATCTTCAGTGTCCCAAGCACAGGAGTCATGCTAGATATTTTGGCTAAATGAAAAATACACACTTTGAACAAGACGCTCCGTTTAAAGAGCAAAAAGAGAGAAAAAGCAGCCTGTGAACCTTTAAAACCAAAACAAACTTTGTAGAACGCTTCAAAGTCATCACTGCATTCCAGAAACATTCCCAACCACCACCTGCAACTCTTTAACATTAAAAGTTCTCTCAATGAAGTAACCAAAATTTAAAAAATTAAATTAATTTTTATTCCCTAGGACTTATGGCAGGCTGAAATTTGAAGATATTTCTTACTCTGTGTATCTCAGAACACTTGACAGGATGAGCCAGCTATTAGTATGAAAGTAACCACAAACAAACAGAGCCGCTATTAGGAATGCGGGAACAGCTCACACACAGCCGTGGATATTAGAACCAGTTTTGCTAAGAAAAGGAATGTTGGCTCTGATTCTGCAGTTATCCCTCACTCTTTTTCAAAGAGTGCCACAGGGATTTTTAACTTCCATCTGGACAGTTTTCTGTTAACTGTTTTTGAACACCATGTGTGAGAACACAACAGAACTGTAGACATTAGAGATGGAAAAGACCTATTAGATCATCCTCCTGCCAGTTAAAGATTTTTCCCTACAGAATAGTTCCAAGCACTTTGACCATTACAGTATAAAGCACATTGAGATATTTGGCTTCGACCATCTCCTTTGGAAAATTATTCCACAGTGTATGAAGAATGTTATTAGGAAGTTTTTCCTGGTAGACGTAGCATGCATTTTTCTTTCCTTAATAATTTCCAGCCTATTATTCCTGGTTAGATCTCATCGGGCCAGCCCCAATAACTCATCTTTACACCTTTGAATAAATGGAGACAGATATGTTTCCCCACACATCGGTCACTAGTTGGCCAGACTACACACAGTTTTATAGCCAAAATATACACAACACTTTAATAAAATCAGTCATTCCACCCTTTTAGTCATTGTAGGAACAATTGTCTCCACCCCACTGAACACTTTTAGGTGATACTCTCAACAAATCTGTTTATTCTTCCTTGCCTTCTGCTACCTTTTGCAGTCTTCATAAAATAAAATAAAAAGCATAATAGACTCACAGAAGAAAAATACACTTGCGAAGTCAGCAAATCAGTAAATGCACTATCTAACTCATCGCTGCTGCCAATATCGGGGTTTCTACACAGGCTTTATATTTCCTCCCTCTTGGGTGTCAAAATACACATTTTGCCAACGTGTAACATTTTCAAGATCTCCATTCCTTTCCATCTTCTTTCCAACAAAAGAGGTCTATTAAACTAGCTTTTTTTTGGACAAACATTATTATTATTAAACAGTTTTAAACATAAGTTACTAGGAATCAGCAGCTCTTTATGCATCTCAGATTTCAAAGTATTTCTTTGTCCTCATTTCAGTCCACCCAATCCTTCCCTTGTTTGTTATCAGTTACTTCCTTTTACCTCATTTAAATTTCAGAATAACTCAATAACATGTTTCATGTACCTTTACCATTAAGTTTGTGCATCGTAACTTCTACTACCATCCTTAGATCACAAACTTCACCAAAAAATATAATGATTGGATGCATTCAGCTAAAATGTAAACAGAGAAATTAAGAAACATGTCAAGAAAGAAAAGATTGGGCAAGACACGGAGCAACTGAGGAAGAGCAGCCGCGAGGTGAAAATGCTATGCTTGGTACTAGGAGTACAGAGAACATTGTGGCCACTCTACACACACTCAGGCTTTAAAAGTAAGGCACAGAAGCATAAATTCAGAAATAACAATGGAGCAAATATTGCTATGCCTTTAGATCTTTTCCTCAGCAACAAGAACACGTGCCCTTGAAGGGGATAAGTCAGAATTATTAGCACTAAATTAATGAACCTGGTTTGTCTTGACAGTGTTTCAAGGATCCTGACATATATTCCATCACTGCATTAGCAAACCAAAAAGCCAAAAGCAAAAATACCCTCTATACCACTGAATACAGGAAAATCCTTATTTCATGTCTTCTGTTCATTAAAAAAAGTACTTAATCTCTCAAATTAGAGATGTTCAATCAACCAACCAACTCTTCCACTCCTATAAAGTTACAAGATTGCATTTCTCTAGAAAATACACAAAGCTAAAGAAACAAAACAGATACTGCCTAGGAAAGCCAGCTAAAAAGTAGCTCTATGAAGGCTCTCCAGTAGAAGATAGGTCTATTAACCACATTTATTCTGGCAAACATATTGATCATGCTTTGTTATTACAATAGAACTTACAAGCTAAGAGATGCAACATTTAAACAACTCATTTTTTACTATTTAGTCTAGTCTTCCAAATCATCTTTGAAAGCATTAGTGTGCACAGACATAGCCTTAACTCCTCTGCAAGGCCCTCTCCTTCCCTTGGAAAACACACTGCACCAAGCCTTCAATGTTCAAGTAAGTCTGCAATTCACTCTTCAAGGGCTCACATTTTACTCCATTACCAGAGAGCTGAAGTCTCAATTTGTTGTGTTACTACTGATATTCTTTCCATCACTTAACAGTTAGCTTGAGCTTACGGAAGTAGTACTATAAGACGAAACAGTTTGAAATTACTGCTGGAATAGAAACTCCAACCTTTCCTAACCAGCTCCAGCCCACGGTTCCTACCAAAAAAAAAGTTTTATTCCACTTTTTATTCCCATTTTAGCATGACTACAGTTCTCTACAAGACTTATTAACTTACTTATTAACAATTAGCAGTCTGACTTTTTTATTGATGACTATTTTGGCTAAAGTAGATTTTGAGGGAAAAGATCTACCTAAGTTCCATTATCTGACCTAAAGAACAATACTTACAAGAGAACTGAAAACAGTTTATGCGTGGCTCCAAAGCCAGAAAAACAAATCAAGCTGTCACATTCTTTGTGAAGTTCCAGCAGAATGCAGTACAACATATTTAAAGCAAAAGAGGAGTTTAAATAATTTAAAGAGTCAATGGAAGGGAAAAAGTTGAAAAGGCAATATCTGAGCACTTATTACCTGAACACTAACAATGCCTACAAGGAAGAAAGCACCACATCAGAAATAAGGAAAATACTTCACCTAATGTGCTTTTTGTACACTGAATTAAAAAGAGAGAAATGTTACAGCAGCATCGGTGACATTACTGCTAAAGTTTGCTCTGAACTGCAAGCTGAGAATCTGCATAATACTTTCAGTGAAATCAGTGGGAGGACAAACTTGACACAATTCTTAAAG
The DNA here is from genome assembly GCA_013399365.1 of Pampusana beccarii. Taxonomy (NCBI): domain Eukaryota; kingdom Metazoa; phylum Chordata; class Aves; order Columbiformes; family Columbidae; genus Pampusana; species Pampusana beccarii. The sequence goes on from VWYH01005887.1 coordinate 1,751,854, forward strand.
GCTAAATTTAGATTCCTTACTCAGCCAGTAGTGTCTTCAGTGCCAACAGAAGTCAGTTTTAAATACACTTCTGTGATAATGTGTGCTTTAAAAACCTTCTATACATACAAAGATGCAGCATCCAATCTTCACAAGAAGTTAAATTTACTCCTCTAGAACTCAAAAAAAAATGTATTAAATAAACACAGATTTTGAAGATGTTTCCTCATTTGTCACACACAAAGCTTACAAGGCAGGGCAGCACTGGGAACTGCGACACAGCTTTCTCATGCAGACCTGCAAGAGATCCTAATCCCAGAGCAAAGCGATTGCCATCTCTAGACAGCATTAGCAGTATAATCTGCATGCAACTACTGGGATGAGAAGTATTTTCCAAAGACAGTTAATACAAAATAACACTATAGTAACTCGGTGCATCAACTTCTACTTATTGGGTCGTGACTGTAAGCTGCAAGTAAACACTGTAGGCTGATCATATGAAGAAGATGACACTTCTACATTGGCACACAGGCCCATCTAAAAAAGACCGAGGGAGAGAATCTTTTGGGGATAAGGCTGCAAACAAGCCATCAAAATCTGGCACTAACACTAGGCCTTAAGATACTTAATTTGCAATGTCGAGACAGGATTAAAATCATCACTATTTCTCCATAAGTTTTACAGACAGAGCAATTATCAAAATATTATTTAGTTTGTGAAATAACTTGTTCACGGCATAGACAAACATTAATGTCCATCAGGCAACACCCAAATACCTAAGAACACAAGCGGAATTGTCTGCTAAAACCAGCTGGTAAAGAGACAGGTCTAAAGAGCGCGGTCGGGGCCTGCTGCTTTCTCCTCCTCCTCACGGCCTCCCACAGACGCCCTCCCTCCCTCGGGCTCCTGCCAAGCCCATTGCCTTGCACAGCAACACAATAACGCCTGCCAACTTCTGGAGAGCTGAGCATATTTCTCCATTTAGTGTTTTGTCTAAAGGCCAACAATGCAGTCAGGACTTACAAAAATACCCCAAAGACTTGATGTGTTAGGTCTTGAAATATTAGAAGAACAAAGCATAACATTAAAGCTTTTTTTTTAACATACTTCTCCACATTTCTAGCAACTGCCCACTTTAAACATGGTTTGTACAGGGCGCTCCTTGGCATTCACAAACATACTATATACTAGAAAGCTAAGTATTAATTCTTTCCCCCTCTTTCAGAATATCACTCAATCGGTAATGGACACTAAACACCAAATAATTCGTATTTAGATAAACCACTAACACTAAAACCAATATTTGTATTCAGCCTAGTCAATTGTATGGTATCATACTAACCCAGTATCGGTATTACTGTTAAGGAATATATCAAGGAACAAAACCCCCAAAACAGCTAGGGTTGTTTCGGAATTAAATTTTTCTTTCTTTTTTTTTTTTTTTTTTCTTTTCTTTTCTTGCCAGCTATAGCGTAGTCAGCCTCAAAGCAAAAATTTACACATAAAAACAAATTACAGATGTTTCCAAAACGTAAATAATTCCCTCACGTAAACATATTTGGGTCAATTGAAGACAACCACTTTGGACAAGGCTGTCACACTCATTTTCACTGGGGGCCACATCAGCCTCGCGGTTGCCTCCAAAGGGCCGAATGTAATTTTAGGACTGTATCAATGTCACTACTCCTAAATTTATACAGCCCTAAAGTCCTGACATAAGAGATGTCAGAATTGCCCATGCTGTCTTTAGAAAAGGATATATAATCCACCCAAAATAGACTTTTTTCCTGTGATTTTTATTTCCAGGATGACAAGTTCTCTAACTTTATAAAACAAAGACTAATATTTTGGCTGGGAAGCAACAACTTTGTCTTCCCCATTATATTCTTCAATATTGCCTACCTGGGTCTTCCTACTTTCTGTTCACATTAGAATTTGGATGAAAATTTTGCTATCTGGTGTGTAGCCAAATACTGCCTTAGTTTTCAGTTGAAAATTAAAAAGATGGTTAGTTTTTGCTCCCCACATTTATTTTCACTATCTGAAATTCAAGCTACAATTCTAGCTTGTGCATCATACCTTCGACAAACTCTGTAAGGCCAAATTCTCTTCTACCCTTTACATTTTTATTCTATTTCAGGTATAATTCTCTGAATTGCCTCATTAAAGACAGGAAAATAAAGAATTCCGATTATGCCACTTACATTAATTTTTAGAGTCAATTGTAAAAAATTAGGTTTTCTCACCTTCCAGTCCTAGGGGTTTTAGAGAAGAATTCAACAATAATAACAATCAGCTATGGTTTTGTTTCAAAACCTCGATTTTATGCTTCTGCTTTCCTCTGTCCATAAAATGAAAGACTTCTCTGCTCTATGCTATTTTTTACAAGAGATTAAATACAAGATCAATAGTTAGCAACTTTAAGAATACACAATTTTCACCTACATTCTTCCAACTGCTATAAAACCAGAGGACAGCTCTGTTTTTTCTTGACAACAAAATTCTTTCTTCCCCATTCCTTCTCTCCTTTTTAATTAATGAAAAAGTAGCAGAACTGCTTAATGTTAAACAGTTTTTCCTGAACAAAAAAACCCAAACAACAAAACAAAACAGATGGAGACAGAAAAGATACGATTACCTGTAAAAAATACAATTTTATATCAGAAGTTAAATTAAAAGGACCAATGTACCATATCACATGAAAGCTTGGTTTCTCCAGGTCTAACACAAAGGAATAATCCTATACTCTAAAACCACACCTAAAATAACATACATTTCTTTAGTGTAATGGAACAAAACAAATGAACAAAAATAATACTGTACATACAACAAAGAAAAGCAACAAGTACCAACACGGGTACAAATTGGTGGCTGAGACTGCAAACAGAGAGACATGTCCAGTATGAGGTAAACTGTTAATGAAGACTTACCTCCAGAAACTGGGGCATCCATAAAAACAGCTCCCATTTTTTCAGCTGCTTTGGCTAATTCTTTTGAAACTGCAGGGTCTATAGTACTGGAATCTATTAGCAACGAGCCTTTCTTCACTTTCCTAAAGTAAAGATTAATTATTAAGTATTTGTTGCACAAAACATCTGCAACTATTACCATGGCACTGGCTTTCCTCAGCATGATAAACGTACAGGCACTTTTTGGTACACTAATAAACACAAAGTTTTAAACTATTAAGCAAGATTTGCTCAGTATGTGTGCTTCTGAGTATTCATACTGCACAATTTTGAGTAAGCCAAAACACAATAAAACCTGAACAAAAAAAAAGGATGGTCTTCCTACACAGTATTATTAAAATATAACACAAAAAATAACACAAAAAGAGTGCACTAGGAAAACCTTCCATCATGCAAGCTTGAGCAGTATATCATATGCAGATCATCTAAGATCCATTCTAAGCAACTGAATTAAATGTTGATACGGCCTGAAGTTTCATATCTAACAATACAATTTTCTTTTTATATATATGGACTATTTCGAGTTCTTATCAGAATAGCCTGACTAATTTTTAATCATTGCTACAAGTTATTCTACATAAAGATCATAACTAACACCGTAAAAGCCCACTGTAGACTTTAAGCAAAGCATGAAGAAAAATGATACGTCTTCCCACTGTGAACTAGTAAATTTAGGCAGAAAAATTGTATCCCAAACTATAGAACACAAAAAGTTGTATATGTGTTTTTAAAAAATGTAACTAAATTTTTAATGCCCTCAACAATAAAAAAATATATATTATTATATTATTATATTTTTATCCTTCTTCCCATTCAAATGCATCATGATTTATTGTCCATTGGATGAGCAAACACCAAAAAATTAAACAACATAATTTTTCAGTCATAAAAAGACTAATAATTTAAAGCTACACCTGACATATGAAGAGCCTCTGTGCACCTTGCATGCTATTGGCAGTACGGTGAATTTCACTGAATCAAATTATCTAGATAGCTGGAAGTAGTGTCTTGATACATACATACAGTTCTGGACCCCACCGTAGCTCCAGACTCAAACAGCACTACATAACCCAGAATTGGTCCTTTTTCAAAGAAGGGATGAGCTGCTGCAGTTAGGTGACAGACAGCACTACATCATCTCTCCTTATGCTCAGGACAAGGAGCAGTGGCACAGGCTCCTTGGTAACACACCGAGATGACTAAGCTAACCCTTAAATACTCCAGAGCATCAATGTTCTCTTCAGTAAAGCTTAAAAAGCTTCAGAAAATGACCAAAGTCAAAGCAGTGACCAAGGACCAGGTGATTCAGAGTGACAATTACCCACTACTGTCAAATCGCTCTTCCTTCTTCTGAACAAGGAGGCTGCAAACTGCAGCAGTACAGGACTGCTTGCCACATCCTCTGCTCCCCCGCAGGATTTTCCACATCTAGGTACTCAAAAGATTAACTGGTTGTATTATATCAGTTAAGCACTGCCGATCGGTCTTCAAAGCACTGCCATCGTGGATCCAGCTCTCCCACAGCTGTTTGCCCAGCTTTGTGGGACTGATCCAATTACCCTTCTTCCCTGGAGGGTCTAAGCTGCGGATGCTTAGATCTGCTCAGTCCTGCTTTGTGGGGAATTAAACCACAGACAGGAAGGGAAGGAAGCAACTATTACTCTCTATATTGGAAGGAGAACGGAAAATCCCTCTCTTTTATCTGATTTTCTAAATACTGAACCTTAATATTGCCTATAATCAATAACTAAAAAAAGCTATCATCAGTTTTAGACAATCTACTTTACTTTCGTCTGCTGAACGTTTCTTCCTTCACATTATTAACCTGGATAGCAGTAAGATCCGACATGATACTCAAAAGTATTCGGTAGCCTTAGTCAGCCTGCTAGGAGCAGTGCACATATGGCCAGAAGAGCCTTTTAAATACTATTTGTTTTTTAATTTGGCAAGTCCAAAAAGTCTGAATAGGAGAATTCTGCAAACTATGGATTTTAGGCTCAGTGGAAATCCCTCCACAAAAGCTGAAAAACACTGTTTCAGATTAAACACTCTTAAGATATTTTCTTGTGTAATAAACAGATAATAAGAGCAGAAATTAATAAAACCTTGTCAGGTATTCTGTGTTAATGCACATTAATATTATAAGACACAGTGGCAACTCTTCAGAACATTTCAGTTATAGGATTTCAAGTTTTAAAAGTATTTGAGCAAATAATTTTTGCCAGCAAATATTTTAGTTATACTCATCTGTAGCGCATTACATTACCATAAGAGAAACATGCAACTGAGAAGATAGATAATAGTCAATTAAGCTGTCTCAAATTCACATAAACTATTATTCTACTGAAAATATAATTCAAAAGCCATTCAAAAGCAAGCGCAGCTTAAGAGAACTCAGGTAATTAGAAATATCAATAGCGACAAAACAGAGGAGAACATCAATTTAAGGGCCCTGAAGGCACAGCAAGAGTTAGCCATCATTTGACAAACTGTGTTAACACAGCCTTGAGTAGGAGTGGGAATTCTCCAAACTACAGCAAATTCTTACTTTAGAATTCCATTTGCTCCTGTGTAAACTTCTATCACATTGGGACTAGAAGGCAGCACGGTAATAATTCTGTCTGCTTTTTCTGCTACATCTGCTGGGGAATCTGTTACCTTTTAAAGAAAAAAAAAAAATTATATAAGCTTACATTTTCTGAAAAAGGAATGTCAAACATGTTTGCTGGATTTGTTTTCCGTATTTGCAGGCCACCAGTTACAACCAAGCTAGGTCAAAAATTAGAACACAAGACAAACTCTGGCCTCCTAATGGAAAAGTCAATTAATTGGCTACAGCAACAGAAAAATTTTAAAAAATGAAAAGCATGTCACATCACAGAAGTTCCTCCAGAACATCTGTCAGTGGGGATGCTTGCATCACATCAACCCATTCATGAATCTTCAATTCATTATAAACAATGCATCTGTACAAAATACCACTCTACAATGTTTCCAAGGGGGGACAACACTAAGGATGACAAAAATCTCACTCTTTTCCTTGGCTTATATACAGCACTGGAAAAGAGGAAGACTGAGGAAGAAAAGAAAAAAGGTTTAATGTACCTCTGAGCCTTCCCTTAAAAAATCAGACAAACTGGTAATTCTCACATTATTATGGGTGACATTTTCAAAAAAAGAAAATTATCGGCTCAAGCATACTTCACCAAAAATGCCTGAATAAGTTTCAAATTATATTGTTAACCATTTGTTGTTAAATAAACACACCTAACTTACCTTTCCCAGCTCATTCTCAGAGGCAGCAGTATGGTATTTAAGGTACATACACAGCAAGTGAAATACCAACAGCTGAAGTATCGAGTTTTGCCAACGAACTCAAGAACACAGAGTTTTACTCAGAAGGCATCTACCACTGATACTTTTGTCCAATACTAGTTTTAAAGAATTCATTTATTTTAAAAATGCATTGTTAGCACATTCATAGCTCAGCGAAAACAGCAACAAAAACCTACAGCTTATTCTTTTACCTTCAGCCCACAAAAATCAAATCTGATTTCATTCATTCAGGTAGTTTTACTGAAAGGAATTAGGTTCTTAGCAGGAATTAAGATGAGCAGAAAGTAGATTTTGTTTGTGGATAGGGCTTATAGTATTTATTTTCCCGCTATTATTGCTGAATGATGAAGAAGAACCTTAATATTACACTGATCTATTCTTCTAGATATATTACATGCCTTGAGTTTTTAAACTTTAAGAAATGCCTTAAGCAAAATATAAAATGCAGTTATTAGTGTCAATAAATTAGAATTTCCATATGACATGACTGTAGGGTTGAAGAAATTGCAGTTTAACAGCTACCTCAAAAATTGGTTCCTTTCCATAATGTAGACAAATAAACAAATTTATGACCTCATTTCACCATTCCTTACCTATTTTTAACTACAAGTATTTTTTATAATTGTTCTTAATTTTGATACCAAATGCATTTATGTAAATATATTATCTTTTTATATACAATTCTTTTATAAGGTCTCATCATCAAAGAAAGCAAGGTGTATACATATTGGTAGGAAATGCTGCATAATATCTTGAAGGATTTCTGGGATACAGCATGATAAACGTCCTGATTTCCGTTTTACTTATTGCAAAATAATTAAAAGAAGGCAAAACCATATATACCCACTGAGCAGAACTCTCTCTCTCTCAAAAATCCCCCCAAAAACCTCAAGAAACTGGCATAGATGTGACTTAGAAACATGTAGTTTCTGTTTTGAAAGCATGAGTTAGTACTACACAAATATCAGGCATAATACACAGTTACCAAAGGAAACATACTCTAGTCCAAAGAACAAAGGTTAGGAGGAATAAATGGGGCAACTATGAGTAGAAAAGCTTCTATCCCTGATCAGTTAATTTTATGACTTGCTTCTCTGGAGACCAGAGAGCCTAGCTCTTCATATAATACAGTATGACACCTTTGTCTTTAGTTCCAAGTATCTCTAGTTTGGTTTGGTCCCAATGTGTATTATTAGAAGAGGAGAGAGGAAGTAAGAAGCAAAAAAAGTGGGAATTAAAGTGGGAATTGTCATTCTTGGCTTTTGGGTACTGCAACAAATATGATTAATAATCTCAGAGGAAACCTACCTACCTGGTTCAACAAGCAGCATAGAAAACTTGTTTTTTATTTGGGACTTCCTGTCTCAGAAATGAAATTGAATTATTTGAAAGCTATTAAAAAACACTAAACATTCACAATCATTCAGAGTATGTGTGTAACTTTTAAAAAAACACACCACATACTAATTGCTGATTACTAGCACAGACCATAGTGGCTCAGAGTAGCAGGCCAGCAAGTTCTGTACATGTTCTGATACTTGCTGCTTCAAGCGAAGTTTTGCAGTATGTAACTGGAAAAGGGAGAGTTTTCCTCATAGTGGTCATTGCTTTGTGCCCTTCAGTATGCGCATCTGCTTAGATTTGTTCCAAAATGCTTCACCCTTTTTTCTTTTTTTTTTATGATCCATCAATTAATAATTCTGCTTGCCTGAGGTGCCATTCTCACTGAATACACTGAAGAAAAATCCACTTTTACACTGCCTTATGCATCAGATTACTTCAGTAACACTCTCAAACCTGCAAACTTGAGATATGATTCAAAGATATGTGAAGCAAAGTAACTGTATGACATACATGCACTCCACTGTGTGAGAAAGAAAGGGATAACTATGAGGAAGGGGAAGAGCACGGAGGCAGCCTGCTTGCTCACAGCACTGTTCAGTATTCTCCCTTGTTTGCAGACCTGCAACTTTCTCCAAGTTTCACGCCCAGTATTGCATATGCTCCTGCTCAGCCAGCTTTCCCTTTACTGTTCACCACCAGCAGGCAGGTGGCTGCCTCCTGACATACACTGTTACTCCTGACATACACTATTAATACCTCCCAGCTCTTTACTTCAGAGACTAAAGAAAGTGGAGTCACAGAATATGCAGACTTATGATCAAACATCCCTCATCCTCCATATACCTTAGTATTAGCACTGACTTCAAACAACGGACATTTGACAACATTTACTCTCTCTCAAGGGGCATCTTTTCACCTCTGTAACACTCCTGATGGTTTTACCCCACCAGCCAGACCAAAGAGAAAGCAGCCCTTGGAGCCCAATGTTCTTTCTACAGTAGTTTCTATAAGGCCCCCTGGACCCACAAGTTTCCAAGTCCCGAAAAAAATGCTGGGGTAGGATTTACACCTATAGATCAAGAAGAGGAAGTTATGTTCACATATTTTCTTGAAGTGTGTTTTATTTGTATTTAAGCCTACCCATGTATTCTCTTAGTGACTTAAAACCTTAAAACATAGTTTGGGCTTTATTTTTAAAAGCATTACAGATCACCTTTAATATCACATTAAGTCTTGCAGTGGATGCCAAGGATTCTATTACTATGGTAATAAGCTATCCAAACGGGCAGCCATAGCAAAGACATCCCACTGCAGAACATGAATTAAAAATACAACCAATTGTTCAAAATGAACTTCTTTTCCGTTTGCCCAGCCTCTTAGCCAAGGTAGGTCTGGTTCATGCCTGAGGGGCTCAGCTGCTTTAACAAAATAAAAACAGTACCTAGGAAAACAAACTGAAAAGCTTACTTTCCCACTTAAGGCCAAGATTCGGTACTTATTCAGGGGGGAACTGCAATTAATTATCAACAGGTGCACTTTATCATTTTATCTTTTGGGAATCTTGATGTTACCTTGTTATTTAAAACAACTGCAATTAGCTCCAACAGTTTAGACTTTCAAGTCATACAATTCCTCTACCTACGATTTCCTTGCGACTGCTGCAGAATTTCCTTCTTTCCTCTACACTGTCACATCAGTTTATTATTTTCACATTGGTTTCTTCTTATTTGAATATATTCTTTTGTTTCAGTGTTTTATGCACCTGTCCATCCAACACAACTACCTAAACTACTGTAGCTTTGAAGTATGTCAACAACAGTCAAATGCATTTCAGACACTTAGAAAAGATAGTCTTAACCCTCTGAGAAGCTGAATGGGTTTCTGGGTGTATTAACAGACTGACAAAAGCAACAGCAGTGAGTGGAATGGGGCCAAGATTTCACAGAGTATATGGCAGGAAGGTAAACCTCCTTAATGTGACCAATTTCCTTCCCTCCTTTTTCCTTTCATTCCTTCCTCTTCTCTCACCACAACCTTCCTCACCTCCAAGAGAGTAAGCACTTAAATAATTAGATTTTTCCCCTGCCCCTCAGGACTGCACCTTGAAGCAGCAGGAAAGCTCATATGTCCCTGTAACCCTTACAGCTATGCCAGCAGGAATTTTTAACTAGGGTCATCTAACCTGAAAAGGTCAAAGTAGGAACTAGATGAAAAGCAGCCCACTGGCCATCTAGACCTGGGGGAGGAGGAAGCAGGAGAAAGGAGGGGGTGAAAGAGCAGCCCATCAACCTACTCTCATAAAAAGAGAGAAGGAAAAATAAAACCACCACCACACACACACACAAAAACCAACCAACAAAAAAACCCACAACAAAACCCACAAACAAACAAACCCCACAACAGCTACCAAAGTCCAACAAGCTAGCAATTCTGGCTAATGGCATGAAAATGACTTAGAATAGAATCATAGAATGTCCTGAGTTGGAAGAGACCCACAAGGATCATTGAGTCCAACTCTTGTCCCTGCATATAACAACCCCACAGTTCACACCACGTGTCTGAGGGCATTGTCCAGTCTCTTCTTGAATACTAGAATCATGACTTTGTTCTAAGTGAAGCCTCCCAAATTCAGATTGTGTTTATGAAGCTGTTTTAGTTCCAACTGTGATCTTAACCAAGAAAAAAATCAGATTACTTAAAAAATATCACATGCAAAAAACATTAAATACATACAGTTATTGTTGGAATAAAGAAAGTTTATTACTATACCTGAGCACCCAAGTCTTGAAATTCTTTGCAAGCTTCTGGGAACACATCATATGCAATAACTGGATATCCATGTTTTACCAGGTTTTTTGCCATTGGATTTCCCATGTTACCCAGCCCAATGAATCCAACTGGGGTTTTGGAAGCCATTGCCCTAGAACACACTGATTTTAAAACAATAAATATCAATATATTTATATTTTAGAGCCATGCATAACAATGATGTAACAAAAGCTAGCATGTAATCAGTTTGCACCAATTTAGACAACTCAAATAATTAAAAAGGGCAGAAAAGTGATTTCTATTCCACCTAATTTAAACCATAGATTATATCTCACATTGGGCCACAAATACTACCCCGAATGATTTTTCACATAACAAAGAAAATTGTTTTAAACATGAAAATGTGTTTCAAAAAGTATAGTAATAATCAAACTCAAGTAACATCCCCGAAAGCTAAGTTCTGAATTTTAATCTGAGAGGAGCTCAAACACAGACTGAAAATATGCAGCCTTGTCTCTGTTTTGTTATGTACCTAGATATTAAATTGAAAATGCAATATCAAATTTTATATATATATTACAGACTCCTTATTTGCAACTTTGGTTGCAGCCCTGGGATCCAGTACCCGTTCTCTAGAAATGGACTGAGGCTGCCCCTCCCAGATAACTACTGGACTCTTCTAATCCTGTACCCAGATATAAACCACTAACCTAAACATAAAAGTCTCAATAAGAAGTCACTGCCAATTCTCTGAGCCTTGTAATCACTTGCACTATAGTTTAAAAGCAAATACTGAAAACTAGAACAAACTAGAGCATCAATACAAAACTATGAAGTCTTTATAGGAGTAACCACTGTATTCTATTTGCTGTACTACCAAGACAGAACTATAAAGCATAATCTACAATCTACAGAAAATACTACCGTTTCAGTCAGTTACTTTTTACAAGTAGTTAGCGAGTATCAAATGCTGGATTGTAAGCAGCATTGTAGGCGTATCAAATGCTGGACAGTAAGCAGCGTTGCAGGCATCCATCCACTGCAATCACTGTCTCATCACTCTAAACACTCCTAATTCAAGGGCAGCACGATTTGGCACTGCCGAGATTTCTTTGCCAATTACATAAAATAATTTCTCCTTTACAGCAAAGGAAAAAGTTATGCAGAATAAACACGAAGGAATGTGACAACTAAGCAGCCAGAACCAAGGCTAACTAACTATGGAACTACTGTAACTCTGAAGTGCACGTACAGAAAATGTGCCTAAGCTGGATCTAGACTCTGAGGTCTCAATGCTTAGCAAAGAATCCTCTCTAAGCCAATAACACTTGATTAATCACTTTAAAGTCTTTCTGACTTTAAGCTCCTTCTTAGCCAGCAACGGTCATGCTCTTTCATCTGCAGCACTATTTTGGAAGTGCCACATCTAATAAATCAGGTTCGTTGAGAGAACTTTGGTCTGAGACAGTTTCCACAGATGCCTGCAGCAATTACATAGCTAGTGAAGTAGCACAATTTAAAACAAAACTGCACTGGGAAAACACTTAGTGCAAACTGAGATAAGTCAGGAAAAGAGCACACCACTTTTTTAACATGTGCTAAATGTCAAATCTAGGAAACAAGTTAACAAAGAGCCTGAAACACCATCATCAGCCATACCAATCATCTTGTTTTTTTTTTCTTCTCGGAGTTTCTATGAGTCAGTCCTCCCCAGTACATCACTTATCCTAAGCTAAAATTGCTCCCTTTGCTAGCCTGAAGCTTCCAGCTTCCTGTGGAGGTTCAAGTCCCAGTTTGCAGCATCTTCCTATCCCCTAATACCAGTGGATCTTATTTACCTCGACTTAAGTAAAACCTTCAAAACAGCCCCCTCCAGTATCCTGGTAGCCAAACAGGGAAAGTATGCACTGGACTGGACTGCAAGACTGCCTGACGGAAGAAATACTGTCTGAACTGTTGGGCTTAGACAAGTGATCAGTGGTTCAAAGACTAGCAACAGTCACTTTTGTGGGATGTTCCCCACGGGTCAATACTGGGGCTTCCGCTGTTCAAAAATTTCATCAATTACTATAATGATGGGACATGAGCACCTTCAGCAAGATCATGTGTGACACCAAACTGTGGGGAATGGCTGAAAAACTGCAGGGCAGGGCTACCATTCAGAAAGACTGGAAAAATGGGCCTCCAGAAATTCAACCAAGACAAACACAATGTCCTGTACTTGGAGCACGACATGTCACTGCAGGCTGAGGACTGGCTAGACAGGTTGCAGCTCCGCAGAAAAGGGCCTGTGGATTCCTGTAGACAAAGTCGAGCATGAGTCAGTAGTGCATCCTTGCAGCAACAGATTTTTTAGATACTGCCCTACATCACCCAGAGCACGCCCAACAAATCAAAGAAATCAGTGATTCCACTCCATGCAGCACAATATACAACAGACGCAGTCAAACTTTCTTGATAACATTTTTTCTATATCAGTGCTGACACCAGCAGTGATGCCTGTCACTCATACCTACAGCCATCCATGAACTGCTTACACCTCGCTGATTCCTCCTTTATTGTATCTGAGATCTCAGCTACTTCAGAGCCTGGCCACCAGCCTCAACAGACATAATCCTGCCTTGATCTTCATGGAAATATTGGGAACTGAGGAGGACATTTTGCCCATGCTACTTCTGTCAATCCTTCTCAGCATCCTGCCTTACTTTTCTCTACCATGTCACATATGACTGCTTTGCTTTGATGACTTTTCATGGCTATCATCACATCTTACTATTAAGACATCAGTTGGTAATTGGACCGCAATGACAGGCCTGTTGCCAACAAGCATTTCTATTACTTCTCCAAGGCAGCTATTCACAATGTAAACATCCACGAAACCAACTCATTCTTCTATTATAAGGCCCTCCTTAAAAATTTTCATTTTGCAACATCCCCAGAAGGCATAGCAACAGTTAGGCTGGAATACAAGGCAACACGCTGACCGGTGTTACTAGTTTTGTGTCATGTATTCTATTGTTTCTCCTTTTGTCTGTCTCTGATGATTTTCTCTTGTCTTAGTTCATGAATCAGGGACCATTTTCTGTTCTGTGCTAACTAGAACTTATTTGAATCCGCAGCAACTGGGACCTGTTATAGTCCAATTCCAGGCTCAGTTTCTGACTTCTTAGTTTGGTTTAACTTCTCACAGCCCGGTGTTAAATTAGCCACCTTAAAATTATATAATTTGATTAACAGCTCCAAAAAACGTCCAGATCCCCAGGTACTCAAATATAGGAAACCAACTTTAAAGGACTGATGAAACTAGCTCACAGACATACCTAATAGAGCTGATTTCAATTAAATTTGAATCAATTATTTTAGAATTATGGCATATTTTTAATGACTACTTAAGAGTGGGGCTTTGCCAAATGGAGGATGTTTAAGAGGACACAATTTTTGCACATCTTCATATTACGTGAAACTCCACCAGTGCTATCATGGAAAGAGACGTCCAGCTTGAATATCTAGGCACTATTTACTTTTTGATAAATGGCACAGGCTTGTTTTTGAAATAACTGTATAATTCAGACATTTAAGGATAGATATTCTGCAAACCCATATACACGTATGCTTAACTAATCCCATCAATGCTATAAGCATCTGCAGAAACTGTCCCTGTGGTACTGAGTCCATTTTACTTCAGCCATAAAACCTACAGTAACCTGCTGCGATCACATTGCTGGAAAAATGCCCAGTCCACATTCAATTTCTGACAGAGGGCAGAACATCAGAAGTAGGAGCAATAGAAGCTACTTTTAAAATAATCACTGATACTATCTGAAACTAATTCTCCTTCACTGGGAACAGAACCAGCAACATGAGTTAATCTATAGATCAAGCAAAACCAGCTACAGCTATGCTGACTCCAAAGGATTTTTTTTTTTCCGAGGAGATTCTGCATTATTCTTTTGAGGGAACATGTACTCGCAGAGCCCTGTGCCTATGAAGACTTCATTGATGAGAAGGCTCAATTTATGACCCTCTTGCTATATTGGGGACTTATAGACAATACAGATTTTAATGTTTTGCTTTGAAAAGTCAGCTTACGATAGAAGCACTTGACCTAATCTACAATGTCATGACAATATTACCTTTAAAATAATTTAATTTAAAAAATCAACAACAGTTTATGAATATCTGAATGCCTTTTCTTGAACAAAATACATCCATTAAGAGAGTAAATTCAGAAATGCACAGATTGCAAGCCTGTCCTTAGAATACCTGACCTGTCAATGGCCTACAACTTGTCTTTTCAAGCTCCTATGTAAGGATACTGAATGCAATTTTCTTTTTAACCTGAATGATGACAGTTAAAAGTTTAGCTCATTTCATACGTTTGCATTTCATCTTAAACAATCTCCCAAAGTAAGGACTCTTACAGTTCCAAGAAAGCATTTCAGGTCCAGTGGTGCCTTGAATTCACTGCAAATACTGCAAAGACTGCACAGACACTACAATACACAGTGCAGAGGACCTCTCTTTGTATTCAAACAAAAAGGAGCTAATGGCTGGGCAGGACCACAGACAGCAGAGCTGGAGAAGGTCCAATATGCTTGTACTCTGAAGAAAAGCACAGTCTAACTGGCCAAAAACAGGACTGAGAAACCAGTAACTCTCACATTGTAATCTCAACTGTATTACTTTTTGTTTTTATAAGATCTATTTTGAAGCATGACCACCAAAATGTCTAGCTCCTGGGATGGAATTCCTAGCTCCACAGTCAAATGAAACTGATAAATCTGGCACAGGGGATAACAGCTCACATATTCCCATCCCATATGAATTTTCTAACCACAGTGGCTGCAAGTCATATTAATATTCTTGATCTCTCTGGATCAACTAATCTTGAGCTCTTTTCCAACCTAGCAGGTGAGATTTAACAGGAGCAGTGGAAGATGCCCAGAGGAAGCTCAGCTACTGAAGTTGCTGGTTTGGCTCAGGGCTTTATGAGAAAGTACAGTTGCATATGAAGTAACTTGACAAGGAGAGGGAAACATGAAGACAAATCTATTTGAGCCACTAAATGAAGTATTCTACCATTGATTTAGCATCTTAAGTTCTGATACAACAGAAGACGATCTCTTTTCTCCTTCCTGCTTTCAAGGAAAGGATCAGAGAACGCTTCTGTGTTTTGTGCAGACTTCTCTATGGAAACTCATAAAACCTCTACTGAACTAGATCCTGGAGGGAACTAGATGGAGAAATACAGATGTTAGAGAGGCCAGCTGTACACAGACAGAATCAGGTCTTTCTGCTCCTGGAAGCTTTTGCCGGTGGAATTTAAATTGCCCCAGGGTCACAGGCTTTTAAAGGTTATGCAATGATTTTGAGAACTGCACTCTGCCAAAATCATAATTTAAGAAGATTACAAGACTCTAAATTTGGCCAGCTTTACATTGAAAACAACCCACTTGCTTTTCCTTACCTCCGTAAAGGTCTGCTGATGAAAAACAGACATGCTATCTCGTAACACTCAGAGTTTTCTTACCTAATTTTTCTTGTATCTATATATATCTATATATATCTTAAATCTATAGCTATACCTCTTTAACTGTTTGCTAATACATTAAAGACAAAAACATGTAGTATGTACTTGCCATCTAAAAAAAATATCAACTGTACACTTGATCCCTTAATTAACTAATGTGCTGGCCTTCAGAGCAGCAGGTCTTTCTGTCATAATCCTTGCTTAGTAATCAATGCTTCTCTGCACCAGAGCATGGAATCATTCAACAGCTCCTGCATCAACAAAAGTACTATTTAATCATTAACTGAATGGGTCTCTACTACTGAACCAAAACTATTTGTAAGGACATTTCCATTATCTAGCAGGGTAGTGTGTTCTTTGATGAACAGCTCTCTCAGCTGATGAATCTTCATTCACCAGAAAATCTTCCTTTCTCAGCCACAATACCTCATTAACCCTCACTTCATCCTCCCTAGCAACCCCAGGAAGGATTTCTCCACATTCATCAAATAAGTATTATTAAGTAAGGTCATATATACCCTTCCATGAAGCACTTTTGCCAGTGACTGCCAGCAGCAGATCACAAGACTACATGGTCTCCATCCAACTTGCTTATATACAAACATACATATCCGATATGCTCCTCCAAAATCTATCCTCAGCTATTTTCCTCCCAGATGATTTAACAGCCTCTGGCATAAACATACAGAAGAAATAATCCATCATGGTCTGTGCCAGCTGTAAAGAGCAACTGACCAAGTAACTAAAGAGCATTCAATAAATGACTAAGACAGCCCCTTGCTAACCAAGTCGTGGTGATGTACAGCCCTCAAGCTGGCTGAGTTTCCACACTGGGATGGTGTTTTACTCAAATTGACAGTTGATGAAATCACTACTCAAACAACAACTTTAAGACTACTCAAAACTAAAGAAAAGGATGGCAAACTGAATAAACACATTTGAGATGAGGAAACCTCAACATATAACTAAGCAGTAGAGCTTAGTGGTTAAGAAGGCTGAATGCTTAGACCTTCATCCCATAAACACTCCTCAGAGTCAACAGGACTTTCAGCACAGTCACTACTAAGTGAGAGATTAAATGCTGTGGGTGAGATTCTGTGCTATGGAAGTTTCTTGGGACAGTCCCTATTTCTCCTTAGATGTAGTCACAGTTTCTCATGCAGGTCTTCAGGCAAAGACAAACTATATTTTTCAACTTTAAGAGCAAGTGTAGTGTTTTGGGTTCCTTTTCACACCAAGAAACGAGATTCCTTCCATCTTCTCTACATTAAATGTGACCATTGAAACATTGACAAAGACAGCAGATTTCAAAGCTCTTGCAGAAATATCTGACAGCTACCAAGCACCAAAAGTTCAAAACACATTGAAATCTACTTTCAATTATGGTGTCAAAAAATGTACCAAATACTCAAACAGGTCTCCAGCATTTAACTTTACTACCATGTGACCAACACACCTGCTGCACCTGAGCTATTACGTAGCACAACACCAGAGCTGCAACTATGAAAAACAACTCGTTCCCTAGCAGAAGACAGACAGTCAAGCAAAAACAACACTGAAAGCTAATTTCAAAATTGTGTCAAACACTTTGATCCGTTTCAATGAGGTTAAAAGGGGAATTACAGTTTGTAAAGAGTTACTTACTTAAAAGTAATTAAATAAGTCCTGAAATGCCTTGCTAAGTGTCAAGATTTTAGAAGCTTATACCATTTAAAATAATTTATTTCTTCCACTTTACCACTTGTAAAGCCTACACCTATTTGTTTGTAGCCTAACTATAAAGTAACCTACAGGAGCAACAAACAGTTACTGAAATGAGACTGAAAAAACTACTGAAGATATATTTTCAATTATCTACTTTAGCAGCCAAAATGCTTGGAAACAGGAGAGTGATTTCCACATTAGAAAAGGGAAAAAAGGTTTGGGCTTCAGTTCTGCAGGTCCATTCTCCATCAATCTGCACCCAGAGGACATTTAAAGGCATTCGCTCCTTCCACTGCCCGTGGATCAACCACATGTGCGAGCCAGTGCCTGTGGAGCTGGAACAGCAGGAAGCACCGCTGGATTTAAGGAAAACAATCGGATACAATGATGGAGAGGGTTGAACTGCCCAAACCGAGGTGACAGGTACTGCTAACACGTCACCGGTGTCACAGGAAACAGTTGTGGGCTCTGACAATTTCCAGGCACGCTGTTTTAAGCAAATGAGTGAAAACATTTATTGAGCTCAGCCACTCCGAAGCTCCCGCACGGCCTCGAACACCGCAGCGGCGCGGAGGGCCCGCGGCCGCCAAGGGCAGCCCGGCAGCGGCGCTCCCCGGGCGAGCCCCTGGAAAGACACGGCCTTTCCCCACGCGGCGACGACCGCCCGGCGCTCAGAGCGGAGCCGCTGGAGCCGAGGGGAGGGGCAGCTCCTTACCCATCGCCGCACGGGCGGCGCGCACCCGGCTGTGCAAGCGCCACCAGCCCGCAGGTCCCCCGAGCACCACAGCCGCGGCCATGCTGCGCCCCCGCGCCGAGTGACCTCCGGCCGGCCACCACCCCCGCGGCACCTCGCCACCGCCGCCCGCGCGCTGGGAGCGGCAGCTGCGCCAGCCAACCACAGACGCCTCTTGGCGGGACCCAGCCAATGGGAGCGCACAGTCTTCTCTTCCGCGGCCGGCCGGCCCCGCCTGCCGCCCCGTGACGGATGGGGCCGGCCCCGCTCCCCTCTCCCGGAGCGCGGAGCGGGGCGGGGCGGGGGCCGGGCAGGCGATGGGGCACCTTATTGGGGCAGCGGGTAACTGTATCCCGCTGCCTGCGGCTTTGCCCGGGGAGGCTGGAAGGAAATTCCAGCCCTCCTTCTTGTTTGTGCTTGCGCGGTGTGGCCTCCCTTTCCTTCTCGCCGCTTGGCTGCGGGGAGGGACGGAAGGCAGGGCTCGGGTTTTGGCGGCGGCGGTTTGTGGTGCGAGACGCTGAGGGACGCGAGGCCCGAGGTACCCGCAGCGCTGCGCACACGGCGGCCTCGGGCTGAGGGAGGAGGCCTCGCCGCGCTGGTTGTGCCGTCAGATGGCAAATGGGCGCTGGAGGTCCTGGCCGGCTTCATCCTGCCCGTAGCGTGGTTCCCAGAGGCCTGTCGGGGCTTATCGACACCGATTAGGTTTGTGTTTGAACGAGCTGTTAAGAGCTGTGCTGCTTAGCCACAGCACAGCAGCTGACAGGACTCGGACCTCGCTGGCAGTCGGGGAGTTTCAGGCCCTGCAGGAGTGTGAGGGAGCAGGCCAGGCTCTCAGGGAGGGCAGGCTGGAGGCAGGTGAATAGCAGAAGGGACCTCTGGAGATCATCTAGTCCTACTCACCTGCTAAAGCAGGTTCAGCTAGAGGAGATTGCACTGGAATTAGTCCAGGTGGGTTCTGAATGTCTCCAGAGAAGGAGACTCCACAGCATCTTTGGGCAGCCTGTTCCAGTACTCTGTTACCCTCGAAGTAATGAAGTTTTTCCTCATATTCAGATGGAACCTCCTGTGCTTCAGTGTGTGCCCCTCATCCTGTTGTTGGGCACCACTGAAAGGAGTCTGGTCCCATCCTTTTGACACCCACCCTTGAGATACTTACAAACATTGAGATCCCCTCTCAGCCTTCTTCGGGCTGAGCAGACCCAGTTCTTTCAGTCTCTCTTCATAAGAAAGATGCTCCAGACCCCCAATCATCTTTCTAGCCTGCTGCTGGACTCCCTCCAATTATGTCTTGTCATTCTTAAACTGGAGAGCACAGAATTGGACACAATACTCCAGATACAGCCTCACCAGGACCTCACCAAAACCTCCCTCAACCTGCTGGTCACACTCTTCTTAATGCACCGCAGGATACTGTTTTCCTTCTTGGCCAAAAGGGCACATTGTTGACTCATGGTCAACCTGTTGTCGACCAGAACTCCAAAGTCCTTCTCTGCAGTGCTACTTTCAGGCAGGTCCACTGCCTCTTCAGTGCAAGGCTCCAGTGCTAGGCCTGCAACTGCCACCTTTCTCTCATGAAGAAAAGAGTTAATTTCCTGACAGCGAAACTTGCCTGAATTTGTTGTGGAGAAATGCTGGGTATTCCCTCAATCATTAGGTTAATTCTGAGAGATCAGAGCATTTTTGTACCTGTCAGGTAGTATCACAGACTTCTGGGAAAATGTCATCTGGAATAGATCTCAGGTCTCTCTAAGTCAGCTGTTCACTCAGTTATATGTTACAACAGAAAGAACAGGCTCGGTATGAGCTTGGCTCTTCTTCAGTACCACACTGTATTTTTTTTTTATATTTGCCCCTATAAAACAATGGGTGATACACAGTTAAATTAACCCAGCTCAATATAAAGGAGTTTTGTGGGCAGTGAAGAAGGCTGTGGTTATATAGTAGCTTTACTCCGGCATGAGTGAGTACTACCACTCAACAGGCTGATCTTGAACTGTCACCCAGTTGCTTCTTGTTGCCTCTCAGCTGAGCACTAAGACAGTACGACTTGAGAAGGAAAAAAGATCTCTGCAGCTACGGCAATGGAAAGAGACACACAAAACCAGAAACCCTTTAATTTGTCAGCAATTTGCAAATTATTTGAAGCCCCAGCAACTCATATATACCGATATTTTTCATAAGCTCACTTGTCTCTTCCTCCGTGCCATTTGAAGTGTGTGCAAAGGGAATGAAGCTACTGAGCTATGTTTACTTTTCTCCTTGATGAGGATGAGTTTGACAACCATCTTGAGCACAAATTTTGTTGGGATGAGAAGTGTAATTCCTCATCGATACAGCAATGCTGGCTGAAATCTGTACTAAGGTGTAGTCCAAATAAGGTCTTTTGAAGGCATTAAAACCTGAATTTTACATGTAGTCACACAGAACTTTGATAACGGGTTTTTCTAGTTGGTTTGTGGGGTTTTTCTTTTTGTTGTTTTGGGTTTTGGGGGTTCTTTTTGCCTTCCAGCCTGGTTCTTCACTGCCTTACATTTTCGGAGCCATCGACCCTTTTCTAACTAGCTGTAGATTCCTATCAAGTATGAACTGAGTTACAATAGTAATTAATTTTAACATTTTGATGGCTTAAGAATAGAGAGGTGGATCAGGTGAAGAGTCTAATGCTACACTGAGTGTGGTCCTTGCATTCAGATTTTTAACTCTCATTACAAGATGCAGCTTTACCTGCCTCTTTCTCTAGACACGTGTTGTGTCTAAGAGGGTTTTATTTGTGTAGGTATAAATAAAGCATTCTTTGTTTAAAATGTGTATGAGGAGAATTTCACTTTGCACCAGCACAATAAAAATACAAACACTTGCAAACAAAGGATGAGAAAGTGGAAAAAGGAAAGTCCTATTGATAGAAGTGTAGTAGACTCAGCCTTATATTACTTTGCCAAAATACCTGTGAATAACTATTGTTACAGACATGTCTGCTGTTAACTTACTATAGTTTTTACATTTTTTTTTTGTACAGAACATGCTTTTGCAGACAGATTAAATACCTGAGATTAGACTGAATGGAATCTCTTAACATAATGAACACTGATGCAATGGATATTAATGGTTTAGTACCTCTAAGGTAGCCAGCACGGGAAGGAAGCATTTGCGGTACCAGATGGTGCAGGGTCACCATACTGCAGAGCATTTTCAGAAGATAGAAAATTAATTTAAATAGTGTTGTTGTGTTTTTTATTTTCTCCAAAATGCACTCTAGACATGTTTGAATATTTAGTGGGCTTACAGTAAAATTAGCTCATTTTGTTAAAAATAATTTTGCCTTTTGTAAAAGTTTATCTCACTATAAATTAAGCCTTCCTGGTTAATTTGTTTTGTGTATTTCTTATTCTTTGCCAACCTAATAACATTCTTCCCACATAAAATGAAGACCAAAAGTTTTGTTAACTTCAAAATACTTTTAAGTAAATAGCCATGAAAGCTTTTAATGATATTAAAACCCAGGATAAAAATGTTCTAGTTTTTGTTGTTGGTGGTGGTGTTTTGTTTTGTTTTTTTCCCAACAAAGCAGCAGTATATTCTTACTCACACCTAGTAAGATAGTGTTTCATAAAGATGTGTATGTCATGATTCTGAAATTGTTAACTAGTTAAAATGCAAATAAATTATTACTTGTATAGCTTGGTTCTGCAAATTATTATTTTTTCCTTGTGTTAAAAACGGGGATAGATACCTCATTTGAGTGCATACAACCCCTACTTTTTCAAATAAAATGCTTTAATGTGAGTAAAACCTAAAGTTGTCTATAAAAAAAATAAACTCATTAGATATTTTAAAATATCTTGAAGTGCCAAAAAAGGTTTCCAGAAATCAGTGATTGTACCGCAAACATGCCACAAAGGGGAACTGTTAACAAGTGTGCCTTTGCCAATGGTAGGAAGATTGCCAACATTTAATTGGCTTTAAAGTTTTGTTCTGTCAATGGTGTATTGTATCTTACAAGCAGTAATGCCAGCCTCATGATTTAGGCATGAAATGGGACCTCAAAATATCTGACTGATTATGGCAGGAAAGAACAATTTTTCTTAAGGAAAACTTGCTAGCCTACTTGTTCCTCTAGTGTAGGTAAAGAGTTCAGTTTGTACAACATATCAAAAAGAACAGCATAAAAATTGTATATGAGAATGACAAGTCATAAACGTATAACTGGCCCGTATTTGTTTTCATCAGTAAATCTTACAGTGTTATATAAAAAAGGAGTATAAATGTCATTATAAGAACTGATCTTTTACCTGCCAAAGCCGTTTAAGTCAGTTGCTCCCCAAACCTAAGTATACTTGGGGGGCCCCCAGTCAGTCCAGTCAGTTCAGTTGTTTTTTGACAGCTTTCTATACTGGACCTGTGAAATGAGCACGATTTTTAAAAAATCCTCACTGCTTTTGCCCTACCTGCTCATCCCCGTCTCTGCATTACAGTTTACGGCCCTCTCAGGTGTGCCGCTGTGACTGCTGTTAACCCACACCTTTTCGCTCTTTTCACATCATCAAAAACTGCTTGCACTGGCACACGCTGATCCTCACTGAATGGGCCAAGCTGGAAAGCTCTTAAATCAGCTCCTAAACTACTGGTGTTGGTAACATAAAACCACAGTCTTGGTCATGGGAAGACTAACGAGGTTCCCAGTCTCATGCAACACGTCAGTGACAGAAAAGGGAAAGGAAAGGCGACTTTCTTCATTCTCATCATATAACCATGTCACACTCATTACCATTATTAGCATGTTCATTAAGCCACATTGCCTTGCTATTATTAATGCATAGTTACCATATCATCTTGCTTTGTAGAATGCTACTGGCACATTTCTGCAGCATCTGAGGAATGTGGAGAAAAAGATACAGCACTTTTATACTGCATGTCCTGTATCCCTGTATCCCAGCTTGTTAGGTCATCAAAAACTCGTGTATATTTACTTACAACATCACCCAATGAATGCTTAGTGACATTGTACATGTAAACCTTGGTATTTAAGTGACTGACATTTATTTTCTTACACTGTAAGAAATATGTGTAGACGTAGGTGTGCTCCTTAACATTTGTGACATTAAAACATGGGTGCTAAAACACGAGAACTTGTCAGAGCACTCATAATACAGAAAGCAGCTGCTGTTGATGTGCTACAGTACATCAGTAGGTAGGTAGTTCTCTACCTGTTGGTACACTGTGCCCACTAAGTTCCAGGATATGTAGAGAAACATAAACAAACATGTAAATAAACAGAAAATAAGAAAGCTACTATTTTTATTCTTAGTGCTGGAAAAGTGTCCATCTTACTTTGCTTTAAAGGTTTCATATGGGAAGACAAACCAAAGAATTAAAAATCCTCCTACAAATGGAGAATATTTATAGGATATTTAGGTCATTTTGAATTTTCTTAGATTTAGGGATTTTTTTTCCCTTAATAAGGAACCTCTGAAAGCAAAGGGAAATATATGCACTACATCATGTTACACTAAGGGTGTTTAAATTCCCTTTTAGAGTCTGCTCCTGACTCTAACTTTATTGATGTGGGATAATGACATTTGATCAGGTGGGTTTTTTTAAATTTTCTCATTAATTTATGAAGATTTTCTTTTCAGGACATGGAGTTTTATAGTCTGGGTTGATAACCAAGCACAATTTTCACTGAATTTAGCAAGAGTTACAGGCATACAAGACCTATAAAGTGGGACCCTCATTGCAGAGTGATATTTAAATTAGACATTGACACTACTTAGTGTAGCCAAAAGAAACCAGAGTGGATGCAACAGCACATTTGAGACTTGATTCAAAATCAATTGGCAGCCGAGTCTACAGTGTTTTATTCCTCCTTCTAACCTTTCATCTTGCATATGTTGCCTTTACTTATCTGCATAAGAGAGCTTTCATAATGTTTGTAAAATGCAATAAAAGTGCAGTGAAGCTGCTCAGGAATTCCTGAGCTGCAAATAGTTGGAGCTGGAAGGGCATTCCAGAGAAATATCTCTGCATATTTCTTCTCTGACTGGTCACTCCTAGAGACAGACTACTGGGCTAGAGGGACCTTGTGTCCAACACAATAAAACATTCTTCACACTTGTAAATATTTGAGTTGGGATTCTTGGAGCAGCATTCATCTCCTAGCTGTGTGCACTTATTTCACTAGATAACTAACTGGAATGTATAAACAGCAATGCATGTGGTTATTTTTGCCTACTGAAAACAAACCAAACCAACAAACACCCACACACACAACAACAAAACCCAAACCAAACGAACAAAAATCAAAACCCAACCAATGAAACACAAACCAAAAACTTGTGTAATCTGAACTGCTTTGTTTCTTGCTGAATTGTATGATATATTCTGCAGCAGTATGTTATTTGGTAATCAACCATGAACTGAATATGTGTGATATTCTGAATAGTGCATATACTTAACGGGAACAAAGTCCAGGCTTCTGTGTGAATGTAGTGCCCTAGGGGAACATAGAAACTTTGTTTTGGTATGAACATTCACTGTTTTGTCAGAAGCACTTGCACTGTAGTTTGGGAAGTGGTTGCATCTCACTGCGACATCAGGGGAATGTTAGAAAGGGCAGGTTACTGCAGGGTACCAATGCATATGTGTTTGTACTAAATGATAGCAATTTTAGTCAAGCATTAGAGTTTTTTGCCCTCTTTTTAGCCCTGATAAATCCCATTAAGATGTTTAGGCTAGACTGTGCTGACTGGGTTTCTTGGAAGAGCTGAAAAGGTTTGAGTACCCGTTTCCCAGAAGAATTCAATCATCTTGTTCAAGTTCGCTTCAAAATCCCACCCGAGTAAAATGCAATAGAGATACTTTAGCTAGATGAATTTAATTGGAAAATGCTGTGGAGAAAAAGTCCTTTTAATCACACCATTTTGCTGCCTGAAATGTGTCACAGTCCTGGTTATGAGCAAATTCAATCACTACTATCTTTTACAAATGAGTGGGATGTTGTATGTTGGTGACTGTGTATCGGTTGTACCATGAACAACATAGAGCTGTTCCATTTGGAAAATTGTCACCAAAAAAATCTAAGTGTAAGGATCTGTATAGCATCCCATGGCAATTCATGGTTGTTTTTTGTGTTTTAACTGAAAAATACGTTTGAGATTATTTTAATCGATTTAGAATCTGTTGGTGTTTGTGTACAATAGCTTCTTTTTACATGCTTATTTTGCATGACATAGAAATGTAAAGAGGAGGATGACTTTGGTTCAGATTTAGATGAACAGATTTTGCAAAAGCAGCTCTGGAAGCAAACGAATTCCTGAAGAAATACTAGTACATATGATAAATGTTTGATATCAGCCATCATCATTTTATTTAGACTTCTACCTGTAATGCACTACATATAGAACATACTGATTGGTGTGGGAATTGCACAAAACAGTCACTGCACTTCTGCCATTGATGGAGTACTGACATAGGAAAAGAAAATGAACATGGTAGGGCAATGTGGAAAAGCAATGTGGAAAAGTTATGTGGTAAGCTGGTCTCAAACTTAAGGGGCCTGAAAAAGGATGAGGTAATTGTTGCCCAGGAAAAGATGCATGCATATAAAACACAGAAAAAATAGTTACATTTTTTCCAGCCAAATTTTGTATATCAATTTGAAAGCATCAACCTCACATTACTCTGGTAAAATTCTGAACCAACCTCCTTACGATACAGAAACAGGAATCCTGGCAATAACTCAGTCCTTGGGTTTTCCTATAGAAAATTGCTTCAGAAACATTTTCTTCGTGTGGCATGCTCCCGAGCAAAGTCTTGGCTTTGCCAAAATGGGAGGTGATCCTGCTCCTATTGCGATCCTTAGGATTTTTTTTCCTGATTTTAGAGGAAGCACCATAAGGTCCCCAGAGAACTAAGGTGTATTAGGGGATATTCCTTATCACTTGCTTGCTAGAAGAATTAATACCCAGGAACATAACCTCCTGCAGATCAAGAGAGCAATTAATTAACTTTCAACAAAGAGACACTGTTACTTAAGTAATATAATTCAACACAAAAGAACCAGCTTTTATTTTCTGTGTTTGGTTGCGAAATTTGGACTCAATTTTATATGTTTTGTGCATGCAGTTAATAATAAATTTAATTCCTTTGGAATTTTAGCTATAAAGAGGATATATGAAACATCAATTTTATGTGCAAAAGGACAGAGAAGACTTTTACAAGAACTGCACACAAATCAATGTGGATCAACGTATCTCCTCTATTCCACACAAAGACAAAACTACTGCCATTATTGTGGTCCTGTATTGTCTATATTGTCTGCATTCCCTAGACTGATTGAAAGATTTTTGAAAGGAATTTGTAAGATGAAGATTTGGAATGTAAACTGATATGAGGCAATTAGCTGCAGAATATTTATTTTAACAATTCTCCATTCTGCCCTATTGAAAAATTAACATGACTACACTTTATGTAACATTTAAGATTTCTAAATACAAACCACACATTTAGTTTAAGTCTAGCGCTATAATTTTACCATGTGGCATGCACACCTATGGAATAAGCTTGTTTATCATTAATTTTGTTTTAAATCTCTGTTATGTATTAATGCACTTCCCTAATGCAGACTATTTTTGTACGTTATTTTAAAGTAACAACACAAGAAAAGTAATAGTCAGCTGCAGTGAAAAATTGCAAAAGAAACTATCAGAAAACAATACTTCTTAGAAGGAATATGCAGTTTGTTCATAAAAAAATGATCCATGCTTCATTTGTGCTGTGATATGAATTCCAGTAGAGCAGAGTCACTAGGGTGTTGGTCACCAAAACAATAGGATAATTTGGTAAAGGTCAGCATTATAGTGTCAGAGCTCTACAAAACAAGAACAAAAGCAAAACAAAACCCAAACCAAAAACAACAACAAAAAAAGGAGAGATGTAATAATTTGCTTTCCTAAACTAAGAAAATGCAAACCATTTGTTACTGTACAACTTACTGAAATTAAAAAGTTGGGGGTTTTTTTTTTGGTCTCAGCTGGGAGATAAAGAGCATACATTACATAGAGAGATGTTGATTACACTAAAAGTAACCAGTTAAATCTAGTTGAGAAATACATTTAAGAGTCTCCCCTTAAAACACACAGTACTAAACTAAAATTCGGCTATGATTTAAAGCCTACTGCTACTAGTACTACAAGTACTAATAAATAAATAGAATACCACTAAAAGCAAATTACTGTACTGTGGACACCTTGAATATAATTAAGTGTAACTGGAATACAAATCTGGTCTGTTGTGCCTGCCTTTTGATGTCTGACAATTCCTAGGAAAAGATACACAAGAAAAACTATTACAGTCTTCCGAAATCCAGAGATGTTGATTTAGGAAAACTGGAGTTTTCTGAGTCAGACCTCCTCATTATTATTATTTGTGTAAAACTGACATAGCATGCCTGGTCATGTACACAAACTGAAGCTTTGATTTACAAATAAGATGGACTAAAAAATATTTTCCATTACTGATTAGTTTGAAAAAAACCCCTTTTGGAATGGTTTATTTACACCCCTCCCCCAGTAACACATTATCTTAACCAAAGAAGAAATCAAACTTTGGTTTGTTACTATTAAAAATGAACATAAATGTATCATTATCACTAAAGTAATATAATCCTATTATCATTTTATTAGATAAGCAGTGACAATGTTGTGTTTGTAATAGCCTCCAGAGATATAATAAATCTAGCAGGGGAATGTCACTCTGGTCCAAGACAGATTAAATGTAGAAAATTGGAATATAGTTCCCAGTAAACAAACACTTTGAGGTCAGGAGGTCGTACTTGCTCAGCTGTTCTGCATAAGCCCTATTGGAAATAACTTTCATACCATCACTGAGTATATTTCATGCTACCTAATAATACTGAGGGCCAAATGTTGTCGTGATATAAATGATTTCTAAGTTAAATACTGGGTGTAAAATGATCAAAAAGCAATATGCAAATGGAAAATCAGGATGATGTTAGACATCCAGTCGGTGCCATTCGTAAGATCTGCTCTTTTGTGGGGAAAGAATTCATACCACTTGGAAGCCTGTTCAAATTCCCATTGACAAATGAGCTGATTTGGCCCTGGCAACCCTGTGATTAATACAACAAAAACTAAGTCTATTCGAATATAGAAGAGGACTAGGAAGAATATTGAGCCAATGAACTCTCCCTTGGCAGTTGACTAATTGCAGCAGAATGGGGACCACGAGTCAACAAAGGTCTGGGAAGGAGAGAGCGAGCTACAGATTGAATTTGCTTTTGGCATCTCTTCTAACAGGGAGAAAAAATGCCTGAATTCTGGGAATGTGAAAATAAATAAATAAATCTCAATGTGTGGTTTATTATGGGTAAAGTTCTCAAAAACTGTTAAGGTAACTTGGTGTTTTTCAGACTCATATGCTTCTATCACCTAATTTAAAGGTAAAGCTGCACTACTTACAGGCAGTATTAGTAACAGATACTGTTGGCAAGCTTGGTGAGGTACTTGGTAGCATTTAAACAGGCAGTTTCATAAGGCCTTAAAAAGTCTTCTTAAACACAAATATGGTATATGCAAAATATGCAGATATACAGACCAAATGCTGCCCACTGACATATCCCAGTAGAGACAGCTGAAATACACACTGTAAAACAGATTCTAACCATGGTGTTTGTGTACAAAACAGTTATTACAGGCCCTCTAGATCCATTGTCATGTAGTGAACTAAAGCCATATGTCATGGCTGTGACACTGGAGTGTTTTTAAAGGAGTTGTTACCCACATTAATAATGTAAATAATATTTTGATTGAAAGATTCCAGTGCCAAATCACAACAACGTGCAACCACATTTCGGACAATATTGCTAACTTTGTTACATTATAATGTAAACTATTTATTAACAAAAGGAAGAGCCATTTCTTAAATGTTTATTTTTGTAGAAAATTGTAGAAACGTAAGCACTGCAGTATTCTGCCTTTTAAAATATTCCTTATAAAGAAAATAAACTTGTGAAATAAGAAAAGATACGAAAGTTTTTTAAAAAAATACAGGATATGTGTGGTAAAATTATAGTTATCATTTCTAAGTGGGGCTGACCACATAAAATCAGAAAGACTGCATTACTTTCCGTATACATATTTGCACAGCAAATCCAACATTCTCCTCTGTACAATGTTAACAGATACAATAGAATAAAAAATAATCAGGGAGATGAATGAAAGACAGATTTTAATTTTAGCACTGCACTCCTAGTAATTGATTTGTATGTAATGTATGAAAACATATGGTTATTATTTTTACATAGCATTTAAGGACTCACAATGTAGGAATTTCAGAACACCAGCAGCAGGAGAAGGTGAGAACCTCTACTCAAGATCTGTTAACCAAGACGTTTTCTGTACAAATAGCTACACAAGAGGTTTAGACCTCTCTCCAAGCTGAATGTACAGCTATGGGGAAAAACAGTGCGAGTCACTGTCTGTCTCAAGCCCCAGGCCAGACACAACCACTCACAAGGGTGCTGTGTGACCTGACAGACCTCCTCGGTGCCAAATCAAGCCTGAGCATGATATTCTGCATCTGTCGAGTGGTATTGGGCTCGGCAGGGAGCTGTGGAGCAGCACCAAGCTCCCCAGGTTGAGCACATGATGTGACGGATGCAGCTGCTCAGGGAGCCAAGGAGTGAGAAAAACTGGTAAAGCACTGGAGACACAAGAACTACAAGAGCCAGGATAGGGGAGCAGGAGACAGCATTAGTAGGAGGACTCAGACATCTTTAGATCCTTTGAGAAAAATATGTACCACTAGGAGAAAATCGGAAAGCTGCCAAGCTTCTTGCAGATACAGAGACTTCTGTGCTCTGTCAGCGGTGGCAGCCAGTGCTGGAGGGGGACCCAGAAGGGGATACAAGAAGCACGCTTGTAGGTGGCTGTGGAAAGTGTCTTTTTGCTTTCAGTCTCTGAGTTAAGCACTGTGCCCTGAGGTACAAGAGCTTTGGAATCTCATTGCTTGTTTGTTTCCTGCCACATGCAGTTTTCCTGCCTCTGAAAACAAAATGTTGGTCATTTGGGAGCTTCCTATTACTTTCAGATAGCAAAGCTAAAAGGCTGGGAGAAACAGTAAATCTACCAAAGCACACAAAACAAAGGTATTTACCTGTTCTATATCTGCTAAGATTTAAGTGACACCTACTCAGTGGTCATTTACATGCAGTTCTGTGCATGCCAGGATGAGGTATGCTGGAAGGGAAAAAAAAACCCTTGCAAACATCATAAATAAGAAATGAAACACTCCCCCAGACCTGGGTCTCCAGCGCACATGTATTAATTACACACCAGAGAGTAAAGCCTCAGTATGTGCAAGCATTTAATTCTTTATTTGCATTTATTAAAAACATTCCTTTTCACTTTAACAATACAGTAACCCAGCAGTGAAATAACAGCAATTCAAATGCGGTCATTTACAGACATGCGGTTTCTTGTGCCCATTGTACGGTGCAGCGCTGCCAAGTCTCACACCTTAGGAGTAAGCTCTTGCTCTCTCCTCTCTCTGTCACACACATACATGCACACACACAAAATTTACATGTCTACTCTCACCTATACTCTTTTGGGAAAACCCACAAATGTCATCAATCTCACTCATACAGGTTTAAAAATCCTGGCAGCTTTTGAATAGCTTTTCTTCATCAGCTGCAATTAAGTGTTGGAAAAGAAATCCAAAATATATGAAGAGAGACTTTCTCCTTAATAGGAAATGTTAGCAATAGTATGTGATTTCTAATATGTTCCAAAGTTTTGCCACGCCATCTTACTGGAAGGCAAAGTCTGCATGCCCTGTGATTAGATTTCCTTAAATGCTGGGCAATTCAGTGTTGTCAGCCATAATATAAAACATTATTTATAACTATTTAACTGTTTTAAGAGTATAGTTAATGGCTTTCTGTAACATGATCTTAAAGAAGTTGATTAAGTGTGCTTTACAACGTGACCAGAAAGAGCTTCCGATTAGTGACATCGATATATATATTTTACATCTCACATGGCCCATACTTTAAAAGTTGGGAGTGTTGAAATAGGAGTCAAACCAAAACGAAATCAAATCATTAGAACTGAAATGTTTCCTTACCACACTTCATCAATATTGCCATGTCACGCCAATAGATTGAATATCCACAACATAAAGTACCTTTCATTGGTAATAAAGACTAGAAAGATATAATTTCTCTGTCACTCATACAAAGCAAAGATGGGCCTCAGGGGAAGAATTCAGGGCTGGATCCAAAACTCATCATGGCTGTGGTTCAGGCTGTAATGCAGAAAGTAAACAGAAAAAATGCTAGGCTCTGGATCTGAATAAAAATTCAAATATACCCAAGGTTAAACAGATGTGATGGGGACCCATTTCTAATTTCAAGGGTATAAATAGGTAAAGGAGCTCAAAGGTTTGAAAAGGTAGTGTGCTTATGAAAATAGTAGAAGTTTTCCAAACATGCTCAACTCTGTTCCCCAAGAGTCTGTAATTGCCCCACACTTCCTTTGGCAATTCCGGTTAGCTGCTTACAGTTTTTATTCCTCATTCATCTTGTGCCTGAAGAGGGACTAGTCTTATTCTGGCAAAGAAAGTCTCAGTATAATTACAAAGCGGAGGGATTTTCACATCCCAGACTGAATTTCAAACTTCTTTTGTGTCTAGTAATGTTCAAATCCAGTTACAGCATTCATATACATTGTTACCTTGTTTAATTTTTCTATCAAAATAAAAATCTTAATTTGCCATTGTATATTTGTCCTCATATTTATGCACTTAAGAAATAGAGACACTAAAAAAAGAGTTTTGCCAGCTTTTTATTTCCAAATAAATACCCTGATAAAATGTTTTTCGCCAGAAATTGAGATGTATGTTCTTTGGGAATTGTACATACAGACACAAAATGAGAGAGAACTGATTTTTTTCAGCCTTGAGAAGGCCACAGAGAGACCCTATTGCTATCTACAACCAGCTAAGCAGAGAGTATAGAAAGATGGAACCAAACTCTTCAGAGGTGCACAGTGAAAGAGCAAGAGGCAAGAGACAAAATGGGAACATGGGTAATTCCAATTTGATATAGAGAAACTTCTTTTACAATGAGTGTTTTCAACCACTGGAAGAGGTCCTCTAAGTGATTGTAGAATCTCCATCCTTGGAGACATTCAAACTGTGGCCAGGCAAGGCCCTGAGCAATACGCTCTCTATCAACGTGCTCTGGAGGTCCCTTCCAACCTCCATGGTTCTGATTCTATGGCATATATAGGAAGAATTGCATCAAGACATACTTGCATAATTGCATACTTGACATTCACCATTTTTTTTTCTTAAAAACCCACCCAAATATTGGCTAAACACTGGTTCTACGTGCTTAGAGTACCATTCTGATATAGATGAGAAGTATACCATTTGTTGTAAAATACTGTCTTGAATGAAAACAGTTTCCTATTATTGAAATCAGTGGGGTTGGAAAGGTGAAAATCAAGTCAGAAGGAGATGTGATTACTGCCGTCATACCTGTAACAAGCTTTTATAATTGAATTAGTGTCTTAGAGTTACCGAGTCTCACAAGACCAGGGATTCACTGGAAATGCTGTTTGAACTTCTTTATTTTACAGTTTTAAATATTTTGCAAGGAATACAGGCAAAGATAGAAAAAGTGTTGTGTTTGTGGGTTTTTGTTCGTTTGTTTTTCTGAAGAGCAGGTTTTTCCAAAAGATTTCTATCACATGGATGAGTTTCCGGAGATTGTATCTCGTGATCCCTGCCCAGAAAATTCAGCCTGATTAAGGCACTCAATCATTAATTTTCAGAGCAAGTGCAAGTTTCACCAGTTCTAATCACATTTTTCTTGATCCAAATCTTTGTTTGTACTGGTACAAGCATATTGATTGTTGATCCTGGGATCACAGTGCACAACTTGTCCATGTAAGTCCTTCATTTCTCAAAGGGGCAATAACAAAATGAGAAAAGGCTCTGTCTTTCTGTAGAACAGCTATAAATTCTGAAGGGATAAGTCTGGCATCTAAACTTGAGATACAAATACATACATGAGAACACTTCTTAAATCAAATATGTATTTCAGTAAGAAATGTTGTTAATTTGAACTGAAGAACTCTTTTTATATTACATGTATATATATAATATATATACACATTATATATTACATATATAACCACTACATATATATGGTTAAGATATAGAATCTTAAAATACATATTTTTCCTGGAAATTGTGGATATAAGTACAAGAAAAAGTTATTCTTGATTCATTTGTCCTAATATTTACACTGTACATGTGACAACCAGCATATGTATTTTACCTCTTACCTTGCATTTAGCAACAGAAATAATAACTTAATACTGAATTATGACTAAACCACAACTAACTCTTTTGACTGAATGAACAGTTATGAACCGAGCATGGAAATACCTTGAGTTTCTTAAAAAGCTCAGAATTGGAGATAATTTTTTTCATTAGGAAACAGAGTTTTTTTCATTAGAAAACTGTTTTTTTCATTAGGAAACACATTTTTTTCCAAGCATTCACTGTAAAAACTACGTTAGATGCCAAAGAACAATTTTATTTCAAACTTCCCATTATGTTCTCATAAAGCAGCATTATAATGGTGTTAAATGAAAGCAAAACTACTTGTTAGTCTCGCCAACATTGATATTCCCCAGCTAGTGACTGTAAACCCCAAGTTCTTGACAAGTCCCAGCCCACATGAGAACAGTGTCTTGTGACTCTTAGACAGTCCTTTATCAGGTCATACAGAGCAAAGAGCAGCAAAGAGAAGAAATGGAGAGCAGAGATAAGAAGAAATAGCTCTCCCCACCTCCTTAGAATAGTTATTGCTTTTCTCATTAACATAAGAGTTTCATTTTCTGCTGCAAAAGTTGATATGGTCTTAAAGGAGAGGGTGCTGCACATATACTTCTTGTGTCTTCTAAAATGAGCTATTAGTGCAATGCAGGGAATTTATTGCTTTCCAGGGAAAATGGAACTTATGGATAGATTATTAATTGTGTATACAAATCACAAGATTACTTAGTAACCCCTGATACACCTGAAGACATAAGATTGTTTTCAGAAATAAGAAGTGTGAAACAGAAGCAAGTGTAATGAATAATCTTAATTACTTAAGAGGACAGTTTCTGTGCTCCAGCTTAGTTTCATTTGTTAGGACTGACCATGAAAAAGCTGCTTAACTTGTCTAAAACCTAAGTCAATACTTCCAATAATTAATTCTATAATATTCTATAATATAATTTGAATTCTAATAATAATATTTTGTGTCTCCACATAACCTGTTTGTTGAGAATACACATGAAAACATGAAGCAGTGGTAGCAAAGAGCTAAAGGTGGTCTTGAAGATAATTTGTGGTAGCAACCAATGTTGGGCAAAGTGGGAGAAGTCCCACAGACCCATGATGGTTACTCATCACCATTCATTGTTACTCAGCCCTGTTACTGTGGTAAATGATCCATGACTCGACTTTGGATGAAAATCAAGTAGACTCAGTGTGTTTATGAGGTAATGTACTTTCATGGACATCCGACGATGTATGCAATGGGGACAAATGTCCATGTTTATGGTCACTCTTGTCTCATGCCTCCACTGACTTGGGATGACCTGTAAAGGCTGGGAGATCCATGGTGGCAACTTACAGGGTGCAAGGACACCTTTGTTTTGGAAGTAAGGAAGGAAGAGGAAGAGGTGATCCAACTGGGGTATATGAGTATTACAGAGATAACGTTGTAATAATGAACACGAAGGGAGGGAGCTTATATAATGGGCAGACGCAGTTTATGGAACTAACAGCTGCACAACGCTGCGCACGCTGGGAACGCAGCCGTGGCCAGGCCTTCTCGACCCCGAAGGCGTGAGCCTGGGGGAGGGCGCGAAGGCCTGAGACGGCTCAAGCACGGCGGGGAAGGCCTGGCGGGAACCCCCGGCGGGCTCCGGATCCGGCTCGGAATCCAGCTCCGGGTTCCCCGCCGGCGGCCCGCCCCCGCGTGGGCAGCGCCGGGGCTGGAAGTGACGCGGGCGGGCGGGGCCGTGAGGCGCTGATGGCGGAGGCCCCATGTTGATGTCCCCGGCGCCCTCCGCCCCTGTCCAGGTAAGGGGCTCTCGCTGGCACGGCTCGGGGGAGCGGAGCGGGCGGGTCTGACACCCTCATTCCTGCTGGCCTCCGGCGGCCACTGGGGCGGGCGGGGCCGTTAGGCTACGGGCTTCGGTTCTGCGCCACTGGGCGGCCGGCCCTCCCCGCCCCCCTGAGCTGCCTTGGGCCGGTCGTTGTCGGGAGGGGAGAAGGGGGCAGCCCGCGGCCGCCGTGGGGCCGTTGCTTGGGCCCGGGCAGCCGTGCTGTGGGAGGCGGCGGGGCTGCCCTCCCCTCCCCTGCCGTGGGGAAGGCCCGGAGCAAAGGTGATCGGCGGTGGGCAGGTGAGGCGGAGCAGGGGGGTAGGGAAGGGGCGCAGGCCGGCCCCGCGGGGCGAGGGCAGGTAGGGGCATGGGGGGTGTCAGGTTCGCTCGTCCCGCCGGGGCCGCAGCTGCCGGGCTCCGGGAGGAGCTGGTTGGGGCAGTGCGGCTCGTCCTGATTCTGTTTTTCCTGCCTGACGAGCTTTTCCTGTTGCCGTCTTTTTCGGTGCGTAAAAGCAAACGCGTCGTTCAGCCTCCCGGAGGGAATCGCTTGTCATGTCGATAATGAAGCGTAAGCGTAGCTCTTCCGCCTCCCGTCTTTCCCAACCGCTAGCTGTGAGCTAGGGAAGCAAGCACCCAGCATCCCCTAAACTGCCCTTGAACTGTAAGCAGATCTCGGCTTCACCTAAGCTCTGGGGATTTTCCTGCTGACGAACAGTAATCCCAGATGGTGCTGCTGGTTCGCGCAAATTCAGATTTGATAATAGTTCTGCTTTGGGCTTGGAAACCAGCCTCTCTTTAGTGGTTTCACTAAGACCAATACCCAGCTGTGGTAGCTGGCAACCAGTGTGCAGAAATGAATGTTTGGTGGTTTGTTTTTTTTTTAAATATGTGTTTAGAATTAGCTATCCAGTATTTAAAATAGATCTGTTTTTTAAAAAAAAAAGAAGGTCAATTGGTTTTGTTATTAATGCTTTGTTTTCTGTTTTTCTGCTTATTCTGGGTAATAACAACTGAAATGGTCTGTTTCATATTAATATTAGTCGGTTTCACGTACTAGTGAATTACTGAAAATGGATTAATTCGTTGCACTCAAAAAAAATTAAGGGAATCATGTTTCTTTTAGAATTGTAGAAACTGCTACTTCATACCATGTATAGTTTAGAGCGGATTTGAGAGATGTCTTAAATGTAATCCTCTGTTTTGAGAGGTGTAGGAGTTTTCATGCTGTAAAATCTCGTATGCTCTTCTGGACTCTGAAACTAGATAACAGCATTTATGTGTACCCTGTTGTCTCTCAAAAGCTGTTTATTGATCTTTACTCAGTTTCTTGCTTGTGTAAGTTCTTGTTGTCCTTTGTATCTGTTAATCTTCACAAGCTTGGCATTTTATCTTATTGCTTGTGTTGTTGAGGTTACAAAACTGCTTTTTATTTAACATCTGATATATCAAAATAATGTCTTGGCTGCCTGTATGTACTGCGTGTGTTACACTAACTTGGGAAGTAATAAGCTTAAGACATTGAGGGCTTAAACCTAAAAAACCCTTGTTTACCTTCTCCTTGCTTTGAATGATGAATATCTGTTTACTTCATAGTGCAGTTTATTTCAGGAGACTTGAGCCCTTTGCTACTTTTTTTTAACTGGTGAAAATAAATTTAAGAAGTCTATAGGAAATACACAGACAGCCTTTAATCTTTGAACTTCTTGAGACTTGCAGTGGCTCATCCCATTTAGGATTGGTGTCCACATGTATCTTCAATGAAAGTAATACATCACACACTTGGCAGTTACCTCATTCAAGATGTGAATTTGCTTGCTTAGTACCAATTACTTTTAATAGCGATTGCAAGAATAGCATGGCTCATTTTTCGGGAAATGTTAGATATAAGGCCCAAATCCTCCTGATATCAAATGTTTTGACAAACTTGTGATTGTACGCTGAAATCAAACACTTGAAACTTCTCAGTTGCCCATCTTATATTTCTGGCAGGTATGACGGGCTCTGGGGAAGGGATGTTCTTGTGAAGTATCTTGCAATGCTATAATTTTTAGCACTGTGTATCCTGAATGAGATGGTGGATGGAAAGCATGATTAAAAGCTTTTGCAGTACAACTGATTAGTGTTAATCTGTGAAACTGCCTGCATATCTAAATGTTCGTGCTATCAATGAAGTCCATTATTTATGGTAATGAAGCTAAACATGCAGGGCTAGGAGCATATGTGTTACAGTGAGAACAGTAAAAGATGCCCACAAACTGCTAAACAGAGGCAAGAAAACTCTTTTGAAGAAGAAAAACAAACAAAATCCCCAACCCCCCCGAACAACAACAAACCAGCAACCCCCAAACAAAACCCTTTTGTTTATTTAAGCTTTCATGTTTCTAAAGAATGTTTTAAGATGAAACTTTGTTACTTCTACTGAGAGGGGAAGAAAAAATTAACATATGAAAATGCCGTGAAAAGCACTGAGCAGTGTAGATTCTGAGGAAAGTTTGGGAAACTACAGCTTTGTTTCTCCCTCCCTGCCACATCCAGAACTGTTAAGAGTATTTCATTAAGTTAGAACCCTGCTTTGTTTTCACACCACTGCTTTTATTTCCCACTTTCTGCCATTGTATCTGAGCTATAATACTGGGGGCATTCAGCTAAGTGATGCTTTCTCTCCATCTTTGTCATCGCTGAAATGACTGCTCTTTTATTCTAAGAGGTGGTTGTTTTAGAGTGGTGCTGAGGCAGTGGACTTGGTCTATAGCTATCTGTTTGCAGAACAGAGGGACTAATTGTGAGGTTTCTCTGTCTTGTATATTTCAAATAGATTAATTTTTTAACCTTAACTCATTTTTCCACCATATTGAAGTAGCAACTTGTACAATTTTGTTACAGATCAGTCATGTCATCCTTTCAAGAAATTCCGTCTTCAACTAACACTTTGCAGACTTCCAATTTTGCCCACGTGATTTTTCAAAATGTCGCAAAAAGTTATCTTCCGAACACACATCTTGAATGTCACTACACTCTGACCCAGTTTATCCATCCTCATCAGAAAGACTGGGTTGGTATTTTCAAGGTAAGTAAAGCTTATTCAGTTGCCGTTTCTCAAATGTTTACTGTCTTCTATCTTATGAGGTAAAAAAAAAAAAAAGAGAGAGAGAGAAAAAATTCCAACAACAGTAAAAGCTATCTTGTAAACTTAAGTGGAACGTCACTTAGGTGATGTATTGGTTCCTGCTATTGGGGTGTGAATTTTGTAACAGATCAAACTGGAGATCAAAACTAGAGGAATGAGTACACTTTAAGTCTGCTAAAGGGAAGGTGTGATGTGGTGGTGTCATGTAGAATGAAATGAAGGTGATTTGAGAAGAGATGCGTAGGCACAGAGTGACATTGTGAACAGAACTATATGATGACAGTGAGCCAAAGTAAGTGTGAAATGTGTGTGGAAAGAAAAACTAAGCTGGATATATCAGGGACCCATGTCCCTGACTCATTTTTTGTTGCTAGAACAGGCTGAACAGTATGGATCACTACAATTATTCAAAACAGACCCTTGAAAAAAGGAGCAGGGGTGAGACAACAGCTAAGTTGTCTCGTGTTATTAATTTATTTTTAAAAGTTATAAGGTTTCATTTTTGGGATTAGAAATTGATTAATTCTTACATCTGCTTCTGTTTAAGACCTTGATCAGGTTTTTTTGTATAGCTCCTGGTAGATGATGCTTGAATTCCTTACTTGAATGGTTAAGATAACTTTTGATTTGGGCTTTAAAGAAGTGATGCTTTGGCATTGGAGAAGGGAGAAAGGTAACAGGCTGTCTTGGTACTGGAGGACCTTTCCCTTAGAACTGTCCAGTATTGAAGGAGGTAAATGCTTGACTTCACTGTAATCTGCAAGTCACCAATGGATTGTTTGTCTTTGTTCAAGATAAGTTACGCAACTGCAAAATAGAAGTACCATGCTCTGTAACAACGCAGGAGCATTTTTAATGCTACATGCAATGACTCTACAGTCACTAAATTGTGCAAGGGAGTCATTAACTTAGAAACAGGCACGTTTCTCTGGTGGGGAAGCTTTTGAAGATATGTGTATGTCTATCTTGATTATCTGCAAAGTTTTGACAGATTGTGTAACTGAGCGCACTTGAAGGTTTAATTAATGGCATTAAGGAAACTAAAGAAAATCTTTATCAGAACTTTAAAGAGGGTGCTGTTCATATTACACATAAGCATTTTTAAGTTTTGAAATTATTTAAATGTAAATTGAGAAGTGAGTGTTGTGGCTTTGTCTGTTGATCTTTGTGAGGGAGGCAATCAGACAGGACCCTAAAAATACTAATTAGGAAAACTTAAAAAAAGTGTGAAACAGTTTTTTTTGGTGACTACACGAAATGCTGTGTACATTGTATGGGTGTCTTTTATTTCATCTTGACTCTGATGATAGATTTCATAAACTATTGGGGTATGAGTTTTTATTCTACCTTAGCAGTGGCAGGTGATACAGTTTTGGCAGTAATTTGAGGAACATGTTGAGCTGGCACAAACTAGTAGTACTACTGAAAGAAACATCTTTTATGCAGGGTGGCTTATTTCTCGTGCTTCTTTTCCTTTATGTGAAACAAGTTCTTGTATGATGAATCAAATCAGGGAATTGATTGAGGCTATGACCAACATTTTAGGACTGGATTTTTTTTGATGGAATTCCCCAACTGAATTTCCAGTTCCCCTAATTCTCATCAACACAAGGGAAGGAAGCAATGAGAGATGAGGAAAAGGATGAAAATTTTCTTTTTGTGACTATGTCAGCTTATTCAGTATAAGTGTGATGAATATGCTGTCTTAGCATAGTTATAGTACAGTGAGTTAAATGGAGCCAGCTGCGTCTGTGTCTACAAATGTGTATGAGTAATGTTTACCGTAAATTGTGAAAACGTAGTCATTTTGGAATAGATAATAGACAGAAGTTGTAATATACTGTGATCTGAGTGTAGAAACGAGTGACTTCTAGAGAA
Organism: Pampusana beccarii; assembly: GCA_013399365.1. Classification (NCBI taxonomy): domain Eukaryota; kingdom Metazoa; phylum Chordata; class Aves; order Columbiformes; family Columbidae; genus Pampusana; species Pampusana beccarii. Next base: position 1,792,412 of record VWYH01005887.1, read on the forward strand.
CTGATTGTTCCTGGACAATCAACAAGCCACCTGGAGGTGGTTTGAACACTGATGAAACAGGCAGGGGTTTTATCATTTACCTTTCTAGGGCACGCAAGAAGGATATGAAGAATGTGATGCATGTTGAGTAAAGTGATTTTCAGTACTTACGGAAAAAAAAAAGCAAATCTTGGCTAATTATGAGAACAGTAATTAATGACCTTCTACATTGGCCTAGTATGCAAGGAAAGCGAGGCTTCTGTGAGAGAACTCAAAGCATCAATTCAGTGACTGCTCATGTAGAGGAAATAGAAGTCCACTGTGTCTTTCTGAGGTGAATAAATTCCTTAGAAAACAAACCTGTTTAAGCTGGTGTCGTTTAACCTTTGCCTGAAATGGCACAGAAAGTTACTAGTGTTGTAATAGTGAATACTGGAGAAAGGGAAGAGTTACCTAGTCACTCCATTGTGACTCCAGCCAAAAAACTTAGCGGTAATTTCAGATTAGTATAGAAAATAAGCATGATTTTTTAAATTTTTTTTTCCTTCCATGTGAACATTGTGTTTTTGATTCTAATGCTGACTTTTGTAACACTTTAGGGGGCAGTGGCTTCAGCTGTTTTCTGTCCTGTGTTTGCTCAGCTGCTTAGCTAAGAATTTTTTAATTGAACTGAACGAAATCTGTAGGTGCCTTTTAAAGTGAATGCTTTTCATTTAGGTTGCAAGTCCAAAAACATTTCTTCAGCAGCCGTGATGTCTTGAGTCGATATTGGTTATTTGTATCCTGTTCTGCTAGTCTGGCAGTTTGTGCAGCTGCACAGGGAAATGGATCAGGGAAGTGATCTGCCAGGAAAATACAGTCCCTCCTGCCCCAGATTTTACCAGCTTGTTTCACAACTGGGTGGTTCGTCAGCTTGATCACTGTGTGATGCAATGGGCAATTCTACTGGCATCACTGTGATGGAAACAAGCGGGCTAAGGAGGAGTGTGGGAGAAGGGCTACGCCTGCTTTATTGGCCTGGCTGCTTAACGTGGAATGACAGTTGAAGCTTCTTTTTCAAATCCTTTTAGAGTTCTGTTCTGAAGAACAGCTTTTAAGGATTTGGTTTGTCAGTTTGTTTCATTTTTAAATTGAAATGGAGCTAATAGTTTCAGAATCAAAACCTAATTTTATATACTCAATTTCTAGCTTGTCAGTTTAAAAATATTTAAATTTAAAATATTTCCATAGTATGCACTACATGTCTAATACACGCTTTTTATTCCCTGTAGATTTGCATTTGTGATTGTTGTAGTTGCCTCTAGTGTTGTGGAGCTTACGTGAAACAATGTTAGAAATGGAATCCATGGTAGGAGCCATATGTTGCTTCTAGGAGTTTCTTTCCATGTGTCTTGTTGTGGTTATTTATTCATGTATGTATTTATTACAGAACTTAATTTTGCCCTTCATTGTATCAGTCTTTTCCACCTCGTATTAATTCTTTTTCACTAGCTAGACTTAATGCTTGAGCATTTTTCCCCCCTTACTAGTAATGTTTCCAGTTTTCTGCATCTACTGAGTATTTCACTTTCATCACTTGAGTATTGGCTTCGATTTTGTACTATGGAAAGATAATGGCTTCAATAAAATGTACCACAGCAGGTTCCTTCATGTTGATGGTTGTTTATTTACAGATACCTTCTCTCAAGGATATTTTACAAAGCAACTTAAAATAAGGAACCAAGGCAAGATAAAGTATTACCTCCCTGCTCTCCATCAGAGGCATCAAAAAGGTCTTGTTGGGAGGTAGAAAAGGTTTAGACCTTCCAACCTGAGCTAGGGATTTGTGGCATACAGCATTATGACAAAGAACTAAACGAATCAACAAATATCAGTTCTTCTAAAACTTAACAGATTCTACCAACATCTCTGCATATGCTGTAGGAGAAGTGGTTTTTTTGTTGTTCCCAGCATGATTAAAGTTGCTTAATGCTGAACTTCCGTAATGCTGGGGGCAAGGTATGTCATGTTGGTGGTAGTAGGTTTAAACCTCTTCCCAAGAAAATAATTTTTCATTGTTTATAAAAATGCAAACTGAGTCAACTGAAAAGGTAAACTTTCATAAACTGAAGGGGTAGTATTGCATGTAGGAGAATTATTTCAGATATACCAGTGTTCTTACAAACTAGGTGTATCTAAAGGCATACACTACTTTTGGGATTGGGCCTTTGGCAAAAACTTGGAGGGGGTAGGAAGTACAATAATGAAGATGATGTTACCCTTCAGAGCAGAAGTTCTGAATATGCCACATTTTTATTACTTTTGTATATATTAAACTGTCTTCCCTGTACACTACAGGAGGCTTAAAAACAGGTTTTTACTCAGTCTTGAAGACTGTTCTCTTTCATTGCTGCTATTTCTTTCTGCTTTTGTGACATCCTGGAGGGCCATCTGTAGTCAAGTGCCAAAAGGTCTTGATCAGTTATGTCCTTACTTGTTACCAAGAGAAAAAAAAAAAAGGCAGTTTTACAGATAAATATTGTTCTAGTAGTTGGCAGGGACATCCTCAGCCTGTGTCCCTCTTCATGCAGTTTTTTCTGTGCAGAAGAACCTGATGGTTCCTATTGTGGAGTCAAAGGGGGGAAGGCTTATCGTTCTTGATAGATTTCATAGGAAATCTGTACTCCCAGAATGTTCCAAGACCAGTGTTCCCTTTTTTATTGTTTTCTGCTTCTCTCCAATTAATTGAAATCTGAAGAGGCACTTATGGTAATCCAAATCTAAACCTTTGAAATGAGGAAATATAATTAATATGTGCACTACATCTGGTTACAGGAATGGTCTGTTTGGTAGGTGGCCTTAATCTCTGCTGGGGAAGTCTACATCTTCTGACTTTATTTCACAATAAAGTGAAATAATCATATGGCCACATGATCTTTTTTTTTTTGCATTATTAATGCACAATGTCCAGACTTGTGGAAGTGTTTGAAAAACCTGCTTAGTTTTAAGAAGAACTGCTTACCCCTCTGTCTATGGCATATGTGTGCAAGTAGGACTGACAGATGTTCAGTATATAAAGGAGGCAGGTTTAATATACATCTCAAGGGCACAAGGAAGGAATGTTATGGGCATAATAAAGATATTACTTCAAGAAAGTAGCCTTAAAGGTGTGGGTGTTTGGGGGGTATGTCATAATACTTCTTGGGTTTCTGAAAACTTAATTTTGCTGAGGCCAGCATGCTGGAAAGATCTGCAATATCAACAGGTAATCTTACATATGTTAAGCTAATGGCTTTGGTCTTGCTGTGTCAGTAATTAGCTATTCCATCAAAAGTTTTCTGTTTTCTTTCTTAATGTCCACATTTTTAATATACACAACTTAAAAATGGTGATCTGACATCCCGGTAGCCTAAAATATGGGAGAAACCGTATAACCAGCATTGGGAAGATCTTGGTAAGTTATCTGAACACAATAAGTGCCTGCTTGCTGTGAAAGGGTACTCAATATTTGGGTTGTCACACCTGAGCTACTATCAGTGCAGTACCTTTATTTACATGCAACTTCATTTCTGTCTTTTCAATGTACTGATTTATAGCAAAGCTTGGAATTAACTTGTCTGTGGTCGAAAACCTCTGGAACAGAATTTAACAGTGGATTTAATGGACACCTAAGAAAGCTCGATGGTTGTGTTGTATCAGGACAATATAGATGTGTTTTTGTTTAGTACTCTGGATTATTTAGTGTTCTGCTTTTGTGATGGTTTTTCTCTCTCTTTTTTTTTTTTTTTTATACCAATTACTTCCATATATACGGATCATGTTAGGAAGCACAACAGCTGGATGTGTTATTAACCACGTGCATATTGAAATACAGTTTTTCTGGCATGGAATCATCCCTGTGGAGCAGGACATGATACGTACAGGAATGTGTAGTGGACAGTATTTCCTGTTGTTAAAATAATCAGGAATAGAATTACTGGAATTCAGAATGTTTTGAGAATTGCAATATTCACAAATTAGAGTGATTCTGTTCATTTATGATTTACCCTCTTTGGGAAGACAGGTCTTGAATACCTTGAGGTGTTTTGTGTGTGTGTTTTTGTTTGTTTTAAGAAGTCTGTGAAAAAGTTGTTCACTGTTTCTGTACTAAATGGAGAGAATTTGAGTTTACCCGATGTTACCTTTGACAAGAAACTTCGATGTTTAATTCCAAGTGTCATTAATTTTTCTTAAAATATTTACTATGGTAGGTTTGTGTGGTCAGAGGCAGAACTGGTATAACGAAGTGGTCAGTAGCTGGTAGCAATTTTGAAGTAAAAGATTGTGGTAATTTGTAGTTTTCATGAAATGTGATAGTAAGTGAATATTTCACTTAAACCCCACCCACCCTTTTAAAATACATTCTCATGCTTCTGTCTTAAAGTAAACAGTATCTTTGTTACTCTTTGATCTGTCAGAACGTTTCTTGGACAGTCATTTACATATGTACCAGGTTTTCTTTTAGAGAGTTCATATGTTCATATTGTTTCTATATTTATTTTGATTTATGCCTAATAAGAGTGAAAGTTGATCCTGTGGTCTAGGCACTCTGTCAATGTCATTTTGACATATTCCTCTGAACTATGGGCTGGAAATACAACCCATGAGAGATGATAATAGATTAGGATCCTGATAGTACCTTGATGCTGCAGCAAGTCCCATATGTTCTCAATAGCCCAAGTTAAAAGATTGCCTGTATGTGTTTGTAACATTCAGCAGAGATAGACTTCTTCAGGTCTGGGCATGAGAGAGCATAACAAGATTACAACCTTTCATAAACAGTCTAGAGTACCTTGCAGCCGTTGCCTATCCCAAAGAGTTTCAGCTTTAGGGCTCCTGCTGTGTAACAAATTTTATCTTGATGTGAGCAGTGAGGTCATGTCTGAAGTAAAGTCTTAAATGGCTTAGACTTAGGTAAGTCAAAGTTGCATGTGGTGTAAGGTGATCACAGACATACTAAAATTTGAAGTGCCTGTGCCTTGATGTTACTAAAGTGGGCTTAATACTTCAATAAATATTTTTCCTCATGTCTGTGTTCTGGAGTTTTTTGTAGAGTTTTGATTCTTGCAGAATTGGCATCTAGATATCATTATTTGATGACAAACATGTTTAAAGTATGTCACATCAGTGACATGTTAGTGTTAACAGTAAACTGTCAGTAATCTTGCCCTATATCAACGTCTCTGCCCCTGAATGTTTTAATTTTTCCATCTGTTAATTGGCTTAGAAGAACTTGTTACCTGTAGCTGCATTTTGTAGACCGTTATAGGCTACCGTTGTGCTAGCAGTGCTGTGACTTTCAAGTAAAAGTTAATTGAGCTCGGGGTTGTGGAACTGACCAAGCCTGCTGTGGAAAAGTCACCTCCTAGGAAACTGGGCCCAAGTGCATCTTCCATAACACAGGTGTTTTCTGTGGTTTGGGCCAAAAGAACTGTTTCTTACTTTGTTAAATACGTCAAGGCTGCCAACTTGCTGTTGTCAGTAATAATTATACTGTAAAATGTATGTTCAAAACCTTGTCTACTGCCTGTAATTTTGCTTCATTCAGAAGTGGATTACTGTCTTCTCGCAGTACTTAGGGTACTTGGCCAGATTACTTTGTGAACTATGTAGTTTGCCTCCTGAATTAAAAAAAAAAAAAAAAGTAATAAATTTAGCTCTTGAAGTGTTTTGTGGGTTTGTTTGTGGTGGTGTGGCTGGGTATGTGGGATTTGTGGGATTTCCTTTTTTTTTTTTTTTTTNTTTTTTTTTTTTTTTTTTTCATTTTTAATTGGGTCATATTAGATACTTACAATAAAGGCGCATTAGTTAGGCTGAAGTTGTTTCAGCTGAACAAGTTTTCCCTGGGTTTGCTTTTTTGGTCTGCTGACGTTAGTACATAGGTTGTGTAGGTAGGTAAGGCACTCTCCATGCAGCAGAATCAGAGAATCATTTTTGTTGGAAGAGACCCTCAAGATAATAGAGTCCAAACATTAATCTAACTCAGGCACTAAACCATGTCCCTAAGAACCTCGTCTACAGGTCTTTTAAACAGCTCCAGGGATGGTGACTCAACCGCTTCCTTGGGCAGCCTGTTCTAATGCCTGACAACCCTTTCCATGAAGAAATATTTCCTAATATCCAATATAAACCTCCCCTGGCACTTGAGGCCATTTCCTCTTGTCCTATCACTTGCTACTTGGGAGAAGAGACCAACACCCTCCATGCTACAGCCTCCTTTCAGGTAGTTGTAGACAGCAATAAGGTCTCCCCTCAGCCTCCTTTTCTCCAGGCTGAACAGCCCCGTTTCCCTCAGCTGCTCCTCATCAGACTTGTGCTCCAGACCCCTCACCAGCTTTGTCGCCCTCCTCCGAACTCTCTCCAGCACCTCAATGTCTTTCTTGTAGGGAGGGGCCCAAAACTGAACACAGGATTCAGGGTGGGGCCTCACCAGTGCCAAGTACAGTGGCACAATCATTTCCCTAGTCTTGCTGGCCACAGTGTTCTTGATGCACACCAGCATGCTTTTGGCCTTCTTGGCCACGTGGACACGCTGCTGGCTCATATCCAGGTGGCTGTTGACCAACACCTTCAGATCCCTCTCTTCCAGGCAGCTTTCTAGCCACTCTTCCCCAAGCCTGGAGCACTGCCTGAGTTGTTGTGACCCAAGGGTACTTGGCCTTATTGAACCTCACACAATTGGCCTCAGCCCATCGATCCAGCTGGTCCAGATCCCTCTGAATAGCTTTCCTACCTTCAAGCAGATCAAGATTCATCTGCAAACTTATTGAGGGTGTGCTCAATCCCCTTGTCCAGATCATTGATAAAGAGATTAAACAGAACTGGCCCCAATAGTAAGCCCTGGGGAACACCAGCAGTGACCAGTTGCCAACTGGGTTTAACTCCATTCATCACACCTGTTTGGGTCCAGCCATCCAGCCATTTCTTTATCTGGCTAAGAGTACGCCCATCCAGGCCATAAGTTGCCAGCTTCTCCAGGAGAATGCTGCGGGAAAGAGTGTCAAAGGCTTTACGGTAGTCTAGGTACACACCATCCACNCTTTTGGCCTTCTTGGCCACGTGGACACGCTGCTGGCTCATATCCAGGTGGCTGTTGACCAACACCTTCAGATCCCTCTCTTCCAGGCAGCTTTCTAGCCACTCTTCCCCAAGCCTGGAGCACTGCCTGAGTTGTTGTGACCCAAGGGTACTTGGCCTTATTGAACCTCACACAATTGGCCTCAGCCCATCGATCCAGCTGGTCCAGATCCCTCTGAATAGCTTTTCTACCTTCAAGCAGATCAAGATTCATCTGCAAACTTATTGAGGGTGCGCTCAATCCCCTTGTCCAGATCACTGATAAAGAGATTAAACAGAACTGGCCCCAATAGTAAGCCCTGGGGAACACCACTAGTGACCAGTTGCCAACTGGGTTTAACTCCATTCATCACAACTGTTTGGGTCCAGCCATCCAGCCATTTCTTTATCTGGCTAAGAGTACGCCCATCCAGGCCATAAGTTGCCAGCTTCTCCAGGAGAATGCTGCGGGAAAGAGTGTCAAAGGCTTTACGGTAGTCTAGGTACACACCATCCACAGCCTTTCCCTCATCCACTAAGCGGGTCACCTTGTCATAGGAGGAGATCAGGTTGGCCAAGCAGGACCTGCCTTTCATAAACCCATGCTTACTGGGCCTGATCACTTGGTTGTTCTATATGTGCTGTGTGATTGCACTCAGGATGATTTGTTGATCAGGATGACCTTCCCTGGCACTGAGGTCAGACTGACAGGCCTGTAGTTCCCCAGATCCTCCTTCCAGCCCTCCTTGTTGATGGGTGTCACGTTTGCCAACTTCCAGTCAACTGGGATCTCCCTGGTTAGCCAGGGCTGCTGATAAATGATAGAAAGTGGATTGGTGAGCACCTCTACCAGCTCCCTCAGTACCCTTGGGTGGATCCCAAATGGCCCCATAGATCTGTGCGTGTCTAAGTGGTGTATCAGGTCACTAACCGTTTCCCCTTGGGGCTTTGTTTTGCTCCCTGTCTTCCAGCTGAGGGGGCTGTGTACCTGGAGCGCAACTGGTCTTACTGTTAAAGACTGAGGCAAAGAAGGCATTTAGTACCTCAGCCTTTCCCTCATCTGTCACTATGGCTCCCCCTGCATCCACCAGAGGATGGAGATTTGTACCAGCTTTCTGAGGCCAGGGAAGAAAATGCCAAGTGACCTTCCATTACTGTGGTGGTTTCTTTAAAATGCTGTCTTTCAAGATTGAGCTGACTGACTTTACCAAGGCATTATAAAAAGAAAGAAATAGAACGAAGTAGAAAAACAGATGAATGTGGAAAATAAACACTTATCTGAAACTCAAGAAATGAAAAATGAAGTTTGAAATAATTTTTACACTGCAAACACTGTGCAGTTGTAAGGCAGAGCTTTCATGTTAGAAAAGCCTACATTCCTTGCAAGATGAATCCAATGAAAGTTAAAGGAGATACAGCAAAATAAAATGGTTATTATTTTTCCTCAGTAATATATTTGGTAAGTCATTGGCTGAAATACAGACAGGCACACAAATTGTGCTCTCTTTTGCCCCCCCATCTATTTTTCTAGGCAGCTAATTCTAGCTATTTTGTGGAAAAGTACCGTTGGTGAAATGTAAATGTGGGGAAGCTGCTCATGTAAATATGGGGAAGCTAATTGTGCTCTGTGGCATTTCANCATTCACCCAAAGAATAAGAACAAAGCTACATTTGGGATATTAAAAAGGTACTTTTGCTATACTTCAGTTATTTCAGCATTTAAACAAGTTTTCAGCATTACTCAGAGATAAATACATACTATTGAAAAAACTTTTATGGGAATGGCGAAGTACTTGGTGTTAGACATCTTCACCTTTACCAGACTTCAGCATTTGCACTGCAACTTTACAGTTCATTTATATAACTGAAAAGTATTTTATGATGTTTTAAGTTGAAATAAGCCTTTTTGCTCGAAAGTGGGAAATAAGAATATAGTTAATTGATTACTCTGTAATGGCCTATTAAAGTTCTCCATTTTATAGAGAGTGAATTAAATAAAGTATGGATTGAGAAACACATTGTTTGTACATAATAACTTTATCTGGATATGACATGTTTGTGATGTTCAGTCATGTGGTTTTGGTTTAAAATGGGTTGAGAAGGTGAAAGTAGGATTTGGTTTCTAAATTATTAATCTCTTAACCTGTGGAAAGCAAGAGTGTTGGAATTTATGCACAGCTTTCTAATTTCAAAATAGATTTCTGGCTGGAGTTTGTGAGTATTATATGTAGAGAAATGGAGAAGATAGAAAAATGTGTTAAATAGGAGGGTAGTAGAGACATTATTTCTATTAATAATTCTGGTTATAACATGGATTATTTTTTTTTTTCCCTACTGGTTTAGGGCAGTTGCATCATCTGAGTCTAGTTTTTTCTTTTGTCTAAGAAATAAAGACATTCGTTTTTTTTTTTAGTTTTAACTATAAGCAAAACGTTTTCAGAGTTTTCAGTG